>FTPT01000067.1:0-329126 GCA_900156845.1 Coprinopsis strossmayeri
CCCATGCAACTAGCCTCTTTTGCTTCTAAGTCAGTTAGTGTTTTGGTTTAGTGTTGCACTGTTCATGACAAATACACATTCAGTCCGCATGTACTCACCTATGGCAACTTCTAATTGCATTGCCAATGCCTCGCATCGCCTCTGCATGGCAAAGATGACCTCCACACAAACTCAAGCACCATCGGTAGTCTGCGGTAAAGGGGTGGCAAGGGTAGGGTGGGCCATAGACAAATTTTGAGGCCAAGAAATAGGTCAGTTTTGCGACTCCTGACTCAACCCTTGTGTACTTACCTATTCGATTGTTGGGACAAGCACTGATTGGCCATGGTGGGAAGAGGAGCAGTGACAGGAGCAGTGACTAGGAAGAGGTCTACTGGAGAGAGATCAATTTCACTAATTCAGGTTTAGTGTCGTGTACTCAGTGTGAATTTGCCACCTCTACCCACATCAAGTTCCATTTTTGCACCTTCAACACCCATGAACCAAAGCACCGAGTTGTCTAGAAAGCAATGGAAAGATCAGAGTGATGTTCCAAGTACAATGAATTGCCTTACTGATGTTTTGGAATGCTCATAGGTCATCATTGGATGCAGAGTGAGTCTGCCAAGTCATGAAAATTTAGGTTCCTTTAATGAGTTGGAATTGGGACATCTATAGCGTTGCTGAATGTTGTTCATAAGCAAAGATCCTTGTAGTACCCTGTAGTCATTGAAAAGTAGCATTGTGTAGTCATTGTAAGCTTCACACATCAGCAAAAGGTCAGTCCTGTTGGAATCCTATACAAGGTGAAATAATTTCTTGGGGTGGTGACATGAAAATATATATATTCCAAGATTACAGACTTCTTACCAGTTTACATGGGCTGTTGGAATGTGTTCCAATTTTATTCAGTACCTTCCAAGGTTATTCAAGGATGCCTTATGACTCCCAATGTGGTGCATCCTTAAGTACCAAATGGTGGTGCAGGTACTCCCAAGTTCTATTACATCTGCAGGTCCTGGTACTTAGCCCACTTTTAAGTACTGTATCTAATGTATTATTCTACGCATCTGACTCTTCTTAGCTTTGTATGCCAAGGCCACAACACCAGGAAGTGCTAGTCAAGAGGCTCATAGTAGGGGACAGCATGCACATGGGAAATGTTGCCACTGCCCCATCAAAGATAGTCAAGGATATTCAACCCAGGATTGTTGGAGAAACTGGGAGTCCTTTCAAGGATATGGGAATACTCTAATGTAATGGACAGGTTGACAAGGTCATGCAAGAATATTGGGGATATTCTAATGATATCCAAACATTACAAGGTCTTCCAAGGTTATGATGGAGCTTCCAAGGTTATTCTGCCTTCCAACAACAACCATTATATTGGATTTTAATCTTCTGCATACAAGGTCTCCAAGTCTATCCAACAGGAGTGACCTTTTGCTGATGCAGTTGAATGGGGATGTCTATTAGGCTTGCCGCGTGCTCCCCCATTCAAATGCAGCACGGAGCCCTACCATTACTAGATCCACATCTCCAGTGGCCCAAATTCAAGATGCTAGCAAAGAGCTTACTAGTCTCCAAAGTTTACAAGAGTATGGTTCAGAGATCTAGTTTACGCTGTTGTGTACTTCTCAGCCAAGACTTTAGCTTAAAGTTCTTATACATGCATGCTGTACAGGCATTAGCATCTCCTATTCAACCCTTAACCTATGCTATGATAACTCTATTCACCTCGTTCCATGGCCTGGTCTGCTTACAATCCCATCCCTGTTGCTGAACGCGATGTTGAAGACGACGACGACGACGCACGGAAGCCCAGTTTGAACGGTCCGACACGGACCTGTGGCTGTGAGTTGCGGCTGTGAGTTGCTCGCGCGTGAAAATCAAACCATATACTTCTCGAACACCGTAGCTATAGGAGAACTTGAGATTAGTATTACCAGACGAGCTGGATACGAGGTAGTGTGAAAGTACCTACTACTGAGGAGCTACTCTAATGTTGTCTACGCGAACGTGAAAAGTATGGTATCACATTGAGTGTTGAATAAATAATGCCGAATAAATAAATCGCCCCGAAGGAGAGATAAAAATAACTTAAAAGAATAACTTACTCTAAGGAATAAATAATGTTAATCGTGATGTTGACGCTGAAACGTTGACCTCTAAAACTGTGATAACAGAACAGATCCCGAAGGGCCGAATCGCTATCGCCCATCCATCAGCCGATAGTTGCGTTGCCGGAAAGCAAAACAGTAACCAGTACTGCAATATCTAATAGCCCTTGGGAAATAGCCGCAGGTGCGACGGAGAGGCAGACAACTCCCGGCGGCGTCATCTTGTAGAGGGCGCCAAGTTGTTCTTGGGGATTATAAGACGCGTTGATCCACCGGATAACACCTTCTTGTGTAACGCGCGTCCAGTGGTACACCTTGCCTTTGACGACCATCGAGATAGTATTAGGCTCGTGTGACCTCTTGAGAAGGTCCGACGAATATTGCCTCGGGATGTTGTTAATGTATGTCGCTAATTGAATGATGGTCTGGCCTTGCCACTCGATTTTGGCTACAAGACCCCCATTTGCGTCCTGGATTTGCGTGTTATGGATTCCATTCTGAGGAATTGTCGTAATGGAAAAGCGTGTGCGGGACTCGGGGTCAACCACAACGCAGTTGGACACGTCGGTCGGGCCTGAACCGCTGCGAGGAACGAAGCGCAAGGTCACCCATAGAGGCTCGCTCCTCCCGGAGAAACTAATGCCGGGGAGAGCCCCTTGAATTGAAGGGATTGCGGAAGTGTTGGATTGAGAACTGCCCCATCCTGCTTGAGCGTAAGGGTTGAGAACCGACATGTCTGATGGTGAGGCTGGTTGGAGGCTTTGTGAGTGAGTGTTGGAAGATGGGGAAGATAGTGCAAGAAACCTACACATTTTATATTTCTCGTCGTCCTGCAAGTGAAACCTGTTCGACATGTTTTTGAGTTGCTTTGAGCTATGGGTCGACCGTGATTGTATGAACTCGATCATAGTTGTTGTTGAACCATCCACGGGCCCTCGTTGACGGTGTGTGGCGAAGTTGCCGATGAAACATCCGGAGCTATCATTATAAGGAAGGGCAAATCTCGATCAGCTGGTCTACTAGTCCTCTAGAGTGTTACACTGGGATCCTTTTTGCAACAAGGTGGCACAGCGAGTATCAGTTAGTTGGGTGTTTGATATAGGATCATTGGGGAATTGGCATTCTTTCCGAAAACTCCGCATTTGTTCCTGAGTGTGGAACTTTAGGAGTGTCGGTTCGCGCCTTTAGACATACTCCGTCGAGTCTGGGTAAGAGATAACTTTCTTTGTAGAAAGCACGACCCCGAGCCCATTACGGAATTGATGGCGAGTATGCGACCGAAGATCCAAATATGCCGGTTCAAACGAATGTGGTCTCTATGCCCAAGTATTGCTGTCCTATGCCGCCGGAGAGCCCAGAGAATAGTATGAGTTATATTTCGACGGATGACGTACGGCACGATTTTATGGCACGCAGGCCCGTTTATCTGCGGCCTATGTTATTCTGGTTCAACTTGCTTGCCGCCGAGCTGCAAAAGTACAACTCCCTAGTTAGCGTTGACATAGAGTCGCCAATCAAGAATGGCTTCTATGAGGCGCAGGGGTGGAGCGCTTCTTCCACGCCTTCGCGGAACTGGACATCAGGGGAGAAAGTCACTGAGCTGCTGACGGGCATCATCCGGCATCACCGATGGTGTGGATCCCCGCTTGTTGGGCGCTTCCGAGTCGGGGCGCTGTTTTGAGCGCTAAACCAGGCTAAACCCCCTTGCCCCTTGCTTCTGGGTCTCCTTCCGCGGATGTAGACCGTTGTGTCTTTGTGCCTAATTATCCAGCTAGGACTATGAGGAATGTTTGCGCATTTTTAGAATCCCGAGTTTTGGAGATATCATTACATACCGTTTAGCGACTAGCTTCAGTACAAGCCGGAGACTCAAGTGGGATATGCGTTACATATCCCAACGGCGTACGGAACTTCTTGATTGATGTAGATGGAGTAGGCGGAATGGCCTTTTACGGGGGCGGAACTACTGCCTACTTCGATCCGGTGTATGAGGAGTTGCCATTCATCCATTTACTGATGATGTCTCTATGTTCCTTCATACGAACCTGAGACGAAGTCTCCTTCCAATGACAGTTTTGGAGAAACCAGGGGTCAATCATCTCCAAATTTGTTTCGGCCATTCCATTTCTCATAATTTCGTCGGCGTTGAATCTCCTGCCTAATTTACACTAACACATATACATAGATCAGACTTTGTTAGGAAAGATTATGATAGCAGGCACTGGGCCCGTCGTCTATAGTGTAAGTATCCGCCAATAGTAGCCAAGGGTGAAACTCGCGAGGTACAAAACGGTAAATGTAATTGATGATGACAGAAAAGCAACGTTCGGCTTCGGGGAGGATATTCGTTGCTTGATAACCTTCACATCCCCAGGTGGGACTCACGTAGTACCGACAGCGTGTGGGCGCATTGAATCTGAGCGCGCCAGTCGGTGGTGCCCTCAAAGTGGAAACGCGAGACAAAATTAAATACGGGGCCGGGGAAGTCAGTTAAGCGGGGGTCGACATAGCATACGATCATGATTTAAAGATCCTCAAAAGCCTAGCTTCCGTCACGATGCGAGTCCGACATAACGGGCATTCACGTGAACTGTTCATGATTAAATCTGAGCAACCCCGACACATCGCTAAATGCCTAGCACGACCGTCAGTAAATCATATTGGTATTACATGAAACAGCAACTTACCCGCAATCGACAATAGCGATGTTAGCCTCTTCGTCTTGGCACACGACGCATAACCCTCCTCGATCAAGAGAAGATGGTTTGGGTGGCGGTTGGGGGACCGATGGCTTAGGAGATGACGGCATGGAAGCATCAGTGTTCGGAGTTTTTGCATCTTGGGAAGATTGGCTCACCTCTTCTGAGCTTGCCTCCGCCGCTCTCCATTGCTCAGCAGCTTCCTGTCGCTGTCGCTCCCGCTCCTGTTCTCTCTCCTCACTTTCTCTCCGGGCCCGTTCTTGCGCCTCTCTACGTTCTTCTTCCCTCTGAATACGTTCCAATTCTTCAAGCTCTTGGGCCTGCCGCTGTCTTTCTCGCTCTCTCCGTTCATCATCGGCAAGGGCAAGTACTTTCTTCACCAGTTCACCTTTCTCTAGTACTTGTCCAGCATTCACGTGATTTGTGAATAGTACTGATTTAAGTGTGCTGATGCTGAGCTTGCCAACATCCTCGGAAGACATGTTCAACAGTTCATCAAGAGAAGGGGGAGCGGGAGGCTGTGGACGTGGTGCTGGCTGACTCGGCTGCTGTGGTCGAGGGGGAGGTGGCGGGGGCGGTCCAGTACGTTGATGGGGAGCAGGCGGATGGCGCGGTGCCTGAGGAGGGGGATTGTAGTTATACTGAGGATAGCCCCCAGGGGTCGGGCCTGGATGCTGCTGATGATATTGAGGTTGCTGTCCAGGATATTGGTCCCATCCATAATTTGGACGACGAGGGGGCGGAGGAGGATTGGGATGTGGTTGATAGTGGTGTGGATAGGCGTTGGGATATGAATTGGCATGAGGGTATGAGTTGGGCGGAGCACTATTGGATGGATAGCGTTGTGAATTGGCCTGGTAATGATCTTGAGCTAAATCTGGGCGAGGAAATTCTTGCGGTCTAGATTGCGGTGGAGGCGGTGGAGGCGGCGGAGAGGGATTTGGTGGTTGAGACCTGAACATATTCCTAAGCCCTGACCGCTGATCTGTTGCTGGAATAGAGTGTCTGCGGTAATAATTCTTGTAGGCGAAATTCGTTAATAGGATGTAGGACATGTGGTCAGATCTAAGCCTTACTTCGTTATCCGCGGGCAGGCATCCATTGCTAGCCTAAGATTCTCTGAGAACGTGGTCCCTCACTGAATGGGTTATACGCACTCTCGCTGCCACAATTGCCTCAATTACATCGTCCTTTTCAACCGCATGCGTGATTCTAATGTTGTATGCGCTGGCGTACTTCTTCAGCTTTGCGAGTGGTAGAGATTTCAGATGAGCCTTGCCCCCCGCAGTGACTGTTGTTTGGAGGAATAGATTGAATACCCTGCAGCATGCGACATGACAGACGGTACGCACTGGTCAAATACTCTATACAGTAGCCACAAACTGGCATGACATCGTATCCTGTAGTATCGCCCGTACGAGGCATCAAAGCCTGGTAATCTGAGCAATTATGGCAGTAGAGATACCCTACTAGAGCATAAATCCCCTACATCCCAAGTCCGAGACCTGTACAACGCACCACAATGGTTACACTTCCGTGACCGGGTAAATATGACATTGAACTCTTTCCCACATTTCCTGCAGGCATCGGAGTGCGCCAAATGGCTCGGAGGGGGTGGGGGTAGGCCACTGAGCAGCGGCAAACCTCGTCCAGCGTCAGACATGGGATGTATACTGTATGATGGTGGTAGAAAGAGACAAAGGACAAAACTGTATGACTGATTATAGATTTGGCGATGTGTAAGCGGATGGCAGGGAATGTGCTAGATGATTTGAGAGCGCTGCACTGCGCCGCACAGAGCAACCCCGTCTCATCACCAAATATAGATCCCATCATTTCTCACGTGGCATCGCCAAGCCCACTCCCAGTTCAACTGTCCCTAATTGCATGTTCTGGGTTGTATGATAGTAATACAGAGCTTTACTTATATCAACATCGTGAAGCCTCTTTGCGTGCCCGTCTGAATCGCTAGTCGCGTTGGATCGGCTCTAGGTCCCAACGTTACCGCATTTTCCTACGCTGCCACATCTTCGGTAGAGTCGGAATCAAGTGGATCGGTCACGGCGAGAGGTGTTGTCGCCTACCGAATCTCACGGTAAGCTAGTGTAAGCCAGTTGCCTCCCGGAAATAATAGAAGGTAAGTCCTTTGGCATCATTCTCGCTAATCATCAGTGTAAACTCGTACAAGGGAGCCCAGGGAGGTCTTTTTTTGCGGTCTCGGCGTTACTTGTAAAGCCCAGTTGAGGCTGATGTTTGCGATACGAAAATAGGCGCCCAGGACAAGCGCTGAAACACCAAGAGTCTAGGAGGGCAGGTTTATTCCGTATGGTCCTAGACGGAAATACAGGCTCAGGACTCTTACAGAGCTAACTTCCGTCTCTTTCTCATTGACTCGCAAGACAAGTCCAGTAACAGTGACTTTTTATGATTTGTCGTCGCTGGCTAAGCTTAGCTTTTGTCCCAAGAAATGCACGTGACAATCCGGCTACAGTATAACCTTGACATTGCGAGCGTATCGGAAGCTTTCGCTCTTCCCACTTTGACATCATTCTGACTCGTGCCCTCACTACATACTGCCCTCACTATATACTCGGTAATGATGATTATAACCTTTGTGTGTTTCGTCCCACCTAGCTTCAACAGAAATTTACTAGTCATGATCAGATTCGACACGGGGAAAGCGAAGACAACTCGGTAAGAACCAAAGCCAAGGGTCCTTGTAACAGTCTTCCTCATCAACAGATGTAGAAGCCCATCTGGGCTGGTTGGAAAGATGCCCCTTTGTCGCAATTAGGTGCGTTTCTCGACACATCAAAATCCTTATACCATATTCAAACTCTAACATATACAGGTAAACGGGTGAGCATCTTTAATAGCCCTCGTTTCATCCTACGACTCGGAAAACACATCAAGATACTAATGGGACACGACCCCCGGCCGTGACACAGCAAGCCAAGGCTCTCGGAGAATTCTTCTCTGGAACTCGCTTCGACCATATCTACACCTCGGATCTGCAACGAGCGCATGAAACGGCCAGAGCTGTCCACTCGCGACTCGCTGATCCCAAACCACCCCTTAAGGCTACTCCTCTCGTCCGGGAGCAGAATTTTGGCGTCGCAGAAGGTAAAGAATGGATCATGCACATACAAGAAGGTAAAACCAGAGAAGAACTACACAAAGAAGGCATTTACCCCGTCCTTTGGGAGCGGCACGAACGTTTTGATGAAGGAGAAAGCCTCGATGACTTGGCTGCTAGAGCAGACGCCGCGTTGAAGGAATGCATTTTGCCTCATCTTACGCGAGGTACTAAGCAGGAAGATGGTGCTGGCGCGGCTATACATATCGCCATCGCGAGCCATGGCTTGGCTATCTCTGAATTGGTAGCTGCGGTATTGAGGCTCGACCCAGGCTCGGATAAATCCAAGTCTTATAAGGGACTATTGAATACTGCGTGGGCTAGAGCCGAAGTTCGCTTAAGGGTACAGCTCCATTCATCTATTTTGGCTCTGCCCGCGTGTCTTATGCCTTGCTGACACGGCATCTACTCAGGATGGACATTCTGGAGCCATAGACGTAGACAGTCTCCCTCCCTTAGAAGTCCGGGTGACCCATTTTAATCAGGCTGACCATCTGACAAGGGTGGTACGTTTCGAACGCCGGTTTATAGTTTATAAATATCATCTGACCTCATCGTTAGCCCCAGGTTCTCGTGGAAGAAGATACCTCCAATGAGGCTCGCGCCTTTTTTGGCGGTGGTGGGGCAGAGTCGGAGGCTGCTGTATCAGTCACGAACGCAAGGGTCGCTACCAGTGGCCAAGCAAACCTTTGACCCTTCTCATATCTACAATTCATCTACTCTCTGGATGGCTTTCGAATTAGAATCCACGCGATGATTGACTACAATATGGGTCGACATTACATGAGTGCAAATCCATCACGATTATTACATTCACATCGCCTCGCCCATTACACCGTGATATGATTCATCATCCGAGGAGTCTTCAACTATTGTGGAATTCTGGGGCCTTGGCTTCTTCGGGTAAGCCCAACCTGAAGTCGACCTGCTCCTCCTGTGTTGTAAGACCCGTCGCGCCATCGGATCGAGGACATATACCGGGGGACTGGGACTAGGAATGGGTTTCCCCGCAAACGCAGGTGCGCTATGCGCGCGGGAGTGTCCTATATCCTCTCGAGCATCGAATATGAGCGTACCCGGTCTGTCAGATTCATGCTGTGGTGCCGAATCAGAGATCGAAGAAGCCGCCGTCGAATCCAGGTTATCCATTGTGAAGAACATGTTGGGAGGAAGAAGAGGGGAGGACGAGGTAGGCGTCTCGGGTAACAGAGTAAAATTGGGGTCCCATGTCTGGGGTCGCATGTACACCGTATTTTCTGACGCAAAATAAACATCGTCAGGAAGCATCGCGGGGCTATCAGCTGTCGGAGGTCGAGGCGGCCGGACAGGGGGTATAGAGACGTTAGCTCTGGTATTCTCAATAAGGATCGGATCAGTGCTCGTAATTGAGCTTCCCGAATGCCGGGAGTAGTCAGACGAGGTAACCGAGAACTTTGATTGAGGCGAGGTGAGAGTGGACGTTCCGTGTTTTTCAGAGCTGTAACGGTTGTTTCCTCGGTAGTTAACTGGTTTGCGATGGCGCTTGTGAGGAGGAGCAGAAGGGAATGGGAACCAGGAGGATATGGGACGAGCGCCTTTAGATGTCTGGAGGACTTTCTTCCGACGACAGGCCCTTGAAATACGGGGGTCCAATAAGAGGTATGCGATTAAGGCGACAAATGCAAGGGTTCCAATGACAACAGCAACTATCTCGAAATAGGCATGACCTTTTGGCCTATCGTGTGCGTCAGAATTATTTGGATCGGCCATCAAGGAGGGAAGAGCAGGGTCGCCAGAGACAGTCTGAGGCGCATTACTGCCAGTGATCGAAGCTGTGGATTCGTTTTGTGGTGAAGCATCCTCCACCACAGACGATTGAAGAGTCGGAGAAATGGTGATAGTTAACGTTGTCCGAGATTGTTGGATAGATACCTCAGAGGATTCCACGTGTGGCTGCGCAGGAGACTCGGTCAGCGTCGGATCGAGTGAGGCTGTCAATGGCATAGTGGGCACCGCGACGGTTGCTTGATCCAGAGGCAAGGATGGTAGCACATGATCAGAGCCAGTGAGGAGATAGAAAATATCAGAAACAGGACGTAGGATTATAGTTCGCTGTGGTAGTGACGTGGTAGAAGGTTGAGAAAGGATGGTGGTCGGCGTCGGCTCTTGGGTTTGGGGCGTTGGGAAAGCAACAGCAGTCCAAATAGACGAAGCACAAAAGAGCAAGGTTATGCCATACATATCCCGGCGAGCAAACGAGTGTGAGGCCTTGTCGGCTTACAGCAGGACGGGGGCGCAAGAGGAAGCAATAGAGGGGAAAATGTGGCCAGTCTCATTCGGGCATTGCATAAATAGTTCGCTTGGGCTGACGGTGTCTACCGCCAATGTGTGGCTAACTCCTGAGCTTGCATAAGCAAATCTTTTGAGAAGCCAGCCCATTAATTGAGAGCACTATAAAACGGCCAGTCGTAACCGATTCTTAGTCGAATTTGACCAGAAACTAAGAACCAGGGATGGGATCACGGAGTTTAAGGCCGCCAGTGTGAGTTTATCATGTGCTCGCTCGTTGCTTTCCAGTTTTTATGGGGAGAGTTTTATTATCTTCTGTGTTGGGGTCGCTAATCTTGGCAACGAATGGCTGCAGGGAAACATTCAGGAACGAGGAAGGAGTAGGGGTAAGTCTTTTTTACCACGGTGTGGGCCGGCTTCGGCGTGGCTATGCTTCCCCGCAGCGGTTTTGCCGTGACGCCGAGTCCAAGCATCCATTACCCGCAGCTCCCTTGCTCTGGCATTATTGCCGTGCCGTAATCGTTCCCGCTCAACGACCAACATAGGCCTCTTCATCCAGCAACGACCATGTCGCTTCAAGACCCATACCACGCAGTGCAACATGAAATCCAAACTTCTCTTGCCACAGCAACGCAATTGCGGGCTTCGTATCTGCGGATACGAAATATGGCCAGGGAAGACAGTGAAGAACTGAACTGGGCCCGGAGTGAGGTACTTTCCTTATGGTTCAATCGTTTGTGGCATTTATTAAACCAGCCTATAGTTGAAAGCAACATTAGCTGCGCTGGAAGCAGACCTGGAAGATCTGGAAGAGAGCGTCAAGTGCGTACCTTAAACCCACACGCCAGGCTCCGTATCTAACATCAATTGCTTTTGCCAATACAGAATCGTTGAATTCAGGGATGCACGTACATTCGGCTTAGACGATGCAGAAGTCAAAAGCCGGCGGAAGTACGTGACAGACGTCCGCAAGGAGATTGAGGTGCGTTTCCATTCATTCGTATAGTAGGCAAATACCACCAATACTGATAAAACCGCCTCTTGGAAGTCCAGAGCATGAGAAATGAACTGTCTACGAGCGGAGCGGCTCCTTCAAATGGCAGAAGTACCCTACAACATCCATTAGCTTCTGGTTCTTCAACGCCGACGCAGGCGCGGAATGGGATGACATCTCCGTACCAGGACCGATATCCGGACGACGACCAAGCTGCCTGGGCGAGAGAGGAACAGCAGGTGTGTAGCTCTTATTGCTCTTTCCGCTCAGAGATAATAACCCTTTCCGTTCATCAGATGATGCTTCGTGAACAGGACCAAACCATCGACACCATTGCCGGAACGCTACATACCATCACCCAACAAGCAAGTCTGATGGGCCAAGAGATCTCAGAACATAACGAGTAAGTTTTTCCATCATCGCAATTTAGGACAGTACCAACAGCTGTTCACTAGAATGCTCGACGATCTCGAACAGAACGTAGACCGAACACAGGACAAAGTGAGCGATGGAATGCGCCGGCTACGCAAGTTCCTGCGCGATTCAGAAGAGAAAGGTAGCGGATGGTGCATTGTGTTTCTCATCATTGTTCTCATGGCGCTGCTTCTTGCCGTCATACTCGTCTAGCAGGCCCGGACGTTACCCAATCCCTCACTGGACTCCCTAGATATCATGCCCTTTTTGTATACCACTTGGATTCTGCGACTAATTCATGCTAATAGCTACTCTTCAATGCCATATACATAAAAATACAAAATAAACATCATTAGCAGAGGTAGCTTGATCAAGGCATGTATATGTGCAAAGGGAAACGGGTCAAGATGCGTCGGGATATCAATGCGAATGCTGGAATGTAACATAAAGGATGTGCAGGTGATGAGGTGAATGAAATCCATGATAGCCGATGAACAATGAGACGGATCGACAAGAAAGAATTAGCAAGAACAATAGAGAAAATAAAAGGATGGGCAAGGAAGGAGCATTGCAGAAGACATGGTCAATAAGTAGCAACCACAGACAATAGAGATGCTACAGCATTAAAGCCACGCACAAAGTAAGATGCGCAATAGACGAGATGGAACCCTCGTTGAGTGTTAATAGAATGATGATACCTCTGAGATTGTTGCACAATGGGGAGAGTACCTGATCACTTCTTCATCGCATGCCAGGGCCTCGCCTTTTCGAGTACGAGCATAGCGAACGGGTTGGAGAGATCGAGCCCCTCAGATTTAGCTGCGACATTGAACTCTTCGATGAGCTTCGCGGGGTCTTGCATATCTTCTTCTCCCTGCCATGTGGCTCGGGATATAGGGTATCTAAAAACAGCTGCGTGTTAGAGTAAAATTAAGACGCCCGCCACGAAACCGATCTTACCCATCCCATTTTAAGAGCCAGAGGAAGCCCTTTTTCGTCGGCCCAGGCATGCGGCCAATTACACCTTCGACAAAGTATTCACCTCGTTTACGTCTTTGAGTGCAGTCGGGCCGAGCACAAGTCCCACTACTAGTAGGAATAGCTCTCAGTGCATCTAAGGGTGGAAATGCGGTTAACCTTATAGGATTCCTGTTATCGGATGGAAAGCCAGGAGACATCTCACTTCGCCTGTGAACGTTTCAGTTTCCTTAGGAGATCCAGACAGGAATATACTCACGTTGACGCCTTTCCCATCGCGACACACGGTGGGCACGAGAATAAGGTATCGTCGTCTTCTATTCGAATGTCATTAACTTCAATGTTGACGCAGCCGTAATGGTACCAAGCCTTGCAGCTGGTGGGTACAGTTATGCATAGATTAATTAATAAAGTATCGGCATATAATAACAAAAGGATAATCACTCGTCGCATTCTATGAACTAGGTAGGAAGTGTGGAGTTAGTCTTGGTTTGGACTGGTAAATGGATGGATACTCACTTCTCGCTGAAATTTGTTGCTTCCATGTCGGTTAGGCGGAGGCCATACTACTTCTTTGCTTTTCTCCCGAAGTTTACGATGCGAAATCTGGGTACTCCCAGTCCTGGATGGCGAGGCCGAACGTTTTTTTACTTTCATCACCTGGGAACTACCACCCAACTGTGAAAGCGATTCTTTGGTCTGCTCTCGCTTAACAGCAATATTATCATTCTCTTGTCTCCCCGAAGGTGCCTTCCCCTTGTCACTCTTCATTTTGAGGGACTCTCGAGCTCGCTTTAACGGTCGATTTGCAGTATCATCTTCATCGTCAGGTGTAGGCTTACGTTTCTTGATGCGAGTAGCAGCCAAACTCGGGCCACTCCTAACCCTATCCTTGAGGTTCAATGATTTCTTGGGTCCGGTGGGTTGAGAGCCAAGGAGAGCACGTTTTGGCCGGATAATCTCAGTGCTCGTATCACTATCCATGTCAGAGTCAGAATCAGAATCAGAATTAGAATTGTCGCCATCCGAATCGGATTTCGAATCTGGCTTTCCTGCTTCCGACTCTGACGTTGAAAGCGTCAAGTCAATGACACCATCTTCATTTACAGGAGGAGGGGGTCTGGCAGACGTCGAAGCCGATCCAATCGATACTCGCGGCCTTCTAGCCATGCGCTTGAGGTTCGAGTTTCTTATGACCTTTTGAACGGCTGTCCTTGGGGACGCTTCTGGCGACGATAAAATTTCGATAACTTCAGTCGGCACGGCTTGAGATTTACGAGGCGTAATGGGCGCGTTTTCAGTCTTGATGGCTACTGGGCCACTGGTTTGAGAGTTCAAGGGTTTGTTAGGCGATACCGCCTCTGTCTTCAATGATGGGTCAGGAGTTTTCGATGGGCGGAAGGCAGGACTTCGAGCAGGAGTTGTTTGGTCGACTATATGCTCTTGGACCGGTGACGGACTGTGCACGAGTTTTGGGAACGACGTGACAGTGAGCTCCTGTTCCTCATCTTCCTCGTCATCTTCTAGCTCATCACCCTCCTGGACCTCGTTTCTCTCTTCCTCCTCCGAATCTGCACGTTCTTCGCCATCATTGTACAAGGGATTCCTCAAGAAAGGACTTTCTTTAGAGTCAGGATGATTGTCTTCATCAACCTCGTCATCTGTCGCATAAGCGCCTTGCACACCAGAAACCTTCATTGGCAATACAGGAGCTTCAACTTCTTCGGATTCTGATTCTTCAGAGTCAGATCCTGTACCGGAGTGTTCTGATCGTGGGACGGCAGGACGAGGCGCTGTTTTGGATGGCGATGATGAGCCAGAGAGTTTCGGGAAAGAATTCTTGTTGAAATCGTTTACTCGTTTGCTCGGTGTATTTATGCGTAGAGACAGGACTGCAGCCTTCATGGAGGGCGGAGGAGACCCATCAGCACGAAGTCGTTGCTTGACGGGCGAAAGTGAGCGAATATTATTAAATTTGGCGGGACTAGCAGATAGTCGGGAAGGAGAGAAAGGGAAGGAGAAAGACTCAGGCAAAGGTATTTCTGGCGAACCTGAGCTTCTAGTATTTCGGGGAATGGGCGTGACATCACGCGACATGTCAAATTGGATTCCAGTCTCTGCTTCCTCAAGGTGTTCTGCCTCTTCATCAGGCTGGTCTTCCTCTTCGTCGAGGTGCATGTCCTCTTGCTCAAAGTGATCGTCCTCTTCATCAAGGTGGTCTTCCTCCTCGTCGGGATGTTCTTCTCCTTCGTCAAGATGTTCCTCCTCTGTATCAAGATGTCCGTCCTCTTCAAAGTGTTCTTCCTCTTCTTCACTTATACCTTCCATTTCGTGATCACTGCCCATGTCCTGGGGTGATGTCATGTCTTCGAGGCCTTCACCTTCGCTTTCTGAGTTGTGGGCAGATGCGGGATGTAGAGTCGACTTGGCTTGGGCCTTGGGAGTAGCCATCGAGGACGGTTCGGGCTGTGGACTAGGTTTAACAGGTGAAGACGGAGGCAACATTGACATCCATACAGCAGTGGCGTACTCGTCTTCATCAACATCAGAAGGTTCTATCGGCGACGAAGGTTCAACCAGGAGGTCGTTGACATTAGCCAGATCCGAAGACGAAGAACCAAACACCGAGTTGGGATGATCAGGATTTTTGGCTTTCCTCCTGGGAGTAGACAGAGAGTCTTTGACTGGGGAAGTAGAGATAGCAGCATTCTTCACGGGAGAGGATGTAAGCTTCACAGGTGAAGATGGAGGCATGAATGACATCCATACAGCTTTGGCCAACTCATCTTCATCGTCTGTGTCATGTTCGACGTCGCTTTGCAACGCAGGAGTAGGACCTCTAGTGCCACTCTTTGCCATACTTCCTTCGACAATATGGTCAACGAACGTTTCGTGTTCCAGTACAGACTCGGTATCCGAAGCGGGCAGGAAGAGCGGTTGTTCTGCTGCAGAGTGATTGTGTTTCACTTCGGGGGTTGACGTTAATTCTGGTTCAGCAGAGGGTATCTCCACGTCTACGTATGCAGGAGTTGGAACAGCGGGCTGTTCGCCTGTAGAAATAGGACCGCTCTCCTCTTGAATGCTATCGCCTTCAGACACTGTGATGGAGTCGACCGCAGAGGGCTGCAGAATTAGCGGCTCAAGCATAGCCGCATCCTGATCGAGGTCTTCAACGGCGCGTCCCTCGACTGTTGACTGTCCGGATTTCGCGGGAACGGCTGTGGTTTCCTCTGTGTTCTGGATGGAAGCTATATCCATTGAAACTTGCTCTTGTCGTTGTTCGTCTTTAGTGTCTTGCTCCATGTCTTTGATAGGGGCGACGTCCATTGAAACCTGGTCGTTTTGCCGTTCATCCTCATCCTCTTGATCTGACACAGCCACCCTTTCCACACTTTGTTTAGGATGAGATTCCCCGTCCATTTCGCCACGCGCTGACAGGGAGGTAGCAGGAACGTCCATAGGCAATGCATCCGGGGGAGCCACCAGTGGAATATGCACCGTACGCGGGGTAGAGGTGACCATTGCGTCGTTTTCCATAAAAGAAGCTTCTCCCAACGTTTCTGGTTGCAACGGCGCAACGGCGCTCTCTGGAGCGTCAGACGTATAAGAAACTGCCTTATTAAGCGTTTCGGGAGACAAGTCTGGCTTAAAGTTGGGCAACGGCGAGTCTGGTGCAGAGTCTGGTTGACCATGAGCACTTCCAAAGCCAAAAAACAAGTGGTGGAATTTATACCTTCTTCGTCCTCCAAATTATCCCGATCACGTTCTTCGTCCCAATTGGAAAAGGTGCCCTCTTTGCAAGGTGTTCGCGAAGAACGGATTGGACTCGAGTTCAAAGAACACGAAGGAAGTTCGACTGTTGGTTGTTCTTGTGAGAGTTCGGAGGCAGCGTCTACAGGATATTCAAGTTCCATTTCAATATCTTCGTCCCGAGAACTTGAAGACCTCGCCTAGAAGGAAATTGTTAAAACGCGCTGGCAGAAAAATTGACAGTATACTTACTCGGGAGACAAGGGGTTGCGGACTTCCGAACAGCTTTTCCACATGTTTTCCAAGGTTCACTTGCCCTTCTTCAACTGACATGTTTCGCTTTGATATTGTAAGGAAGAGTTGAATATGAAAGTCTCACCTGTAAGGGTAGTAGACATGGATTGGTCTGTTCTTGACATGACGGAGGCTATCTTCCTGGTTAGAAAACAGCGGAGTCATTGCTCAAGAGATGAACATACCTTCTATGGGCGTAGACATCCTTGAAGGCTGATGGGAAACAGCACGTTCAACGGGTGGGCGCTTGATAGGACTAGACGCCGTTTCTCGATAAAGCCTTGCAGGAACAGGCGTTCGCCGGGGCGCTAGATGATACGACAGGGTGAGTGAACCAGGATTTAAAAAATGAAAAGTATTGACCATCTGCTTGGGGATCTTTGGCTCGTTCCCAGATATCGCCAACCGTATATTCCATGGCATCCAAGCGCGTCATGATAGAACGACCGTCGTTTTCCTCGCCTTTGCCAATCGTCTTTTGTAGCTGGGTAAGGCGATTCTCCCAGTCGGCATTGGACTTGGCTTGAAGGTTGAAGAACTGCCGAAGGCCGTTGTGCAAGTTTTTGCTTTCCAAACGACCTTCCTCGAGCTTAGTTTCGACAGTCTCGATTCGTGTTGTCAGTGCGTTCGTTGAGGCGATAGATTCGGCCCGAAACTGCTTAAAGGACTCTTGGAAAGCTTTAGTAGTAGCATTCGTTACCGAATTAACTAATTCGCTGAGTTGGGTTTCAGATAAGACATATTGGGCCCCGCCGGCGCTTGCCCGCGGGTATGAATGGCCAACCATGCTCGTTGCGACGGTTGTCTGAATGGGCAACGGCATTGGCCGTGTAGCAGAATGCAACGCTGCGTCAATTGGCATCTGGTGAGGATATTGAAAGGCAGGCTGTTGCAAATCTGCGACAGAAGGGAGGCCATAGTGGCGATATGGGGGCAGAAGTGGTTGCTGGCTAGGCCCAGCAGCTGAGTTGTCTTGAGCCGGCCGCATCGGTTGAGCAAGCTTCCTCTGTTTGCGAGCCTGATCCATGGACGACATGGCCCCTGCGAGGATTCTGCTTTCTACCGACGACGACGAGACAAAGGCACGCTTCCCACACCTCGCGTAAACTGGCGTTTATTGGGTTGCGAAATAATACGCCAAAATAACGCGTCTACAAGGCGCCAAACAGGGGACGTTATTCGTCTCCCTCGTACAATCAGATGGACCAATATCCAAGTACATATTCCTTTATTCTGCCTCATAAAAGGATCTCAATGGATTGCCAGGCATAGAACATGGGCCTATAACTACCATCAAACGCATAGCCATCATTGGCGCAGGGCCTGTGGGATTGGCAGCCCTGAAGGCCGTCCTTGATTCGCCGGAATTTAAGGCTGGGCTCTGGCAGCCAATTGTTTTCGAAGCTAGGGAAGATGTCGGAGGAGTCTGGTATGTGCTTACTAGATACCTATAGCTAAATCTGACCGAGTTCCAGGCTGCCAGAATCACCAGATCCACAGAAACCGGATAACCCTCCTGCAACCCCGCTCTACGATGCCCTCACTACCAACCTCCCACACCCTCTCATGTGCTTCAGCGATTTCCCCTTCCCACCATCCACACCTGTCTTTCCGAGAGCTGAAGTCGTCCTGATATATTTTCAGTCCTACACCGAGCACTTCAACCTTCGTCCATACATTCTCTTCAAGGCTGCCGTTACCTCAGTCGATTGGTCGGCAGATATCAGCAAATGGATCGTGAAAAGTAGCTCTGCAACTGTTGAATCTGATCTAGTTATCGTTTGCAATGGGCACTATGGCATTCCTCGATACCCTACAACGCCAGGTTTAGTGAATTGGTTGAATTCAACGAAAGCAGGCCATTCGATGTGGTACCGCCATCCGCTCCCAAAGTATGGAAAGAAAGTCGTCGTGGTTGGGGCAGGCCCAAGTGGCCGAGATATCTCAGCTGAACTGCTTTCAAATGGGCATACCGTTATCCACTCGATGACCGGGGCGCAACATGAAGATCAGGGAGACCTGAAAGTACGAGGACGTATATCCGAGTACGGGTCAGATGGAAATGTCGTTTTCGAAGACGGTAGCAAGGATTCTGGCGTGGATTACTGCATATTGGCCACGGGCTATGAATACTCGTATCCTTTCTTCGCTTCTGCAACGATGGAACCATCTTACACGCCCCCTATCCCTCCATTCCCTCCTACACTTCACAACTCGACCTTCAATGTCTTCCCTCTCGCCCAACACATCTGGCCGGTTCAAAGGGCACAGTCTTACCCTCCAACAAGTCTTGCTTTTCTCGGCTTGCTAGTCCGCGTCAGTCCATTTCCCTTGGTCGAAGTGCAAGCAAAAGCTGTGTTGGCCGCATTCTCGCACCCTTCGCATTTGGACATGACCCGGGAAGCAGTAGACGTTATGAATCGATATCAAGAACTACGCGGGACTCTCTGGGGAAGCTCGTCAGACAGCGACGAAGTTCGAGGGATTTCGAAAGCATGGCACAGGTTCGAGCCCATGGAACAGTACGATTACCGTGATCGCCTGCATGCTTTCATAGAGTCGATTGACCCTTCATTACCGTCTTTGCGTGTCCCAAGTTGGGAACGGGAGATGTATAACAAGAAGGAATTGTTGAGGCAGACATGGGTCAGTCTTGAAAAGAGGGGTGAGGCAGACGAGTGGGTGAAGGGCGTCGGAGAGGGCGGTATGCAAGAATGGGTAGATTTACTTTGGAAGTTAGTTAAGAAAGGGGAGGAAGAAAACCGCCCGATCGAGACGCCTAAGCTCTAGATTGGCTAAATGGGTGGTATATAGAAGGATATAATTTATATCATAATTCCGAATGTTCTACACTAGTAGTCCGTGGTGTATTGGTATCCGAAGAAGAAATTGCGATAGAAAGGATGGGTGAAATAGTGGAAGACGATTCTGACAGTGATTCTGAAAGGGGTTCGGAAGCCGATACTGCGGGTGGTTCTCCTGCCGATACTGAGGGTGCTTCTGAGATCGACACTGTAGGCGGTGGAGATGACGATATGGAAGATGCCTCTAAGCTTGAAGTTGGCGAGGAATGGGCAAGAATAGAGGCAGAAGAAACAACTACACTCCCTACACTGGAAATTGCAGCCACCACTGCACTCTTGACCCCCTCTTCAGCAGCCTTCAACAGCTTCTCGTCCCCTCCAAAGTCCGGGATAAACCTCGTCCACCAAAACATCAATCGAATTCCCCTATCCACGAACCTCTGCTTCAAGATGAAGAGGACGACCAGGAGGAAGAACACAAAGGCAGAGATGATGAGAACACGATCTATCCAGTCAGATTTCTCGAGCGCTGTAACGAGGTACTTCGTTGTCTCTATTGCGGTGGACAGAGCATCATGTTGGCTTGAAGTGGCTTTCAGGGCTGCAGTAGAGGTTTCGAGGAGTTGGTTTGAGAGCACCGAACGCTCGAGTTCCGCTTGCATTACTTCAATTGTGCGACGCAAAGCATCCGTTACGTCCGCATTGGCTTTCATCAACGCGTCGTCCCTATGTACAGTGGATTCAGATATAGACTTGGAAGATAACAGGATGGCAGACGAACGTGACTTTCTCGTTGCTCATTTGAGCTTGCTTTTCTTTCTCGGATATTCCAGAGGATTGGAAGAGTTCGTCTCTGTTTGATTTCTTTAGAGAGTCGATCGTCTTTTTGGATGCAAGGACTGCAGCTCGCATCTTTGCACGTAAACTGGATCGAACAATTAGTACTGTCTTCCGAGGTATAGTCATCTGTTTCAACTCACTCTGCGAGAGAGGATTTAAAGGTATCGACCGTACTCCTGAGCTCTCTTCTAGTTCTTTCACCTTTCTGGTCATCCACCATGGTATCCAAGTTCTACGAGCACATTGTAGATCAACCTAAGAGCATTCAACACAATTAACCCACATCAATTTGTCTTGAGAAAACAGCCAGGTCTTCTCTCAGTTCATCCGAAAGCTGTTGCTGCAACAATAAGGGACCTTTACAGTCATGAAGAGCCGATATTTGAGTCGTTAGGAAATGTTTCTGTCGCCGTTCTAGTGTCCCAATTAAACCCTGGGCTTCATCGGTGAATTTGACTGGTAGAGGCGGCATATTCGGTACTCCCTGGAAGCCTTAGATCTACAGGCTATACAGAGTCCTAAACGGCTGATTTGGGTTCAGACAGAGGTTCGACAGAGAACACGACAGTGCCAACGTTGCCCAACGCTAGGCGCGGGGTCATTGCACTGAGGCGGCCGAACGGATCAACCCCTGCCGACCATCAAACTCGTGACTTTCTTCCCCTCACCGGGCGCTTCGGGGCCATCATTCCTGCGAGACAGTCCTCCTTTGTCTCTCCCCAGAAACATCGTTATCGCGCTGATAGTCGAGAACTCTTGTAATCAGCATTTGAATTGACTCATACAGGTAGGATATGGCGTCAAATGAGATTTTTAGCGTTATTTACCAAAGCATGCATCTTTCTCAGACCAGAAAAGACTGATTAAGCCCTGAAGATCAACTTAACTCTTCGAATATGTCCAGTTCCGGCTCAAGCAAGAAAAGGCGTGCAACCAGCCCTTTGGGTGATGCACAACAAGAAAGCTCGAGCTCTTCGGCATCTGCAACTGTGGACGATAATAAGCGAGTGACTCGTGCTATGCGGAAAAGGACACGCTTGGACCCTGAACAAGCTGTTGCAGGCACTGAAACCCAAGGAGAGGGAGCGGCGGGACATGGTTCAGATGAAGAAACCCTTGCATCTGATAGCGAGGGCATCGAAGATGTAGTTGCTCCCGCGATTGAAGCGACGACCCCGGCCGCCCCCGAATCTCGGACACACCCTGAAGTCACTTCTAGCTCCAACTCGCAGAACGAGGAAGGTCAGGCCAACGAAGATAACGCGGCAACCCCGACGGAAACGCCTGCTGCTGTCTCCCATGTGGCTCCTGAGACTGGGAAGAGGAAGCGAGCAGCTAGCCAATCTGAAGAAGCGGACGTTTCTCCAGACAACGTAAATGCTAGCGGGGCATCTCAGGACACTGAGGAAGAAGCACCAAACGCTGACGAAGGGGATCTACCGAGTGACCCACAAACAATTACTGCTCCCGCGTCCGATACGGCGAAACCCAGCATACAAGTCAAGGCCACTACCGCGTCTCGCAAGAGGATCCGCCTCGACTCACCAAGACAGGAGGACGGAGAAGGACCATTCAACACCTCACAAGCCGAGGAAGAACCCGCAACATTGACGAAAACCTCTCCACTGCTCACAATTCCCGTCGAAATCTTCACGGAAATCCTTCTATACACCAAGTCGTTGAAGGACGTCCTTGCCATTGCCTCCACTTGCAAAGCATTCTGTCATACTTTGCTCCAGCCCTCGTCCACTTTCATATGGAAATACGTCAGGGAGAATAATACTCCCGTTCCCCCGCCCGACTACAAGACGGCCGGTTTCGAGGCTCAATTCACTGAAGTCTCGTATGCCGCTTTCGTGTTTGGAGGAGGTACATGCGAGGTAATATGTTTGTGCTTCCCAATGAATTCATATTTATCGCCATCCTGTAGGGTTGTGGAAAAGAAACACCCAACCCTTTCACCTCTTACGCTCTCCGTATTCGTGTATGCCAAAACGTAAGAAGCCTTTTGCTTCCACCACAGTCTTTGCTGACTGTCCTCCCTCGTTCAGAAAGAATGTGAGGACAAGTTTGTCCAGTATGTTAATCGCTTTGCATTTCATTCCTCAAGACTGATTTTTTCGAAGAAAATCCCTTCTCCAAAGCGCTACTCAAGTCTGTGGAAGAAATAACCTTCTTGGACAACAGACGCTCTTGCCAACTTTGGAAGACCGTCATATCGGTACTTGACCTTATAGATGGCCTGTCCCGCATTAACCTTGGGTCATTAGGGTTCAAAACTGGCAAGTTCACTGAATATTGTAAGTACTCTGAACGTGTAGAATAGCCTTCATCTCACAGGCAATTAGTCACACGAACAGCAATCCCGGCCGAGTTGAAGTCTTTCCTCGTCGAAGACAGAGATAAGCCCGACTTCCGCAAAGTGTGTATGATTGCTTTTTTGATACATTCTATACTCATGAGCGGCACCTTGTAGAAACTCGGCGTTTGGAGAGCAAAACAGCAAATGTGGATGGATGTGAGTGGATAATCATCTATCCCTGGTCTTAGATATAATATTCAATCCGCGACTAGCTCTGTCGCAGCCTCATTCGATGGCGACGCAGTAACAAAGATTTGTTTTACACCAATAAGAGAACCAATAATGCGTTGTGAGCTCGCTGTATGTCTTTCATGTCTTCTTTTCTGACGCGCGCTTCCAGGGGTATAGAGATAGCTAAGGAATTAGGTTGGGAATTCAAAGACATGATGAATTGCACCGACTATGGGCCATATCATAATCGTAAGAACCACTTGTTTGAGCGCGTCGACCGAATAGGTACGCTTCTTTCCCCTCATTCATCTATCTAGCCTCCTTAACCCAGACTCTCGTGGTAGACGTTAAGGTCCTTGAACCGAAAATCGAAGAGCAGCTCATGCGGGTTGCCGAGAAACGCGATCGACGACTACATGAAGTTCTCTATCAAGGCCACCGGGAGCAAATCTTACAGCATTATAAATATCTGCAGTCATCAAAGGCTTTCCTGATCCTCCCTGCTTTAACTGCGTTTCGGCAGCTTCCTGTCATCGCCATGTTACAAAGCACGGAGGGTGAAGAGAAGACCGAGGCTTCCCATGTCGCCAAATCCTTGAAGACCGACACCGTTCTGATGAACATGCTGAAAACCCAGATCAATGGGTGGGCTAACAAGGCGAGGAATGATTTCGGGCTGATGGTTGGGTGCAAGAGATGGAAGAGTATCAGTAGGGCCGAGTTGCATCCCGCCGAGCGGATGAGCGCCAGGTTCAAGTGCAAGAGGTGCAAAGTCTATGGCGACAAGTATGTCGAAGACGAATGCTTTGATTTCGCAGGTGCTTGTGCACACGATTGCTCCAAACCGGGAAAGAAGAATAAAGGCAACTGGAAATGGGAGGCCTCTCATTTTGAGAAGGACGAGAAGGTTCGAGTGTTGCTCTTCCCAATATACTTGAAACACGCTTACGAAATATTCTTTAGGCGAGCGCTGCTATCTCGAAGTATCTCGATATGTGCAAACTTCAAGACAAAGCTGCTAGTACCGCGGAAACTGTCTCCGTCCTTCAAGCTGCTAACTACGTCGTATGCAAGTCCTGTGAATCCCCTATAATCATGAAGTTCAACAACTTGGTATGATTACTCGCCATTCTCTTAGTCTTCGGCCAGACCTAATGGTGACTCGTCTATGACAGATTGGCCATTCTCACCGACATAAACACATGGATTTCTCGGTTATAACCAACCAAACTGAGGTGGACGAAATCATCGGAAAATACCCCTTCCAAACTGGACTTACCCAAAAGCTTGTCAAGTCGACGCAAAAGGCAAAGGGGAATAGGGATATGAAAGTCTATGGATGCCGTCTATGTTACAACAAACACCTTGCCGATTTCCGGCAGGAAGTTGCTGCAAAGGCGGCTGTGAATGGGGAACAGACGGAGTCGAGCGCTAGTGCATCTGAAGGAAACGCTGGAGCGAAGAGTAGTGATGGTGAGGGTGAAGATAAACATTCACCGTTACCTACTTGGTTCTCCTTTGATGGGTTGAGATCTCATCTTATGGCAAAGTAAGTTCTACTTCATTCTCGTTTGCAGAAATTGGGGCTGACTTTTTTCTAAACTAGGCATACTATTCCCGACATTCGAGATGAAGATTATTTTACGCAATGAATTATCTGGATGTCTTGGGGCGTGTGTGGGTTGCCACGGTGCATGAAGCGCGTATACCGACGGCCATGTGAATGCGCTTCAGCGTACCTCTATAGTTGTAAAATAATATAGCCCTGTATCGAACTTGTTCCTTTGACCCTACAGTGATTTTGCTAAAAAGCGGCAATGCGACACGACGTCAGCCGCGACTATTCCCTTTGCCATTGAGTTGATTGCTTGAGCTTCCTCTGGCCTTACCCCTCATACGATCCTGATCTTGCAGTCTGCTACCGGAAACTTCACCTCCTCGGCTGACAAAAACCGTTCACAGCCTGCTCTTTCTCAGTCCTATCCGGTATTGAGCTGGGTGTCACGGTTCATGCAAACTCGAAACCCACCACACAGTGGACACCCCTGTTCCACCCCTTCCTCGATGCACCCTTGCACCTTCCTCCTAAAAAGGCGGCACCGTGCGATTAACCTGCTCATTTCTCCGTCCTACCCGGTATTTATGAGATTCCGTTCCGACGGCGATGGACAACTCTACCGCAGTCGGGTGGAGAGCGCCAATTGGCCACCGTATTGCCGTGGACAAGGGGATTGACGGTATGTAGCTGTCCGATTCTTTCAGTCAGAACTTCCGTCTCATTGTCTTGCCCAGGACTCGAGAGAGCTACCTTGAGAGATTGGCCTGCAAACTACAGGATGTACTACCACCGTAAAGGCCAGGCAACGGGGGACGTGTACCGTCAGATGTATCTGTATGATCAGTTGTGTCCGTTCATTCTCATTGCCGTGTATCAGTGAATACTCTTTACAGGGCCTCCCGGCACACGTTTTCGCTCAATTGACGAGTTCGTTCCCCCTGCCACCTGGTTATTGAGCAATGAATCCATAGAGTCGGACAGTTGTGTCTGTATAAACTGCTCCAAGCGGCAACGAGAGATGACTTCTACTCTGGACAAACGAGTCCTGGACAAGCGAGTCGTGCAATCGCCGACCCCCCGGGCCTGCACCTTCTGCCGGACCTTCATCCACACAACTAAAGCATGTTTCCAAAGCTTATGCGATAGTTCGCGAGGTGTTGAAGCCTACCGCGAAAGTTTCAGGGAACATCCCTCGATCGACAGGTCGTACTTCCAGCAAAGCATAATGATGTCCGAGCTGTATATTCTACTAGCACGATCAACAAGGAAGGTAATATAGGGCCTATCGGACTTGAAGATGCTGAACCCAAGCCAGATTCCGGCCCCAGAAGGTGGTATCGAGTGGCCAAAGTTGCATGGTGTAAACTGTCCGGAAATGGTATCATTATCCCGAAAGAACTTCCATCCAACTTGCATCTTCCGCAGAACGGGATGCCAAGATACAGGCGGTCCCGTTAACCATCCCGGCAAAGTGACATGTTGACAGTTGCAACAAGTGACGGGAATGTTATGGACTACGCGCGTAATTAAACAATTACGCTGCCTCTCGATCACGGTTCCACTGGAATTTGACTTGGAATAGCCATCCCTACGTCTCTTCTTTTTTGGTCCCTGGGTGCCCGATTCGGAATGGATGGAGGGCCATCGTCGACAGACTTGCCTCGTACCAGGCACCTCAGGCGGTCTAAATATTCACGTCTAAACGCCAAAATCTACTACTCTCGGATGATTCTTGCTCCTGGACACACCGGGTTCTCCCCTTCCATACGACAAACGCCTTGGATTAATCTGTTCTCCTCGTACTGCGGCTTCGGACCCTCTCTCCGCCTACTACTGACTCCAGGATTCAATGACATTTCGTGTCATACCAACTCTTCTGCTCAGTGCTGCGGCCGCAGCCGCGTCCCCTGGTGCCACGGTCCACAATCGATTGGCCTTGATCTGGCTCCATATTTCTGTCGCAATGCAATAACTGGATTCGCCGCGATGAGACATCTGTCACACGCTTGAATACATCCTCTCAGTGTCCCAGTACCTGACGAACATCAGTGTGGTACCGTGCCTCCTGCGTCCTACGACACTGTCTAGAGTCAAGGACATACTCGATCATCGACCGGATTGCTGGCCTCTCTATCTTCTCCATTGTAACTGCGCTCCCTCTTATATGGATCGTCCCGGACTCTTGGTGCGTATGCCGGGTCAAAGACCGTCAAACCCGGAAAATTCTATCACCTTTCACAATCAGATAACACCCTGTTATCTTATCGTGCCGCTATCCTCTGCTGACGGGCTAAAACCCTCCGAGAGCGCGGATATCTATAGTTCCTGGTACGATCACTTATTAATGAGGCCTGCGAATCACTTCAAGAACGACAACAAGAGTGGTACGCTGCTTCCTACCATCTGAATAATGATGAATCAACTACCAGCGTTCAACCATTGATCAACCTCCTCTCGGAGGTCACCGCATGCTCCTTCCACCTAACCCCCTCTTCACCATACTTGCATTTGTTTCAAGGGGCTCCCTACCCGTCGACTGCACAATTCTGACCAGTCTTGGCTCTGGGATCCGCAATGTTGTGCCAGTCCATGTATCATATGTATGAAGACCAGACTGGAAGGCGTTCCGTCCGCCAATAGCCGAGCTAGCGTTGCTTCATACGTGCAAAAAGTTCTTTAAAACCCGGTGTTTAATACTTGGGCACGTAGTTGGCGAAATCCCCTCTGCATAACTTCAAGTCCTTGCGATCGGTCTCTGCTGACTTGCCGTTGCTTATACATCAGTCTTCGTGCTGGGGTTCTCCATACACGCCAGAGTGACGCTCGCCTCGTGGATCCTTCAGGGTGATCCGTTCTTGGTTTACCATCTCTCAGAAGAGCGAACGGCACTCTCGAGTCCTACAGGCTACGAGTGCCTTCTGATCAGCGCTGATTACGAGTTCTCTCTGTGCGCTGCGAGTGAGACGGACTCTTCCGAGGAGTAAAAACAACTGCCTCTCCCGTACTGAACGTCCTGTCAGTGAATCTGGTTCTGAACATCTACTTATGCCCCCGTTCCCTTCAATGGCCCATTTGGGCAACAAAATTTCAATCAGACAACAAATGAACGGACACACTGATCTAGCATGGTTTCCTTGTAATTGTGCTGCACCAACCACTCGTTTCGCCATATGTCGACCTCATTTAACTTCATCTCCAGATCATCCCATCGTTCTCGCAGGAGCGCAGATATATGCACAAGTCATCCTCAGCTCTCCTCTATGCTTATTGATGCAGCCATTTTATCTGGTCTGATAGGGACTCAGGACTTCGATCTCGACAGGATTGCATCGATTGAAGGGAGGGTCAGCGGAGTTCTTCGTTTCTGGAAACCTGTCCTTTGGGGCGACCTTCTCCGGATGACGGAATACATCTCGTCATGAGAATGCTTGGCCCACGGCAAATATTAAAAGAGCCTAAAGTTACTTTGGCGTTCTGTGTCCTTGGAGCTCATGTGGAGTAAGTACTAGACAGATTCGTGCATGAACTATGCGTAGTTTCTCAATGGCAGTCAAATTCTCAGAATCTTCAACCTAGAATATTTGAAACACAGTGGTAGTAGCATTGTCGGCCCAAGTCCCCGCTTGCAGGTCACTACTAATCGACATCGATAATCGAGATTCGATTCCATCTACTAGAACCAACCAACAAATGAGCATGTAACTTAAATCGATAACTGGCCAGTACTCCGCCTTGCTCCATACAGTAGAAGCATGGTGGGGGCGGAGATTAATATTGTCATGCGTTGTGTATCGGAGTGGAATAGCCGCTGGCAGAGACGGGCGGCTCTTGGAAGTATGTGCTCGGAAGATGTAGTGATTCGAAGAGGGAATATCTCCCTGGCGCACGTGGCTTTATAAAACAAATGGCTAAGGGTTACCTCTAACTTACACGAGGCTGATAGAACGGGAAGACGGCTAGACCGTTTCGACCTGGATGACCCAGTGCGCTGGATGATTATAGTCCCGCGGTCATAGTATGACAAAGGCCAGGTTGAGGGGACCGTATAAAGATTCATCGGATTCGTGCTATACGTCTACTGAATTACATGTAACCATATCATAGTTCTATCAGAATACTAACGGGCTAACGATAGACTAACTAACTACATATAAGGACCTTGATTTGAATTCAGTTGTCTAAGCCAAGTTGTAGTAAAGAGCTACTAGTACAATATGCAGAAAAAAAGCAAAGGCATGATCATAAGAAGAGGTAGTACAACGGAGCTTCTGCAAGGTAGAAGAATTCGATTTGGTCGAACTTGGACTTCGAATATTCTGTTCGAATTCAAAGTGAACCAAGAAAGATAGGAAGTAATAGAAGCAATAATGCTTTGATACTAGATTATAGTAGAGAGGTACGTGCTTATGCCCCCGAACATAGGTTAAGACGGTGGTCGTGACGGTGGCGAAAACAGGGGGGACCAAGCAAGAATCCAGGAAGCTACACAAAGAAACGAAAAGGCAACGTTAATACAGGAGTAGGATTGCGGTGCAAGAAATAACAAAGAGCAATGCAAGCGAAGCAGGAGACATAATTTACTATGCAAGGATACGATGGTGACAACCTGAAGCCCAAGATATGATCAGCAGAAGAAAAAGCAATAATCTCAAAGTGAAGAAAGCTGGTGCAATAGTCTGAAGGATGTGATGCAAAGATAGCGGCTCGAGAGAGGTTGCAAAATTGGCTAGCATGTGGATGACCAGTAAGGCACAAGTCAGATGCAGATTCAATGGACCAAGAAGGGCTGGATAGGGAGAGTCGGAACCATGATATGGCCATGACCATGAACGTGGACGCTGGGAGACGCAAGAAAGCCGGAGTGAGAGCTCTCTGGCATCGTCCATCGTCGGTGGGGCGGCGTCAACGCTGCCGCGATCGAAGCTTCGTGAGGATTGGCCATCTCAGCATGTCCTTGCCGTATCATAGTCGACGACTAAAGTTGGTGCTAATTAATCCAATCAGATTGTACGGACAAAAAACTCAAAGCGTACCATCGGCTCGTGCGTGTAAGGTGCTGCGCTACTTATCGTCATGGCTCGATGTGGCAGAGAGGCTTGATGCAGTGCCGTCGGAGTTGAACCATGCTCAAGGTAACCCGTGGTGCCATCCATGCGGAGAGGGTCGGGTGGCTGGTAGTATTCAGAAGCTCCGTGCTGGTACTGAGAATACTTGGACGCTTGATAGATGTTAACATCGGGAGGCGAGGGGCTTGGTTGGGGATATTCGTGCGGCTCTGACTGGTACATGCCCCGAGCGGCCTTGCGGATGTAAGGATGAGATATGGCTGGATAATAATGTAAACAGCTGATAGGCAGATAGATCAGGATGGTGGCACTTACTGGTATGAGACCTATGGACTCCTGAATGATGACTAGCAGCACTGCGCCGGCCACAGTCGTTAGCCTCTGCATCACGATCTGACCCATCCCAGGAATACAGCGACCCAGTCCCGTCAGATGTGAAGTCCTGGTTCACCCATTCCGCTGGTCTAACCTGAACTATACTGCTGACCACGGAGTCAAAAGAGTCGCCTTTGCGTAGCTGGAACTCAGGAGGGAAAGCATGAAGGCCACTGTCGTCGTTCATAAGGTCCACAGAAGGTAGAGGCGGAGTCGGCAAGGGAGTGTCGACTCGCCTTGGGGAACAGTGTTTCCCATCCCCTCCCAGAGAGAATGTGTCATCAGCATCTGGGCAGAGTATGTCGGGCCTGTCCAGTTCGATTTGGAATTCGAACATTAATGGTTCCTCCTCCAGTGGACGGGCCTCCAAATTTTTTGGAGAGGACTGTGACGAGGGAGACCCAGACGATGAATCCGAGAGACAGGAGCCACTTCGCCTGCCACCTTCACCGTTTACTGCAAACGGATTTAGACGAAAGACGTTCATCATCTTTCGCATATCGTCAGAAGCCTGGGTCGCCCGTAAAGGTACTTCCATAGGCAATGGGGAGAAGGATATAGTCGCTGTTCCTTCTGATGTGCCAGGCTCCATAACAAATCCATGAAGGGGAGTATCTTCAGACGCCTCAATCTTGAAACTGGCATGGTCACTCGGTTGGGATGATGGACGAGACCAGGAAGCATCCGCCATCCCGTCCGACAACAGGTTGGACAGCACCGACGGTGCGGCGGAGGCGGGCCGAGAGTGGACAAAAGTGGGCGGGGTAGAGGCCGACTGGCCGTACGCGTCAGGCGCAGCGCTAAAGATGACGTCGTCGGCTGGGTCGAATCGCCCGGAAAAGGTGGTCGATGCCCGTGATAGAGACCGGTATGCGTGAATATTATGGGGCGACGGGGAGAGAATTGTCCTTTGCGACGATTCTGGGTATTCCGGTGCCTGCGACGAGAAGACCTGGCCAATGCTAGCAGGGTCTTCCCAGGACCACATATTCTGCGGGTACAGAGGCGCGGGCTGCTCTGGTACGCATCGCTGCCAGTGCATCCCGAATGACTGGGGTCTTTGATGACCGCGATGAGTAGCCGCAAATCCGCGTTTGTCGAGGGAGAAGTCGTTCGCCATGATGCGCATCCGGCACGGTAGAGCAGGCTGTTCTGACGAAAGAAAGAAATCTGTAAAGAACAGAGTGAGATTATATAGTGGCGTATGGAATTAAAAAAGTTTACTTATCGCGACGAACGGGCAGAACGTGGAGAGGTTCTAAATGAAAGGACCAGCTTCAGGACGTTTTACTTGCCAACGCCAGTGGGATCAAGGAAGCAGAAATAATTGCATACCGAGGATCATAAGATCCAGATCCCCGTCCCAGCGTGTTTCGTACCTTGGAACCATGAATCGAACCGATAATTGCAAACAGCCCATGCCGTCTTCGCGACTTCGGTCTCTGATCCAGCTAAGCCAATTTGTCCACCGGAGAAATCACGATAAACTATCTCGTATCGTGATCGAATAATGGGGTCTCTCTGCCCAACGCCTCAAAACCTCCCCGTTGGCCTGCGCCTCCTCGTACCGCCATTTGGCCAGATTCTTGCAGGGATCCGCACTGGCATTTTGATGCGCCGCCGTGTGACTGGAACGTGCCCTCTATTTCAAACTCCGACCTGTCCATCTCCCTTCTTTAGCATTTCCTCCTGCTCTCCTACGACCATAAAACCTTCGTCCAGGTCGACGAAAACTGGTGGCTAGCCTCATTTTGTATTTCGGCTTCTGACTGTCCACCCCTCTGCCGAGTTTTAACGCCTTCTTAGAGGTCGTCGGCCCGCTCGGACATCATGCATCATGTTTTGATAAGTTTGCCACTCTGCCACCACGACCTGATCGTTTTGGGTTGGAATCGGAACTCTACATAGAATGGGGTGTTCTGCTTCACTTATTACTTGGACAGCTCTCCTGACAGCCCTTCCATTGGGTTACCATACCAAAGGAAAGCACCCCCAAAACCTCTATGCGGCCTTGTACCCTTTTGTCACGATTCTTCCGCTTCGATTCGGACTCCTTAGTATAAAGAGAATGTATGGAGAACCATCTCGATATCACTGCACTGCGGCCATTTATAGCTGCATCCCAGAATCCGTCATATCATCTCTTCTCAGAAGTCGTCCTCAACACCGTATCTCGGGTCTTGGCCATGTCGAATCCCCGTTTGAGTCATGTCTTCTGAAAGCGAATCGCAGCAACGCCGTGCATCTTCCCGGGGCTATGTTAGCACAAATAACCAGTATATGAAAGACAGAATGCGACCCTGACCTCCTTCTATTAATCCCATACTGTTAGCTTCTCAGTCTGCTGCACCCTGGTATATTTATTCATGACTCGTAATTCACGTTGCAGATCTCTCTGGTCTTCCGTGTGCTCGTTAATCAATTGCGATAGGTCTATTCAAGGCTGCTCATACATTCGACTTCTTTATCATTCCAGAACAACACTCAATGGGAGCCCTCTTCAATAATATGTCGATGGCACGCTTATCAAAGTTTGGAGCCTCAGGAGAATCACAACCATCGGTCTTCTGTCTTTCTGCTAGAAAACGCGTGTTTTACAAAACTCCTTTAGACTTTCATGTCCCCGTTTCAGCTTCCCCTAAGCCCTGTCCATTCGGTTGGTGCGTTTCCAACGTGTATAAAGACCTTCCTTTGGCTTTGACATTTTTGTCGTTACCCATTAGTCCAGCAAACCGCCCATTCTGGAGGGTTCAAGCATTTGGTCTCTGCTATTGCTTTTCTAACCAATTTATCGGGAGCCATGGAGCTCTCTTAGCCTTTTATTCTCTTTGTCGGCATGGATCGTCACATCGAGAGTTCCAACTCAAGCTCTCTGTTCATTCCAATATGAAAGGAGAAACCCTACATGAATCACTCACATTAGACCTGATCGTACGCATGTAGATTGGAAAGGCTATTGGTCTGTTAAACCCCATAGCCTTGACCTCAATCCTCTATCACCCCTGGAAAGACCAGTCGCACACACCGCCCTTAATTGAGGGTGGTATTTTCTATCCCGATTCCGAATGCCCACTCTTCCTTTTACAGTTATCCATAACGGTTAATTCTGGAATTTATAGCTCATTGATACCCATCTTCAGAACACCAATACATTTATTTCTCGATGATTTGCTTCGATTCCTCCGAATCGCAACCGAATCGCCAACTTCCGGGAATGTAGCTTGCCTATAAGCTATAGGTTGTTACCCAAAACTTATATCAACCTGAGTCATGGCCGTTCGCGCTCTCGATCTGATCCCTTCATCTTCCAAGATCGGTGGGCGTCTCTCACTACTTCAGACAGCTCATTCGACCGTATTGTGAGTATTTGAGCTGTACTGCGGAGAGCTGAAAAGTGAGATTTCATTGGAGCGACCCTGAATCAAACCAAGTTGTTTCTTTCGCCCCTTTTAGAAAGACAGGTCCTTCACAAATCAAGAAGGAGGTTTCAGACGTAGAAGGTGCCGGTGGCATCTCACAAGGAGAGTCAGCGCTCTGTAATAGTTACAATTTGCAGTGTTCCATATCGGTTCCCTATCTCTGTAGAAATTAATGCGATCGAGAGGTATGAGCTCAAATTCTGATGCTTCTCGGAATCATTTTCAACACCATTGGCAAGGGATTTGAGAACAAGCGATAGTGTGACTCTCCCAAGGCCACAGGGCATGTGATACCCCGTTTAAATTATCCTCTCGTGCTGCCTATCCCCCTACCTGTGCTTTACGCGAAACGTAGTTCCACAACATCTCCGCTACCGCATGTGATCTCATGATAAGTGTCAAAGACGTCAAGTTGAAAATATAGCGCAAGCTCCGTAGTATCACCGCCTTCCGTGTAGCATTTAGTGACTATCAATGCGGGGTTATATGTTGGTTGTCGGCCAGATTATTCAGTTGAGCAATTAAGCGCCCGGCAGAAGCCGATCAAAAGCGCCCGGGCGATCATCGCCGATGCACTCCGAAAGTTCGTATTACCGAGTCATGGACAACCTTGCTCAAGATCGCGAGCAACATACAAGGTGATGACTCCACCGGAGCTCTCTTCGGGCTTTAGAAAAGCGTAATATCCTTAGCTACCCGTCCCGACCGTCATTATTTAAGCTGTTGGCCCGTTCGACGGAGTTTTGACGACCTAGCTTTGAAAGTTGAAGGTTAGCTCATTTCGAGTCGTTGCGGCGCAGATTGAGCGCTAAAGATTGCGGGTCTAGGGTCCTCAGAAGAGTGACCTTATCTCGTAAGCGAGTCTCAAAAGCTAGCGCGAGACTAGCAGTAACTTCCGACCCTCCATTCAGACTTTCAAGGAGACTTGCCGGTAACTAACCACTAAGAAGTTCATTCGACGGAGCTCGGCGGTCAGACTTGGTACGCCTGAGTGAATCGGCTATAGAAAGCATAATCAAAGCGGGATGGTGTGTGTGCACACGAGCGTACACGGGGCAGGGCTATATGCCAAAGACACTATCTCTCCCTTGACACCGCAAGTCGGAACAAATGTAAAGAGACGTCGACATAGTAGTACTAACCTACCGCTGATAGTCGACATTCGACATGGACACCAACAGCGGAACTCCCGCCACATACATAAAATATCTCAGCGGCAATCTACCTGGCTGGCAGGAAACCTCCGACGGTCACGGTTACTCTGCAATACCGTCCCAAATGAGCTAAATTGCCCCTAGGTAATGAATAGAGATAGTGCATATGGACTCAGGCCGCACTTTCAACCTCACTTCTGATTGACAAAGGAGTCTTCCGCAGCTTAGGGGACCAAGTTCCATGGCTCTAACAATGATTCGCAGGGAGTCAAAAGGTCCTTTCCGGTGGCACTAGCAAACAAGCTCTGCGCTAGTATAAAGAGAGCCCCTGTGGCTCTAAGAAATTGCTTAGTTCATTCTTGAATCAAAGAGAAAACCACGGTTATTTAGAGAGAGTAATCAAGACATGCGTAGAACACACTTCTATCACCAAAAACAACAAGGGTAGATTGCTTTGATCCTCGGAGAATAGTGTCCAAAGATCGGATGATATATAGACTGTCGAGACATGGGTGATAGAATCGTCGAGGTATGCTGTGGCGGGCCTTATGGTTGCACACACACCACACAGACTCAATTGAATTCGATTGAACTTAACTTTCGGGAAGGAGCCATTATTATACCCACCCAGCTTCCAGTGGAATGTGTGCGATCGGTTCCAGTGCGCGACCCAAAGCTTGTTGCTGTCCAGGCGAGTACGAAGCACTATCTCGGACTGGGCCGGGGTCATCCTCCCAATGCATCAACGATATTGGTGAAAGAACCCAGCGCTACTTACGTTCACGAATTCCCCGGCCGGCGATTAGTCTGTTGGCCAAGTACCGCCGGCTCTGACAATCGGAATGGCAATGGTAACCAAGAGTTAACTTAGACTTTAAGCGGTATACCGGCGTGGGCTCATTCATCGCAATCAGTTAGTGTTCGCGTCCAAAGAGGCTACGATTACACGAGCCCCCGACCTAAACTCTGCTTGAAGTCAAGGGTTTGATCGTGATCCTGGCGAGTGGCCTTCGCCGATCCAGCCTTGGGATTAAATCTGAATTTAGCTCTGAGGAAATATTGGAATGTCTCTCGAAGGTTTCCGCATGGTTTTTGGCACGGATTTAAATCGGATGGCCAGCTCAAGCTCAAGCTTAGCTAATTGTGAGTTATTTTGTCTGTTACACGCACCCGAGCATGATATGGCCTATAGTTTGGGAGAAAAGCCGAGGTTTCAAAAGGGACATGGTAATCAGAAAAGGAGGGCGCCACAATGGCTTCAAGGTTTAATTCAAGTTCTACGGCGGTAGCTACCAGTTATGGCAGAGCGGACAGACCGTGGCAGAAAAAATGTGCACACATTAGATAGATTTTAAGGTCGTACTCTCCAGGATATGCTATCGGCAACCAGTCCACATCGCATTCACGCCAGGACTCAAAGCTCGAGGACTCGAGGACTCGCGAAGTTGTTGGAGTCGGGAACTTGAATCCCGGGATGGACCAATCGACGTTTACGTATGTTTGTTCTTCATCCGGCCAGTTCGGCAACTTGCCTGAAATCAGGGACTCTCCTTGTCTCTGCTGCCAGAAGCCTGGCAACAAAGGTCTTACCTAAAAGCCCGCTTAGCTTACAGGTAACGAACACACTTACATGTTCACCTTTGGCCCTGGAACTCGGTCGGGAGATTCCAGTAGTAAGATTTGGCCAGTGTTTCTACTTCACAATTATATATCCGACGAAGTCGACGAGTATCCAGGGCTTTGGCGAGCCAAGTACTTCTATGGTTCCTTCAACCGCGCCCCAGGGATTTGGACATAAGATGCAGGGTTCGCAGCGTGAATTCTCAATGATTTTTTCTGCTACGAAGGTATCCCAATTTCCTTTTTAACAGTGGTGCTCGGCTTATTTCCAAAGCCATTGCCAAACAGATCAGGTTGTGTTTCCGGTTCGGACCTTCTGTTTTAGTCCCAGTCCACTCGTTTCGTTGATCAAAATGTTCAAGTCGACTGTTCAACCTCCTATAGTATCTCTATTTTCGTCGACGGGCAGTGAACCATTGGGTATATGGTCCAAAGCAGTCGACAAAACAAAGCCCGACCTGTCTCTTATTCAGCTACTCAATGATACGACCTCAGAACGCTCTCCTACCGCACCGGGTTCCCTAGTTGCCCCTCCCTGTTCCGAAAATCATGGATATCTCTTGGATCAGACCGTGCTACACATTCAAGGTCCTGATCTTCGGAAAACGTACATCCAATGCCCTCCAAACACCGGTTCCGCCAGGGACAGTAGCAGCGCGTCTCGACTTCGGGACGATCGTGATCATGATCAGCACGGAAGTCACTCTTCGAGAGGGGAAGATCTCGGGATTCGCCATCATTGCGTCCACTTCCAAGTGCGCAACTTGGGCAAGGATTGGTCCTTCGAAGTGGGCGTCATGGATCAGACAGGTAGGGAAGGGATCCTCAGATTTTCAACTTTCCAGGTACAACGAACCTTCTCCACTGCTTTAGGCAAATGCATTGGATGCCTTACTGAACGAATTTATCACATTATCTAGACTTCTCCGCGTTTGAATCTGGGCAAGATGAAAGCGCCTCTCCTGCATCTACCTTTGGCATTCCCATCATCTAGTCCTCAGTTGCTGACGCATTGGGCCACAATAAACTTACATTTGCCAACGTATATGGCTTACTTTTCGTCGCATGACCTACAGGACAACTTTTCGGACTCGAACGACGGATTATTTGCTGGGGAAGGAATCCGGTACCCTGTTCCTAAGGGCCTCTACTCTCATGTTTCCTACATTTGTGTTTATGGGACCTGTCGTCTGCGACGTATTTGGTTCGACAATGACGCTCACAACCAGCAGCTACCTTGGGAGTTCCAGCTGTATTCTAAACAATGACCGTTAGCAACTGATTACCTCCAAATGTGACAAGAAATGGCTACTCTCTATGATTATGAGACAAACTACAATGGGATGTACAATAAAAATGTAATGAAATATAGACAAAGCATGTGCATGGCTCAGAGACACCGGTATACCAATAGCATCAGAGATTCAGGCATCGAAGCTCAGAAAGCAGAACTGGTGGCCTTATCAGGAAACTAGAGCAACTGGAAGTCCAACAAAAAAAGCAACGTGAAGATGGAACTTTCATCTAGAAAGAGGATTGGTGGGCCTTGATAATGGCCCCAAATTTCGCGAAGACCTCTTTTTGGAGCACAGGATCTTCCGGCAGTGGAATTTGGCCACTAGCCAACTTGAGCAGATAAGCGAAATCTGCCTGAGCCACGAGCGGGACGCGAGATGATGCACTCTGCTTCTTCCTGATCTGTAGTCGTTCTTTGAATTGTTTGGCAAACTCTGCGGAGACTACATCTGCCCTTGCAATGACGGTTGATGGAACCCCCGCAAGTCGGGCAACATGGGAGCCAAAGGATGATCGTGCAGCTCCGTCGACGAGTTTGTATAAGAATGTAAGCTGGAGGAAAGGTCAGAGAGGTTCGAGACTATGGAGTAAATACAGCCATACCTGTTGCTTCTCTTCATCTACCATGGTGGACATATGCATTCTTCTGATATTTGGATGGTAGGCGTAGTCATCTGTTAGAGACCCATAGTGTGTAGCAAAGAAGGCCAAAGGCAAGGTATGGGTTGCCAACTTGTGGAGCACAGACTAAAAGCAGATGGTAAGCCTAAACAATAATTAGTTGAATGGGAAAGAATTACCCCAGCGATAGCCATCCCATCCTGACATGCGATTAGTATTGCCCAGTGTGACAGCTTGAGTATAAAGGAGCTTACAAAGGTTGACGTTCCTCGACCAAGTTCTGCAGCATAAACGTTAAACGGAGAACAACATGGCAGCGGTAGATCACTTACCATCCAAGATAACAAGAGATTTAGGCGTAGCGTCACGCAAAATCTTGCAGCTATTAGCGGGTTCGTAAGTTCAAGCCATTATCCAAGATGCGGGTGAAGTACCATTCGTCGAGCTCAATCTTGAATGTACTAGAATTAGTGAACATATTGTCGTAGGCCCCCATTCGAGTTATGATGGAATCAACGGGACAGAGACTACCACATCGAGTTAGATCAAGAAATAAACGCGATGTAATGATTCGCACCGAGCGCGAGATGCTGGTACTAGCATTCCTAGCTGTGCCATAATCTGTATTTCGCGTCAATTTGCTTCCTGGTTGTAATATGGAAATTCATGTGCTCACAACGCCTATCGCTGTCATGCGCATCAACTAGAACAAGCGTAAGTCCATCATCGCAGATGAGGATCTAGCAAGCTTACCGTAGACTTTCCACTGTTTTGTTTTGTCATCAACTCAGTGATCCACAGTCGTCTCAATGGTCTGAACTTACGCCATGTTAGGTCCTATTACCACCCGAGTGTCAGAGGGGTAGTACGACACTTCCTGTCGAAACCTAGCTTACCTGTCAACAGTACAATCTTGGGGTCACCGCCTCCCATCTTGATGTCATTCTCGACGAACGATTCAACATTTCGATTCAAGCAAATCGTGGGATGCCTCATTTCTTCAAATTCAATGGCAGCAGAATCACCTGCCACGAACTCAGGCCGACACGAAGGTGACCCAATGGCGGCAGAAGATTTTGCCAAGCTGAATAAACAGTCGAGTTCAGCAAGAACACGGATCGCCCGTAACCACTGAGAACGGTCTTTATCGAATTCCCCGTACAGACGGAATTTAAAGTTCTTGACGGCAGTGCTACGATTTTCGCGAGCTTCCTTCAATTTTCGAATGGTTAACTGCAATGAGGGCACGGTGTATCGATTTTTGGCCTGGAATCCGGCATATGCTGAGTGAAACCTGTTTATAACTCCGGAAGATGAAAGCATACCTTTGTCGAGGAAGCCTTAACCCACTCGTCAGGGACATCGGTTTCCTTTGACGATGCCTCGACAAGGTAGATATCCTGAAATGCGTGTTTTGAGAACCGCGTTCACTCTCCAGTGCTCTAAAGTCGAAATACCTTGTTTCCGATGGCACTATGCCAATAACTCAAGTCAAGTCTGTGAAACAGTTTGATTAAACATACACTCAAAAATCAATAAAAAGGAGCTTACCCCGTTTCCCTCCGCATCGCTTTCAGTTCGTCATTCAATTCTTTCTCAAGGTCCCGGATCTCTTGGATAACTGCGTCACATTCTTCATCCTTGCCCTCAACTGGAATTAATTCGTCTGCATCTAGACCACAGTCAGCATAGCATGAGATCAGGGGACAATGATCATACCTTTTTCAGACGGTGATTCAAACATGGATTGCAAGTGTTTAATGTTTGCCATTAGGTCAGGAGCGCCACGCAAGAGCCCTAGGATGGTCTTAGACTCGAACTCTTCCGACTCGTCCGCCAGCTTCGACAGTCCTCTGCTTAAAGATTTGAAAGACTAGGAATAATGGAAACGTCGACGCCGTGAGTTATGAGACACTTGAGACAGGAAGTTCACTCACGGAAAGGACCTTGAGGAAATCTCGAACTCTGCAATTCTTTGCATGGATGCGGGAGACGATGCGTTCAAGGTCCGGCATCCCCTTCGCTATTTCGGTAAAGGAAGATTCGAATGTCGGATGATTCAGTATGTCTTCGACAGCATCCAATCTTGAGACAAAAGGTTATTATATATGCCTAACTTCAAAGGTGCACACAAACCTAGCGTTAATCGCAGATACCTCTCGCAGTGGCATGCAGAGCCAAATGCGGAACAGACGCTTTCCTAGGAGAGTGTCAGCCTGAGTGCAAAGGTAATGATCCGACAATCGCACCAAAAGGCGTTACGCATCGCCTTAACAGATGGAATAAAGACCCTTCCTCTGTTCCTTCGTTGTTGAGCAGGATTTCAAGATGGGAAAGGGTTTGCCCATCAAGAATAAGACCCTGGCCACGCTTCATAGGGTCGTAGATGTTGAAATTACGCATCGTGATGATGTCCTTATCGATATTAAGTTGTCGCAGATACCTATTCGCGGGTGAACATCGACTTCCCCCCAGGCATTGAGGTAGCTTACCAGATCATAGAGCCAAGTGCCTCCACGGCACAGCGGTCGGAAGCCATTTCGCGAATGGAATCAGGGACCGATGAAGGAAGGATATCGTCGCCGTCATTTTCCATGTCGTCGTCTTCAGACGGAAACAGTGACTTGAGTTGTTCTAAAGCTTCATCGTACTTGAATCCTTCGACGTCTCGAAGACCTGTCCAAAGACAGTCGGAAGGTAGCACTGACTTGAGAACCCGTTGCGTATCGACTGAAAAGGTTCCCTACAATGTTGATTTAGGCAACGAAAGGACGCCCAAAAGCATCATCCCTCTCACCTTTCGGTATAGAAGTTCCTTAGGTCGGATTTGCCTCAAGAGCGTTTCCAGTTTGGTACGACATATATCATCGACGAACCCAGTCAGATTGAACTGGGAGGTTGAGCAATCCAAAACGCATATTCCAAACTTGTTGGCGCTATTAGACCCGTCTTGGCAGGGCAATTCACAGATGGAGATACAATGCCCGGCATTTTCATCAGTTAACAAGGCCGCATCGACTAGAGTTCCGTTGGTATAGACTTTGTTCAGTTCACTATGTTTCGAATTATTCGGATTCTGAATGGACGAGTCAAGTCATCATACCGGCGAACAATCTTGTCTTTGGCTTTATCTTCGCTGACCTTGCCTTTCCCTTTTGCAGCAGCCATGCGCATTTCGGCCCCCAAAGCGGTTTCAGCTTGTTCAACTCGACCAACTTTATACCCTTTGCCCAAAAATTTGCTAATGGCAAAGTAAGAAATATATCGCTCCAGGTTGAGAGAAGGGCACTCACGCGGCCCAAAAATTGAAGGCATATTCAGGAACTCCGACCTAAACTAGTTATAAGAATTGGCCAGCAAATGGACAAATGAGAACGGACCATCGACATCTTAACTCTGGAAGTCAGTTTCAGGTCGAACTCCTGATGGCCAATACGGGCATCATCTTCGTAGAGCTGTAAGGTTTTATTAGCGGTGGACTGGCTCAGAGCCCACGTTACTTACTTCGAAGAATTTGCTGTTGATTGAGATGAATTCTTCAGAAGATTAGATATTGTTGGAGCAGTAGGACTTACCCTTTCTGGAAGAAGAGGATCTGAAGAGTCATTAGAGGAAATCGTTGGCACCATTAAATTGCGCCGAGACCTACCGTGTCATAATGATTCTGTTTAATTTCCCAGAACTTAGGAAATGTGTCAATACGTCGAAAGGAAACTAAGCAGTCGGGCACTGACTTGCTTCTCAAAAGGAGTAAACTGATTCCAAGCTCCCTTGGGAATATAAATGGTACGAGGATCATAATCAGGGTCCCCAGGTCTTCGTCCGTCTTTCTGTGGAAATTGTAAGAGATATGGATGCAATCGCGCTCGGTCAACGTACGTCACGAATATCTTGAAGGAAAGAATAAGGTGTTTCGGCGTTCTTTTTGTCGTCCTTCCTTCCCTGCGCTCGTCGCTCAGCGGCAGTGAGGAAATCGGGGCCTCCAGATGGCACGACTTGCGTGGATGATTTGGCCACCTTGGTGGAGCTTGCTTTGGGAGCGGGACGTTTCGCCTTGAATCGCTTCGGTTCATCGTCCTCGGTAGCTTCTGCAAAATCCTCGTCCTCTGATGAAACTGCAGAACGACGAGAGGATACGGAGCGAGAAGAAGCGGACTTCATGGACTTTGCGTCATTTTCGGAATCCGAGTCTGGAACGATGAAGTCATCATCATCGTCGACCTTGTTCTTCGATTCTGGTGCATGTTCAGCCTTGCCGACAACGAAAAGGGCGCATATACTCACTTTTCTTGATCGGAGACTTCTTGAACCGGGACAGCCTTTTGTTGAGCAAGGTCGGGCTTGCAGTTTCTTGTTCTTCGTCGTTATCCTCCTCGCTGAGCGCTTTGGACAATTTCGCCCGTTTCCCTGTCACGGTGGTCAGCAAAAGAAAGAAATAGTCTGTTCCTGTTCTTACTTCGCAAAGCTTCTGAAGGAGATGAGTCTCGCTGACCGGGACGTTGCGACCTGCCCATCTGGCGTACAGGTGCATCTTCCTCGTCTGAGTCCTCAACGATCACTTTGCGTTTCGTTCGTGGCTAGTGGACATCACTACAGCGTGTCCATGTAACGCGTGAGAGGAACGTACCACAGATTTAGACCCTCCTTGACCATTTCCTTCTTGCTCGACATCAGAAGAGACCATGTCGACATCAATAGGGTCGCTGGTGGGCGGGGTGCTCAGTCCCCCCGACGAGATTGAGCTCGCAGCAGCGGACGAGTTGAGCCCCCGCACACTAAAGCCTTTGCCCTCTGGGGTCTTAGGCTCAAAAGGCGAGGAAGGAGCTATAAATTCTCGAGGTTTAGACGCGTTCGTCGAGAAAGTCGCGTTCGACGTCGTTCCTTTCGGCGTGGCTTTCAGTTTTGGTGCTGGGGTCTTTGAGGTCGAGGCGCCCGCTGGAGTTTTAGAGAAGAAGGACATCAAGCTCTTCTGCTTTAAGGACTCCGACGATGCCTTTGGTTTGGGACCCATCTTGTGAAATGGCGAGCTCAATATATGCCACGATGGCGGCCACTTTCGAGGTGTGACGGGAATTGGGGCGCGTTGTTTGTGATTTGATGCTATCAAAAGCCAAATACATACGAGGCGCCGGACCTCAAGATCATTTTGATCTACTCTGATTCTGTGAAAATCCCGTTTTGCTAGAGAATGGACTATGAAGATGTTCTGAACGACGCCCTTGAATTTCTGGGTGGAAAACCTGTGATCGAGGACGAAATCATTAGATACGGCCCTCTGCAACTCACGATTGCGTCCAAGGTCCGTACTTGCCTGTCATTTTAAGCCTCGAAGTTTGCTTGAAATCTATGGTAAAGGGCGGCAAAGTGCGATAATAATTAACTTTTGCCATGAAATTGTGCCTCAAACTCAATACAAGGCCAATACCTTGTTGGCAGATCATCTGTTTTCTCCTTCTGTCTTCCTTGCTGAAAGGATCGAACGGGGGTTATTGAACGTTCACGGTAAAACGGGTACGCTTTTATGCTGTACTGTAGACTGCATTCCGTGAATCATCTATGGTTCATAGTGCTAGAACTAGGCGCAGGGGCGGCACTTCCATCGCTCTTGCTTTCGGCACTACCCAACTCGCCACGTCTCGTCGTGGTGACTGACTACCCTGATGAGGGCATACTGGGAAATCTTCAAAAGAATGTCGATCGAAATAAGGATGTCATTCAACCGTCCTGCACGGTAGTTTGCCGAGGATACGATTGGGGCACAGACGTCTCTCTGCTCCTGTACGCACGTTTCAACCACACTCTGGAACATTCGTTAACGAAACCTCCCTCAGATCGCTACTTCCACCAGAGCAAGACGGAGGTTACGACGCACTTATCTTGTCCGATCTTCTTCACTTCGACACGTGCCACGACATTCTAATTTCTTCTATCGGAAAGCTCTTGAAGAAATCTCCAGAATCCCGTGTGCATGTCTCGGCCGGCTCCTATACAAAACCTGAAGTCTGCGACGAGTTCATTTCAAAATCAACCGCTGCTGGGTTCAGATTCAACGAAATCTACACAGATCGGAACGAGGGCTGGTTGGGGACAATGCCAGTGAACACTCTCGACCGTGAAGCACTGGCTACCCGCAAGGGAGTCTGTCGATATTGGATAGGACAATGGAGCACAGTACCCGAGTCGTTGTAACTCCAGAAGTGTCACCAATAACTCATCATACAATCGCTTCTGTAAGTCGAGTCTGCGAGAATGCCAATTAAGCAGGACGGGTGGACGTCTACCTCACGAGAATGGCCCATAACTATCGCTATTCCTACAAAACGTCAATCAGTACCTCGTACGTTTCTGTTTTCTCAGCTTTTCCCTCAGATCTATGGACTCAAAATTACTCATACGTTGAAAGTGAAATCCTTAAACACTGTTTCTTATTCTGCACATACATTTAGGCTAGACACATATTCTTGTTACCTTATCCTGTACATAGTCTTAGCTTACTGTTACTGTAGCACGGGCACTACAAATGCACCTTTCTGCCCGAACTCGTCGACTCTGGAATGGCTTCAAGTACAATCAGCGGAGCTTGAATTTGGCACTGAGCTGGGGCATAAGAGGGCTGAGCTTTCCTGACTCGTTCGAAACTCCTTTCCAGTGTCCAATCCCGTTCACATTGACCAATGCATTCTTAACTCCTCGGTACCAGATATCGAACTTCATGGGTGCACGAAAGAACGACCAAGTGTATGTCTTTCTAGCTCTCACTGATTGAATATTTCTTCTCTTCTGTGGTGGCCCCTATCGGTGTTTAGTCCTGTCTCAGGGCCGAAATTGTGGGTCGTTTGACCTGCGGTTTCTGTGGACTTCGCTATTCGCGTCTGCCGCCCGTTTTCAGTCTCAAACTGGTCGATGGAAGGGAATCGAGCACACATGCTGGTCGTGATAAGGCCTGGCTCGTCATCCAGACTTCGGAACAGCGTCGACTACATATCATGGATAACGGGCGGAAGATGGTCTCTCCTTTAAGGGCGATGGTTGTGTTCGTAATGGGTGCGCCATCGGCTAGCAACTGACCCGACGGTCGTTCGAGGAGGGACAGGGAGCGACTGTTCCACATTATCCCCATGTTTAGCAAAGTCCGACATACGAGGGGGCCCTTATTATTTCTCTCTCTCTTCATCCTGATACCTTGGACTGAACGCCGATAATATATTTAGGAGCAAGTGCCATCGATTCGTCTGTTGGGGTGTTGACCAATTAAGCGCCCTAAGCATGAAGAATTCCACCTAGAACATAGCTTCGTACTCTAAAAGAAGCAATTCGTCACACTTTCAGCTCAACCCACCGTTTCGCCAACTCGCTCACACTCTTCTCAGATCCCTTCCCTTCCGCTTCAGAGCCAAGTTCAAGCGCCTTCAGCACAACATGCCTCGCCCTCCCAACTCTCATCTCCTCTTCCAAAGCCTTCCTTTCACGCGTACTCCTTTGCACGCGGGCCGAAAGCTCCCCACCCAACTTTCGCCACTCTACCAACTCTGCCTTTTGGTCTGGCGCCAACTTTAGATTCGAGTCTGAATTTGGGTTAAGAGCCTGGCATTCGATGCAGTAACATCCGAGCTCCGAGTCGAAATTGGTATCCACGCTGTAGTAGAGGTAGACCGGCAGATGGTTGAGGTCGCCTGCTGGAGTCGGAGGGTCAGGGAAGAAAGGCTCGCGAGGTTGGAACTCGAGGATGGCGTGCTCTGCCTCGAGCGCCCAGTCAACGCCTTCATTCCCATCCCAGATCACTACGATACAGAATGAATTAGTTTGTACAAAATGGTGAATTGAGAATGGTCGCGGACTTGCTTTACCTTTAGGCTTGGGATCAGTTATTTTGGCTTCCCATTGGATGAGAGCGTCGATCTTGTTGTCTGGATTGGTTGACATTATGGATAACTCGCGCTGCCTGCCAGTTGCTGCAAAGAGCCGGGAGCTAAGCCTATACATATAGCCTGTTCGACTATCGATGTCCGAGATGATCGCGCCATCACAGCCTCGTGTCTATGGACTTTCATGAATGAATGAGAGCAAGAGATAATGATAATGATACATTTTGTCACGTAGAGACCACACAAAAACAGTCATTACTAAAAACCAAAACTAAACTACATAAATTTCCGTCTAAAACCACACTTCAAACAATTGAAGTATAGGTCCCGAACCAGGAGGTAATGATACAAATTCTACAAATAGACTCGAAAGAGGTATGTTTGAGCTGGGTACCGTGGTATCGCGTGCTTGTTGGTATCATACAAAATACAAAAACGGGTTCTTTGTTGCGTTGCGTTGCGTTAGGAGTATGATCGAGAAATTGCCGTTCGTGAGGGGCATGAAGAGGGTCGAGGACGTTTAATCTTGAAATTCATAAGTTATAAACCACGTTCGCCGTGCTTTAGATCTTTATAGTTCTTTAAGCGGGGAGGGAGACCATAGATGCAACAGAGCTCCTCCGCGAAAGAGATCCATTATTGGATACAGGCACGATCTTGTACGGATGCATCCGCGCGCTCTTCGACACATCCCGCGCGGGCTGCCGCACGTACTGCTGCATCGCAGAGCCGATGAGGAGCAGGCTCTGCCCCGGCTTGGCGCCCTTCACGGGGACGGCAGACGCGGGGTCGCTCGCGGGCGGCGCGAGGATGATCGCGTTCGCTTCCTGCAGCGAGCAGGGCACCAGCCGGACTTGCCCTGAGGGCGTCATATGTGAGGTCGTGTAGTGAAGTGCCGGAGGATAGGGCATGCACGACGACGAGGAGGATGAGGAGACGGGGGAAGGTGAGCGAGAGGCGGAGGTGTTTGAGGAGGATGTTGAGGCTTTACGGAAGGCGTGGGTGTATCGAGAGCGGGGAGTGTAGCTCCGACTCGAGCCCTGGATAGCTCATTAGCTACATGATCGCGTGAATTATAAGCTCAGAAATACACACCTGTCCGTATGTAGACTTGGCCGGGACCTCTGTGAGGTCAGGCATAGGCAAGTCAAGGGTGTGAATGGGGGGAAGGGTAGGACGTTCCGACGTTCTCAAGAAAGAAGACATGTTGGGGTTAAAAGTAGAAAGAAGTTGTTTCAAGTTTTTAAAGAAAAAGTTGTTAAAAAAAAAAGGGATAACCACCTGGATTATCTATAGACCGGCCAAGAAATAAAGAAAATGTTTGTATGAAGAGAGAAGTGAATATGTAATGAATAAGAAAGAGAATAAAGAGGATTGGTTTTTGGAGAAAGAGGAATGGAATAGGAAAAAGGAAGGGGGAGAGAACGTGGCTGGGGGTGGCTCCCATGTCCCATCGTTTCCTTTATAGACTTGAACCTTCATACCGTGTGTTCTCCTATTCTCCTCGTCCTTCAATAGCGAAGAGTTGTTGGTTTGCCCGATCCATTGTGGACGAACAATTGAAAGCCTATTGATTGCCTATTGAACACTTCACTTGATGGGCAGCCGGATTCGGGATTTGTTTTTGTTTGGCTACCGGACTCGGTTCAATCATCACGGCCCTGCTCGTCCTTTCTCTTGTCACGTAAGGAACCTTCAATTTTGAGCTTCAAGGTCGTTTGCGTCTTTCAAACACATTATCCTCATATCTGGGTCTTTCAAATGGAAGAGAAGAAAGAGAGGTTTGTGTCACATTTGGCTCCGTAGCCCGCGCTGCGCCCGCCATTGTTTACTCCTGATGTAAGATTCCGAGTCGGCCTTGCCAGCGAGCGTCTCTCGAAGGGTCGGACAAAGGGAAACAGGGCTGGCTAATGCTACGGCATACTAAACAATAGAGCTGGTTAATTAGGAGGAAGTGTAGTGTCATGCAACATAAAGAGTTTTTTTGGTGGATAAGTCTTGCTCTAACGTCTGGAATACCAGTTTTGCTACTCGCTGGAAAACACCTCCGCACTCAATTTAGAAGGCTCAACTACAAAATGTGGCTAAGGTTAAAGAGGGATATCATCCGTATAGAGCCGAGTACTACTGAGTTCGCCTGATGCAACGTAAAGCCTACGCTACAACCCCCGACTCACGGTCAAGTGTGAGAAGTTATCGAGAGTACATTGTTCACAAAGACCGACCACACTTCGCATACAGCAAGCTCCATGCATATGCATATGGTTCGTACTTCCCAATTAACATTGCTGATTCAAACCAACGCCAAACGTAAATATTTATATTGTTCTCTGTGTATAGTTCTATTCGTGAGGGTCGAGTCGACCTCTATCCAGTATATTTCCTCTTTGTCCATACATCCCTCAGCAGAGCCACTGGTATTCAACAATAGTGGTCATGAGCTTGTACACCCTCGCAAAAACACCAACAAAAAGCCGAGTTTCAAAAATGAAATGTCCATTAAGCACCAAACTGTTTACATTAACTACATCCTATCAATCTTGAGTCTTGATTTCAATACAAAACGAGCGACGATCACCAGAGAAATGACAGACACAACACCTAGCATTATGCAGTAAGAAACACCCATGTACTAGGTACGTTGAGTTGTAGATATATAGGATAGGGTATGAATGTATGTACGACAGAACAAACCAAAAACAAGCGGAGAATCAGTAAATCCAGTCAAAAGGTATAAAAAACCTATAATAACATAAAAATAAACCAAAACCATCACGAAGTGTCCATGCATTCACCAAATCCAATCATTAACTTAGTACTGCTCCTCCACTAATGTCTAGGCGGATACCCATACTCCTGCTGCGGTACATACCCCTTCCTAGGATCATCCGAATATCCTCCTCCTCCAAGACTCGCCGTGCTCTGACTCCACGCCTGACTATGGTTCGCATACTTGAGCGGCACAAACGCCGTCGAATCACCCGCCTCGCGGTGCGCACCATACGCCGTCGACCCAGCGATATTCGCCATCGACGGGCTACCTCCCACAGGCCCGTACCGCGTTCCCGCACCTGCACCACCAGTAGAGTTGAACGCGTACGGCGACGAGGCCGCAGCAGCAGAGGCACGCCTCCTCCGCCGTACGAAGAAGAGACCAGCTGCAGCAGCGATGAGAGCCAAAGCCGCACCACCTACCGCAATCCCGATAATCGCGCCCATGCTCAACCCCTGCGTCGCCGCCGCCCCTTCATCCCCATCCTTATCATCACCTTTACTATCCCCATCACCATTGCTATTCGAGGACGTAGCAGAGCCCTTCACACCGTCCAAACCCACACTCGCGGGGAGCTGGCTGGCCGCCTGGAGAGGCTGCGTGCCCATCTGTCCACTTCCGACGATAACATGCGTACCGTTGCTCGGCACACCGTTGACCGTCACGTACACAAACGCAGGGCCGGGCTGGAAGATGTTCGCGTTCGGCGGCATCTGCGAGACGTGCAGCACAAAGGACCCGTCGCTCTTCACCGTGTAGCTGTGCGCGAGCTGCAGGAACCGCTGCCCCATGTTCATCGCGTGCGTCGTGAACCCGCCACGCACAACCGCGACGATCGTCGAGTTGGCTGCATCGTTCGCGGGGCCAGAGTACGACGAGGCTGGGATGCTGATGTCGAACGGATTGCCTCCATAAGAAAGCGTTTTGGGGACACCCGTGGGTGAAGGTCGGACAGAGGCAGAGAAGTATGGCGGGTAGAAGATCTCAGCGGCGTAGGTTGTCGGGAAAATCGTCGTAAGGTTCACATCGACATTCGGGTTCGAGCCCGCCACCAACACCGACGCATCGGGCAAAAGCATCGCAGAGGAGTGGTACATCCGGGGGTGCTTACCAGGATTAAGCCCAGCCGTCGACCACCGCTTTCCACGGGGGGCAGTCGGGTCGTAGATTGCAGGGGTGAGCAGAGGTCCTGAGGCCAGAGACTCTCCAAAGGGCATGTCACCGAAGTTGGTAACGAGGGGTGTGGCTTGGGAGTAGCCCGCGGTGCCATTAAGCGCACCGTTGAGCACCAAAAGCTTTCCGTCGGGGAGGATGATGAACTGGCCCATCGACCGGCCTTCAGGCAGATCGTCGTCTTGTTCGTACTGGACGGGTGCGGGGGTCGAAGGTTCAGGCGTGATACGTTGGCAATCTTTCGAGGCGGGGTAGTCCCAGGTGTTGATGAAGGGGAAGGAGAAGTTGCCCCACATCTCATCGGCCATATCGGAGCCTCCACAAAAGAGGATGGTCGGGACGTAGTTGTTGGCGGGGGTAAGTGGGAGCATAGCAACTGCACCCGACGCGGGGTAGACTCGCACGACGCCTTTGGGCATGTCGGGCAAAGGTGTTTCGATGTTGTTGTTGTAGTCCCAGAGCGCTACAAAGCCGTTCAATTGCAAGGTCAGACAAAAGATCAGAGAATCAGACGTACTCGTCGAGAGATTACCCTGGAGGAACATCTTTCCAGAGGCCATCATGAAGGCATGGACGTACGCATTAAGCCCACTCGTCTTGAGCAAGAAATCAAGGGTGACCGGGTCCTCGTCCTTCGCCGGGAAGAACTCGTACGTATTAATAGACCCGCCTCCGCTATTAGGATCTGTATTAGGGTAGTTTCTGTTCACATATCCACCCGATGCGAAGCCGCCAATCAAGACGATCGTGCCGTCTGCAGTGGGCTCAGCGGTAGAGTACCAGCGACGGGCTTTCATGGCGAGGAGGGTGGCATCGTCGAACCACTTGCATTTCGCAGAGTCAAAGTCGTCGTCGTTGGTGCAGGGGTCGAGGATGCGGATCGCACGCGAGCCATCAAAGTCTTGATATTCCGAGTCCCATGTGCCGTCCACGTTGCCCGCCTGGCCACCTCGACCGACGGCGCCGTTTCCGCCAAAGGTGGCGAAAGAACCGTTGGGGAAGTGCATGCCGGAGGAGCAGAAGACGTTGGAGGGTACGTCCATGGGGACTGCTTCTCTCGTTGCGAGGTCCCAGACAGAGGCCCATGCTGGGTGGTTTGCGATCTGGGCAGCGTTGCCTTCTGCTTTGTCCATGATGTAGACCTTTTCTTCGTTACCCACGAACATCTTGGAGGGTTGTCAGTAAATGAATTCAGGGCCAGGATGACTGTCAAGTACCATCATCGCGCTAACGAGGGTGTCGCCGCCATCCTCGAAGCCGCTTGGGGTGATGGCGAGGGCTGTGGAGGCGAGGGCCAGGCTGAGCGCCAGAAACCTTGGAGAAAGCATGATTTTAGCTGGAGGGACCAGCTCCAACGGTGGAAAAAGGAAAAGGGTGAATTAAAAGGGAGACAGGCCTCGGGGCTGGCGACAACAAGCAGATTAGAAACGGGCATGGCTGTGCAGAGACTTGTGAACAATGCTCTAGGCTGATGTCGCTGTCATTGTCTCCGCCGTACCTAGGCCACTTGAACTCTCACACGGTTGGGCCAGCCTCGTTCTTGGCGGCTAATCCTTACCATACGAATGGGTCTGCGGGGGTCTCGTTTGCAGGCTGTTTACATACGCACGACAAAGTGCATCACAACCCGTTGCTAGCGCGGTTCCGATGAAATCATCCCCGCAAAGCTGAATCTCGACGTTGAAAGATGAAGAAGTACAGATTAAATAGTCAGTTACAACAACTTGCTTAATTGGAATCAGCTAATTATGTTCCGGGGCCGAATTATAGAGTTCTCTTTATACGGCACATCACACACGAAGGGCCGAATCTGGATCCTCGTATTCAAGTGAAGGCAAGGTTCCTTCATCGCTCTCTCCAGAGGCATGACCTGACTGGTCGTCCTGGATTCCCGGTTATAACGGTCAAGCAAAGGAAAACGTAGCCAGTTCTGGTCAAGGTGGTAAGTGTTAGTATAGTGCACTACCTCCTTCATTGATGGCTAATTTAGCGCGTCTGCGACCTCTTTTTTTTTTTACATAATAGCGTGTCGACAGTCGAGAACTCGTCGAGTAATGGTTTTCGAGGTAGGGTGCAGAGAACGATCCAGCCGTGGCCAGGTCTCAGGGTCAGAGACTTGAAGAAAGATGGGATGACTTGTCCGAAGTTTTTGAACGCACGTCGCCAATCTCGTATGATTGAATAGTGGAGAGAGGGAGAAGCTGCTGGGCAGGTTATTAAGTAGCCACTTTTGAATAGGGCAACGATAAATGAAGACGGATCAGAGTTTAAAAGAGGGAATGGATTCTTCAACGCACGGGGAATGCTCTCCTCTTTGATGTCGAGGATTGATCGAAAGCGGTTTCAAGTCATTATGTTGTCGGTTAAATGAGGTCAGGTGGCGATGTCTCCCCGGTGATGTCAGCGACACGCCTTTCACACTCTCCGGCCCACTCTATGAAACAACCGCCAGTCATCTAGTCCACAGCCAGCTCGATCACCCCTCTGCTGCCCTTCCTCCAGCCGAACAACCCGACATTCCTGGAGATTTGTCAATCAACCGCACTTTCCGAGTCCATACAGTTCTCGGTGCTATTCGCGTGCTGCGCACAAGAGCTTTCCTTTCATCGAAGGATAGCAGTATCCTAGATGGAGGTCCCTCACCCCCCGGTGAGTCCAAAGTCTGTGAGTAATCCTCTGGTTATCAATTCGACTCTGTTGAAACAGTAAACTCTAGACGTGGACGCCGGGGAAGCTCTCGCAGACCTTCTCCCGCTTTAAAGGCATCGTGCGCATTCCTGGGCATCGTAAACCGCCTTCAGGACGCCATGAGAGTGGTCACCATGACAAGAGGAATGATACTAAAGCCTTGCATAATAGCCCGTATTCTCGTCAGAGTATAGCCATGAAGGCGTACATGTCCCAGCCCATGTTGGGGAGGGCGGAGCTGATAGACCCCAGGCACGGTCACCGCCATCCCGAGTCGAGCTCCTCTTCCATCTCACCGACAGATCATGACGGCGACGAGTTCCCGCTTCCTCGTCCCTCTCCTCAGATCCACCAGAACGCGCCCAGCCACGACCAAAGGCGCCATTCCAGGACTCTCTCGCTCCAGTCTTTGCATCATTCTCGTTCGAATTCTCAAGAAGCACCTTTGGATAACAATAATAATAACAATAATGATATGACGGAACGGAGAGGTATGTTTTTGTTGTTTCGAACATGATCATGCGTGTGCGACCTATCGACAGACGTATGTTTAGATTCGATGGAGCCACCTCCACTTCCACCGAAACCACCGTCTATATACAGAAATCGACGATCTGAGAATGCTCAACAAGTCCCGCCACCTTCTATACCGGCATCTGACACCCCATCGTCGAGTGGGTTTAGAAACTTGACTAGGGTGCTTGTGAGGAGGGCGTCGATCTCGAAGACTCGTGGTAAGCCTCGTGTGGGGGATGAACCACCTTTACCGCCGTTACCCTCGTCTTTGCAAGGGCAACGACTCGAGCCATCTGTTTCCGCTTCGACCTCCTCGTCGGCTGCAACGGCCACCCCTGAGACTGTACTCCGGTCCCAATCCCTATTTCTCAGCGACCCAAGGCCTCCTCCAGCCTCGGAACCCTCGAGTATCGATCACCGACCCTCAAATCCATCTCTTGCCATCTCAGCACCAACAGTGCCCACAGCCAAGAACAAGAAATCCGTGTCATCATTCGTGTCAACCTCGGATGCGTCGTTTAGGACCGCGGCGTCCACGTTCTCTAGCGACAACCACAATGACAACTATCGAATGGATACTAGCGTGACTATTGAGAACAAGAAGCAGCTTCCAATCCCGATCCCACCTGTACCCCCTATTGTTATTGAACATCGTGCTGCGAGTACGAGTGACGTTGATGTGAAGGGTGTTGGGAACAGTAATCATGATGGGTTGTTGCGAAATGAAGAGGCGGCTACGAGTGGTAGTAGTACGGGTGCGACGACGACGACTACTGGGAAAGAAGCAAAGGGACTTGGACCGTTACGGATACCGATGCCACGAAGGTTTAGCTTCCTTTCGTCGGAGGGCACCGCGAGGCTCTCGCCCAGCCTAGTCTCACGTCCCCCACCCTTGCCTATTCTTAACCTACCGAGATTGCCGACAGCTTCGATAATATCTACGGCATCGGCTTCTGGAGGAGGATCGCGAGTTTCGCGGAGGAGTGGGACGGGCGGGCTGAGTAATATGCCTGCGTTGCCATTGCAGGGGGCTGGCAGGGGCGTTGGGGGCCATGAAGAGAGGGATGTTGGGGATGAAGATGAAGATGAGGAGGAGGAAGATGGAGAGGACGATGAGGACGAAGGGGACGGAGACGGTGACGAAGGCTACGGAAGGGAGGATGATGAAGATTCGTCGCATGACCAAGATCCTGATGCGCCGCGGTCCAGCATGAGCTCGAACGAGATCAACGAAGGCCGGAATTCGTACGAACATCTTGACGCAACCCGTGGTATTAGTACTGCTGGGGCCGGAGCTAGAGGTGCTTCTAGCGCGTCTGGACAGAGTTTTGGGCCGTTTCATCGGAAACCTGAGCTTCCCCCGCTCCATGTGTCCACTCCATTCACTGTTCGGTTCCCAGGTCCTAATAGCGGACTGATCGCGCCAACTACTCCGGCTTCTGCGACGCCACCTTCTTCGTCTGTCGCGAAAGGCAAGAGCAAACAGGTTGCTGCTGCTGCTGCTGCTGCACCACCGTTCTTTGTTGATGAAGGTGTGCCAGGGCGACCGTGGATGCCACCACCGTCGTCGTCGTCGTCGTCACATTCGTCCATAGTTGACGGGACGGTTGCGTCATCTTCGTCGATATCGGCGGGTGTAGAAGAAACGCGTGGTGGTGGTGGTGGCGGCAGCAGCAGCCGATATGAGCCTAACTATTTTGACGATATCCATGGAACTGGAACTGCGATACGAACACGAGATTATTATTACGGCGGGCGGTCTGGTACTCCTGCTGCTGCTTCTTCTTCGTCCTCTTTACTCGCTTCGGCTGGAGTTACGGCTCCTCAAGGACAGGGTCATCAACCACCACAGTCGTTTATTGGTGCTAGTGTGCAAACGCAACAGGTGGTGTTGACTCCTGGTGGCAGCCGTGGCCATGCCCCTCTGGGTTCTGTCCCATCTTCACCGCTGCAGACGCCCCGCCCTGACGACTATCGGTTCGTCCACACTCGGTTTCCAACTGTTCCTGCTCCTCCAGCGTTGTCTGAAAGGATACACTCTTTCTCGACGTTATCGTCTTCTAATCGCGATCGGAACAGCGCGCAGCTGTTGAATTTGGGTGGGATGGGAGGAAGCTTATCGGTCCAACGACCTTCGATATACAAGCACGCCTCGCGGAGCTTGATTGATTTGCATAGCATTGAGAAGAGGGAGGAGGTTGAGAGGATGGTGAGAGAGGGAGAGGAGGAGCATGAGAAGGAGATGAGAAGGTTGTCGGTGAGGAGGAATAGGGAGAGCGTTGTTGTGACTGCTGCTAGTAGCAGTGCGACCAGCGGCAATGCAGCGCCAAGCATGGACATCCAGGCGTCACGAGGGAGTCAATGTACGACTGTGATCGAGGAAGTGAATCAGGAGGCGCATCATGTGAAAGGGGAAGAAGCTGGAGTTTCAGCAACAAGGACGACGAGGGATCGGACGGAGACTGTCTCTGAAGGAGTGACTGATCACGATGACTGTAATGTTGGGCAAAGCAATGGTGGTACGCGATGCTACGAGACTGTGGATGAAACTGTGCAGCAAAACCGATTGAGCAGTGCCCCGGCGTATGATGCGATACCGCATCCCTTGCGCAAGCGAAGATCGATGCCTATGTTCAACGAGGCCAGCACGGCGCCGCCTCCGTACCCGAGCTTCCTGCCTCCACATCACCACCACCCTTCTGCGCGGTTTGCGAGCATCCAGATCCAGCCACGCGACGACGAAGGGCGGGAGGAGCTCCCTACCTACTCGAATACGGTGTACCTCAAGGCGATCCTCCCGCGCAAGATGGAGTTTTCGGGGCCGGGTGTACAAGCGAAGGATCGAAAGTGGAAGAGGGTGTTGTGTGTGCTTGAGGGGACGATGTTGAAGGTGTATAAATGCCCGCCGGGTGCGGGGGGCGTTTCGGTGATTGAGCAGTGGTGGGAGAGCAAGGTTGGAGTTGGGGATGTGGCTGTTCACGCGACGGGGAGTACTGCGGGGTCTTCGACGGCTGCTGGGGCGAGGCCGCGGGCTTCGACGGGTGGTGCGAGTGCGAAGGGCGGGGAGGAGGAGAAGATGAGGCAGCAGTTTTTGGGGGCTGGGACGGAGGTGGGGGTTTTGAGTGAAGTGAGCAGGGGTTTGCCATCGCCGTCGCCGTCGCCGTATTCGTCTGTGCGTGGCAAGGATAGTTCGCAGGTTGCGCTTTCGAGATCTGCATTGAATATTGCGGTGCAGTTTTTGAAGCCCGGGACGCGGCATATGAGGTCGCATAGCGATGTTACGCCGCCTAGTCCGACGACGATGGGGGATAGGCTGTCTACAACGAGGTCTTCGTTGTCACTTTCGAGGAGTGCTACGCCTACGGCTGGTTCGTCGACGAATTCGAGGTCTCATTCGCCTATGCCTTCGACGTCATCTGCGACTACTACCCCTTCTGTTGTCTCTGAGCCGAGCTCGTCGTCGTCGCTCGGTGCGCTCTCACCGTCTGTTACCTCTCGTGGGTCGCCGGTTCCTGTTACACCTACGAGTGCCAGTTCGACACGGTCGAGGTTTGTGCCCCGGACGCCGGCACAATCTCATTCTGTGAAAGGCAAAGAGGTTGCTGATGTACCTGAACCTGGATCTGAAGATCTTATTCGAGCATACAGCATGCAAAATGCGGAGAGTGGGTTGGGGAACGACTATTTGAAGCGGAAAAATGTGATTAGGGTCCGGTTAGAGGGCGAGCAGTTTTTGTTGCAAGCCAAGGATGTCCCGAGTGTTGTTGAATGGATTGAGGTATGTACATGCATAAAAGGGGGTGGTGTGGTGCTAATATTAACAATGTGATGATGTGCAGGGACTTCAAGCTGCGACGAATATTGCGCTGGACCTTGATGTGAGGCCTATGCCTCGCGGTCCTATCTTCCCCAGGTAAGCAAGGGTAAAACCGAGGTAGTTGTGAGGTGATGAGCTGACATGAGAGTTTCGTGATTTTGGCAGGCGGAGACGACGGCGACGCCCACAGGTTGCGCCCATATCAACGGCTGGCGGTCCAGAAGGGGCTGCACCTCTCAACCCGCAGGGAGCGATGGAAACTTATACGCCCGTCTCTGCGACGGCGGGTCAGCCTGCTTTGCGACGAAATCAGTAACGGACTGTTGTATTATTTCATTTTTGCTTGCCATCACTCATTATTACATTGCTTCGAAAAATGCGCATCCTACTTAATCCATTTATTTCTGTTGTTGTTTTTCTGTGTCATGGTGTACATTCATACTGTTTGTTGTATTTACGGATTTTCTTTTCGTTGTAATAAGAAGATAGCCCCTGTGGGCTGGTGACACTGGAGCGCCGACGTATTGATTATTCCCACGGTGGTCCGAATGGTAGCGAGTGCGTTGGTCATCATCGACATCTCTCTGTTATCTACCACCATTTTCTGCCGCATATCGAGTTCTGCTCTGCCTCCAGTCGCTGCGGCTCTGAGCCAGCTCCTCCTTTGCCCACATTGTCCACAAAAATCGCACCCAGCACAGCCTGTCCATCGAGTCACACCACCTTGCTAAAAATTCAGGGCCCTTTTTGTCTCTTTACCGCCGTTCAAAACAACAACAATCCCTCCTCCTTGTGCTCGTCCAAAATCCCTTAAGGGCGTAAGTTGCACCAAGCACACAACACACATACACCCCCACAAGACTCCCCTACCAGCCTATAGCACACGCAACACATCGGAATGATGGCGGATACAGCAACAGAGATTGATCTCGACTCTGTCATAGACCGACTTTTGGAGGGTGAGTCGTCATCTTTGGCTTGCAAGGCTGGGTAGGGTAGGGGCGGTGGCAGGGCGATAGGACGCGATGGAGGGTTTACGGGGCTCCGGGTGCCGCCTGCGACATCTGTGCCCGGGGATAACATCATCGATTTGGGCGGTCCTTGACGGTGGCGACGTGTCTATTGGCGGAACGGGTGCAGGGGCGGCGTCGGCGTTCTGTGTGCCCATATCGTTCGAAATAGGCGTCCGACCGTCTATACCCGGACCTTGCGCAGCCAGCCGCCTGCCCTCTTTCATCCGCTGACCACAACCGAGCTGACCACCTTGGTTTTTTTAAAAGTTCGCGGAAACCGGCCGGGAAAACCTGTTCAGCTGCAAGAGTATGAAATCAAGTATTTGTGCACGAAGGCACGGGAAATTTTCATCAATCAGCCCATCCTCCTCGAGCTCGAGGCTCCTATAAAGATCTGTGGTGTGTTTTTTCGGCGCCTGGTTACCATTCATCAGGCCATTGATCGCTAACGATCTCGCTCTCAAGGCGACATTCATGGCCAGTACTACGACCTTTTGCGACTCTTTGAATATGGTGGATTCCCCCCAGAAGCCAACTACCTCTTCCTTGGTGATTATGTCGATCGAGGAAAACAATCGCTCGAAACCATCTGCCTTCTCCTCGCCTACAAGATCAAATATCCCGAAAACTTTTTCATCCTGCGTGGAAACCACGAGTGTGCGAGCATTAACAGGATATACGGGTTTTATGACGAATGTGCGTACGATGTTGGCATCAACGGGGCGATCCTGTGCTGATTTATTTTTAAATTCGTCAGGCAAACGTCGGTACAATATCAAGCTTTGGAAAACATTCACAGATTGCTTCAACTGCTTACCCATCGCCGCCATCATCGATGAAAAGATCTTCACAATGCACGGAGGGCTGAGTCCGGACCTACAGTCGATGGAACAAATACGCAGAGTCATGCGGCCGACGGATGTCCCTGATACGGGTAAGCCTGTCCGTCTTACTCATCTCCTTAACCTTGTCGTAATGATTTGTAGGCCTCCTCTGTGACCTTTTGTGGTCTGATCCTGATAAGGATATCACTGGCTGGTCAGAGAACGATCGTGGGGTGTCGTTTACGTTCGGGCCAGATGTGGTGTCGCGTTTCCTGCAGAAACACGATATGGACTTGATATGCAGAGCACATCAAGTAAGTTGGCGACTGGCGTTGTGGGAGGCTGAATCTGACTCTTGTTCTTTCAGGTCGTCGAGGATGGTTACGAATTCTTCGCCAAGCGGCACTTGGTGACACTCTTTTCGGCTCCTAATTATTGTGGTGAATTCGACAATGCCGGCGCAATGATGAGCGTGGATGAAACATTGCTGTGCTCCTTCCAGGTAATGTTGTTGCTATTTCCCTCGGGCACTAAACTAACAAGCTCTTAAAAGATTCTGAAACCAGCTGAGAAGAAGGCCAAGTATCCTTACGGAGGTATGAACATGGGACGTCCAGTGACACCCCCACGTAAGCCAAAGAAGAGGGACGGCAAGATGGGAGGCTGAACAACCTATGGGAGCCCGCAATTGGGGAAAGGGGGATGGACGATGGATACGGGATGAACAGGCGTTTCGCAGTGATTGCATGAACAAAAAGTAGGATGACCTGCAAAGGCAAGACAGACAATGGCACGACTGGCAGCGACCCCATTTTCATTCTTTTATTTTCTTCTGCTTCTCTTATATCCTTCCTTCCTTTCTCAGGCTTCTGGGTTATGTCGGCGCGTCCTTTTTCATTTTGTTTTCTTTCATAATTTCTTAGGGTTGAGGTTTTCTATCACGTCGTTTTGTCATTCCTTTGCCTTGCGTTGTCGGCATGCGGCCTGTGAAATCCACACTCGTTTTTGCGCCTACGCTCGTTGAAGTGCTTATCTGTACAATCCTGTCTTTCACTGTTCAGCAATTTTGCTGGAAGTGCCTTTTCCCTATCCCTTGCTTGTTCATACTCTCCCTGATGTAACTTCGTGTGTTGGCTCGGTCGTCTTTTATAGTTGTACAACAATTCATTGATCTATTATCGACATTACCTTACACATCCCTTCCTTACCGTAGCACGAGTCCCCGACGTATTCTCCATCCATCCCCTTTCCCACCTGAATTAGCTGTTACCATTTCAGCTAATCGTGGGCTGAAGCCCAATCGTGTGGCTTCATTTCTCCTTGCGTTTCTCAGTTCCCAGTCTTTCTTCTTTTGTGTACCTCCCAATGTATGGTTCTAGTACCAAGCTTCATGTCAATGTTTCCATTTCCCGGCTCTTCTCTGGCAGCTTGTTCCTCGTATTTATATAGTCGATCATTTCTTTGGCCCGACCCTTGATAGACCCTTTGTTTCAGTACTTGTATTAATGAGTACGGTTTCCTATCCTTCTGTCTGATGCTGTCCTCGGTAAGTGGTGTCAATGTTTTTGAGAAGTCGAAGTCGGGACAATCGACGAGTTTCTTGGTCTCTCGCTGGGCATAGAAGTTCTACTGGCTTCAATATGAAGACGGAGATTTGAATCCGCATAGAACGCCGGTTGGAACACTGATTCCAATTACGGGGTTCGAATGTTGAGCTCGATGGAGAGCATATTATCATACGTCAACATTCCGGAAGAAAACAGGAGGATTATATCTGTGAAATGGCCTACTAGGAAGGAAACGGCAGCCCTCCGTGCGGTACCGGGTTCATAAAAGGAAAGAGATGTTCCCAAAATAACTAGCTTTCCGATTGCTTCAAATAACCCTTCTGTTAGTCTGTTCTCGAAGGAAAGAATACTTAAAGGGGGATATGGCCGCAGTTTCAAGGGCGGGGGCACCTGGATAGTACTTGATAGTAAAAGAATTCCTGTGTTGTGGGGCCATGTCGTATGATATGCGGATCGGTGCTGTAACCCTTCCATATGGTTTGCCTCTCGATTAGTGGCATCGGGCCCAACCCCCGGTACTGTATAGTCCCTGTCAGTCAGGTTAAGTACAGCAACAGACAGCGAAGAGGCGTATGTAAGATACAATGGTTACCGGAGTCTGCGTTGTGCTAAACTTAGCAGTTATGTCCATCACGGAAAATCCTCGAAAGTACGCTGTATCTGCGCCTTGGGCGGTCTCTTCAATTGCGCCTCGTGTTTGGTATTCCTTTTGCGGGAAGTCCTATGTGTGATATAGCTTGTTATGTATAGCCCATTCGATCAAGCAGTTAGAATCTAGAAATGAGTGCTTGGTGACCTACCGCCTACGACGGTCCATCTCCCCACGTGTCTAATTGGCGTTAGTACGACCTCTTTTGTATACGTTTATGAGTTAATTATGCATGATATACAGACCTGTTGGAGTGGCAACTGCTCCAAGGCGATAACCATACGAATGCGCAGAAAGACATCCTCACAATTCGTACCGGTGGGGAAAATGCGGAGGTGATTGTTTCATGCATATCATCATGGGATATAATACGAGCGGGAAGTGCAATGGCGGGAAGGGAAAGTAAGACTGCCATTCGAATGAATCACCGACAATCCTGCGATCCTAGTTTGGGTACAATCGGGCGGGTATATACTGGCCCCGCTGCGGGAGAAGTGAGTGGTGAACACCGTGCCGCGCGACTTCAGAAAGTAGGATAGACAGGGGAAGGTACTCAATAGTCTCCTGAGCTCGTGAGATACAAATCATATGAATCAGAATGTCCTTCGGAAAGGTAGGTGCTTTTGTCGAGATACCCGTACTAATACATGCGCTGTCGGTGGAGCAAAAGCTAATCGACAGCGAGAAAACGAAACATATGGTACAGTAACTAGCTAAACCCAGCACCCATAACTGGACTCGTACCCCGTCGCAAACAATTAAACGTCAATAAATTACCCTTTGAAAAGTCTGGTTGTGTTGAAGGGAAACGTGGAAAGGAGGCGGCGGCGTAGTGATATGAAAGGTCACGAGGTGAAGGGGAGCATGTGGCATCTACACCTTCTCTTTCTCTTCATGGATAGAACCTGAGGACTTCCCGTCCTTCTCCTCATGGAGAGCGTGCTGGGCAGCTTGAGTAATCTCTTCTGCAGCCTCTTCGCCGTCGAAGAGAGCAGCCGTCTCTTCGAGTGTTCGGCCCTTCGTCTCAAGGACAACTATTAAAGAAATCAATGAGAAGGCGGTTGGTGATGGAAATATGGAATACCCACAGAAGTAGACGAAGACGAGTTCGAAGAGAATCCAGACACAGTAGACAATCTAGATAAGAATGCGTGTTAGTATTGAGATCCTGGAACTGACATTGGGGACATTGCGCACATAGTACTTCCAGCCAATACGGTCTGTAGAGATGATCAATAAACGTTCCGGATAACACGAAAGTTATGAGCGACTTACCCATTGCGACGGGGTTGACGTATTGATTGAAGATAAGCGATAAAGAAATGGCGAAGTTGAACACGACGAAACCCTTGGCACGGAGGCGGTAAGGCAAGATCTCAACGGTGTAGGAGACAATCAAGGGTGTGAATGCCAAACTGGAATGCAGCAGGTTAGGCGGGTATGAGGCAGTGAAAGTATTGCCTTACTCATAGGCAGCATAGAACAAGAAGATGAATGCAATGACAGCGTGAGCAGCAGACTCTTTGCCCTTCTCCACATATACAGCTGTGCATGCCGTTTGCAGAGTGAAGAAGATGAGCATTCCGGCAGCCGATGTGATGAAGAGGAAGCGCCGTCCAACCTTCTCGACCATGGACGATGCAAGCAAAGCCCAGGCCAAGTTCCAGATTTGCAGAATACCGTTGATGAGGAGCTAAAAGGCTTGTAGGAGTATAACGACAAAGTCTAAATGAGAAAGACTGTACCTGAATGGTGCCATCCTTAATGCCAATGGTATCGAATACCTTGTTCAAGTAGTAAGAGACGAGACCATTGCCGGACCATTGAGAGAAGAAGGCAAGAGCGACGATGATACGCATACGCCTGAGGTTTCCTCTGGTGCTAAAGAGGGTCTTCCATCCGATAGATTTGGCCACAGCAGCATCGAGGTCAATCATAGACTTAATCTCCTCGTATTCGTACTTGACAAGAGGATCCTCCTCGTTACCATCCGCATGGTAATAGGCCAAGGTCTTCAAAGCTTGTTCATTGCGTCCCTTGCTCATCAACCAACGGGGAGATTCAGGGCAGAACCAAATCAATAGAACTTGGACGATGGAGGGCAAGCCTTGCAAAGCAGATGGGATACGCCATGACCAGGTACTGTTCTTCAACTGGAAGGTACCAAAAGTCGACCAAGCAGCACTGAAAGGTGAATGTTAGACAAAGCGTCCACTCAAGAAATGGAGATGGGACGCACACGATGGCTCCAGAATACCAAAGCGAGTTATATGTGGAAGTCAAGGGGGCTCGGTGAGTGGGATAGGCGATTTCGGTAACTAACATAGGAGCCGCAGTTGCCGCGAAAGTCAGACCAAAACCGATCAAGAAACTGGAGACGTATGATGAGCCTACAATCATTTACTAGTCCTTTGGTACCTACCGAGCACCAATGAACATTCCCACCGACTGAGAAGCAGTCTGAATCACAGTAGCAATGCACATGATTACAGCTCCAAGGAAGATGGCACTTCTTCGACCCAAACCGTCAGCAATGTAGGGAGCAAAGGGGTACGCGGCGAGAGAACCGATTTGCTATGTTGTTGTCAATGATAGTCGGCGCAAATGCAGAGAAGACAGACTCACTTGAATGGCATTCAACAAGCCCAATTTTCCACCGCTCGGCTTGTTGAAATAAAGCTTCCATGCGTCAATGGATTGTAGACCGTTCATCATACTCCCATCGAAACCATTGGTAGACGAGGTGATGAGCCTGGGGTCACGATTACTATTATCCACAACACGAGTCGAAGGGACGGAATGCTTACAGCAAGAAGATCCAACCGTTAAGGGCAATGATCCTGGCAAGGCCAATGTTAACACCTAGTCGACTAGACTGAGGAATACAACAGAATTGGTTTCTCACCTCTTGTTGTTGTACCACTTGCGGTTGGGGTCGATCAAATGCGCGTAGTTGGCATTTGCACCAGTGTTTGCGACGGCACCACCACCCATTGTTCTTGACTTGTTTTCACAACGAACGGGAAGGAAAGGGGATGGAGTGGGTAAGAGAGCGACATCTATCGCTTCTTTTATAGAAGGAAGTGCTCTCAAGGGACATAGGACACGTCCTTCCAGGTTACCGTAACTCCAGAATATTTCCAGAGGTACGCCGCGGTGTCAAATCCAATCTGAGATTCAAACATCAATATCCGGGATGGAGACATACGGGGCTAACCCTCTGCGAATTGTATTCAAGAAGCTCTCAGAAGCTCCAGATGCTCGCTCCAGGGATAGGGGGATTCCTTTCCGCCGGTCTAATACCGATAATTCTAGATCTATTGTTGATTAACACATTATGGCATGTCATGGAGGAAGAAGAGTACACTTAACCCCTCCTTCTCCCTCCCTGTTATAAAGTTTTCAGGGCTGGGGAAAAATATGAGGTTGATCCAATGTGGGGTCCCAAATGATTGTGGCTGCTTGTTTCGTCGAGATTTCTCCAGTCAATACGGGCGAGAGGCGTCCATAGGACGCCGAATCCGGTCCCATCCCCACTCCCAAATCACACCGTTGGAATATATGTATGCTGTCACGTTATTACCTTCCCCGAAGATGATCCGTTACAATGCTTCATGGGGGCCCTGAACGTTGGATGGCGCAAATAATCCCAGCGTTGACATCCCGCCCCATGCCAAGCACGTATTCCACACAGGAGATTGCGGGGTATGGCATTTGTAGGTGGTCATATGATTACTAGCAGGATCCTGCCACGGCTCATGAAAGGCAGTCGACATTATTGAGTGAAAGGAGACGCCTTTCGCTTCGGAGAATTGTCCAAACGCCAGCTCACGCTCCAGAATCTGGGTGTGTACTACAGCGTCAAAATCACCCAAAGGTACGGAATGGAATGATTTATTTCCCATTCAATTCGACCCTCGACAAGTGGCCGAAGATAGTTCGAATGGCGACGCGGAGGGACCTGAGTGCAACGAGGTGCGTCACTCCCTCAGGTCCACTTTCCGGTCGAGGCATCAACGAGACCCCAAAATTCCTTCCAAACGATCTATTAGAGGAGATAAGTACACGTGCAAGCAGATATAAGAAGCAAGGAAAACGAAGCATGACAGCGATGCCAACATAATAAATAATAAACCGCAGATCTGGAATTAAACGATCAAAACCGTCCGAGTAGCGCAAGAGCGGAGGGCTCTCCGGATCCGGGACGCGTACTGGCATTTCCAGCAGAATCAAGTCCGGTTGAATCGGCAGAAGTGGTTGTAGGTATAGCGGGCCTGGCGGGGGGATCACTCTTTTTTTTTCTCCCGAAGTTGACGCCCCAGCTACTTGCCAAATTTGCCAGCGTACTTGTCGCACTCGTTGGAGGTAATATCGGCCGTATTGGTTGCTGATATGCCGTGCTTTGAGAGGACGTAGCGCTAAGAGGGGATGCTCTGGCGATGTGGTAGGATACAGTGCGCCTTCTATCACTGCTAGCTTCAATTGTATTCGCCATGGCGTCCGATATTGAATCGTCAGGAGAGGACGTTAGAGGGGATCCAAAAGGATTACCTTCATTGGACGAAGGAGATGCTGAGACACGTTGGTCGGCAAGAGCAACAGTAGCTGCTGCCTTACTGGATGCGCCAGAGGCAACGACACCAAGCGTTGGCTTACGCCCTACAGAGAAACGAGACGTAGTTGATAATCGCGATGCCCGTGAACCTGGACGGAGAGGGGATGGCTGTCCCGTGGCCAGGTGGCGGGGAAGCGAGTCGGCCTGAGAAGGGGAAGGCGGAGGCGGAGAAACTATCTGATTTGGTAGTTGAGCTTCGGCCAGCACATTCATAGGTTCTGGATCGGATGGTTGGGGGGATGATGCCAACGGTGCTTCAGCGGTCGGGGCAGACTGAGACACACCTTCCTCCGCTGTGGTATTAACACGAGAAGGAAATTCTTGGAGTGGAGAAGCCTGAGCCAGAAGACGAGAAAGAGACGAAGGACGGGCCGTAGGCGACGAATTCGATCGACTGCGGCCCGGGAACGGACGTGAATTAGGCGGGTGGAATGTGTCTTCCACTTCGGCCACTAGCGTGTTAGGTGGAGGAAGAGGAGGGCTGGCCTTCAAACTCAAAGCTGAGGGTGAGATTTCATTATGGTCTCTCTCCATAGCAGACATCTTTCGAGACGTCCTTCTCTTGTTCTGACTCGGCTGCGTCCAATCTTCGACCTCCAGCATGTAGTACTTGACGCCATCGCCCAGTCCATAAGGATTGCTATTGGGATCCTAAAAATGTATGAGACGGCGATGGATTATTCCCATAAACACCGACACTTACATTGTGGTCGACCACTCTTTCTGTTATTGAAGTAATTCTGGCAACAATCCATTCCCTGGTCTTCAATTGTTCTGCAAGGTGACCAGTGGCCTGCAAGAAGTAATGGGGGAACGAGACTGGGCCAATAGCCATCAGAACACCGGGCCGTACACCCGAGATCGTGAAGCACGTACCATTAAATGCGGCCCATGGTTTGGATATGGAGTTGCGAGTTGGCAAAAACAATGCGAGGTCTCCTTTTGAGAAATTCCTGAACGATATCTTGCCTTTAGCACGCTCACGATACTCCTTGCACTGCTTCTGCCACTTCTTGATCGTCGAACCGGTCTTGGCGATAGCCTCCAGAAAGTGGTCATGGTCAAATTCCCTCAGTATTTCCAAGGCAGCAGATGGGTCGGAAGGGTCAATCGGTGAAGGTTCGCCAGTTTGGGCGATCACATTATGATGGCGCATCCCAGATGCAACTATAGAATCTGCAAGATTGGCGTTGTTATGTTTCCCAGCCGACGTTGGGAGTGAAGACATGGTCTGTGCAGCGTTGAATGCTTTGACTTGTGTATTCCGGAAGCTGATGGCAACGTCCAGGATTTGCGCAACAAGTCTGTTTATTTCTTCAAGACGACGCTCAAAGTCGGACTGAGAGGCCCGGCCAGCTTTGAGGTCTTCACGAAGCAAACGCTCGATGTGTTTGGCGTCTCGCAGTTCGTGCTCAACGCGTTGCAGCTCATCCCGCAGCCCAGCGGCGTCCGAGTTGGCCACTTCAATCTCTGCTCTCAAGTCTTTCACTTGTCGTTCCATATGTTCCTGTACCGCCTTCAGCTCGAAGAATTGCCGCTCCAATACAGCCCGATCGCCGTCTGCTTCCGCTATATGATCTCGAATGATACGGTCGTGTTCAGACGCTTGCATCTTGAGTAAACGATCCTTCTCTTCACTCGTATCCTTCAAGGCTTGTCGGACCTCTTCACTCTCCGATCGTGCCGCTTGAATCTGAGCTTCGAGATCTTCGCCACAAGAACGGGCTTCTTCGAGTTTGCGAAGAGTATTCCCTTGCTCCTCCAACAAAGCTGCCACCTTTGCAGCATTCCTACTTTCCAGCGCCTTGACTGCCTCGAACTCCGTGCGCGCCTGAGCCAACTCTTGCTTCAGCATTTCAGCATTCTTGGATTGCTCCGTAGCGTCTGCAAGAGCTCGGGAAAGTCCCACCCGCTGCCCCTCAATCTCTCGCACAAGTTCTTGATTCCGTTCTTCAACGATACGTCGGGCAGTAGATTCACTATCGGCATGTGTTCGGGCCTGACGGAGTTCCCGTTCCACTCGATTTTGCTGCTCCGATTCTTGCTGTCGCAGCGACTGGGCGTCCTCAAGGTCCTGTTTCAGCCGTTGGATTTCACCTTGCATGGTCCGTCGTTCTTCATCAAAGATTGCCCCTTGGCGGGTTTTTACTTCTTCCATCGAGCGAAGTTCGTCCAGTAGACCTTGGTAAGCTTGCTCGTCTGCTTCTAAAGCTGGTGGTGAAAAGTTTAGCTATGCAAAGATGGCCTTGGCTGAGTGCTTACATCGACGCCGGGTCACGGATATCCGAGAGGCAGACAACACTGCGATGGATTAGGAGGCGTCCGTTTTTAAAGGACGGCAGGACAACCTACATGATTTCTCAGCAATCTTATCAAACCCCAGTTCAAGGTTGTCCATCTTGGCAATTAATTTGTGAAGAGATTCGCGACACTCAAGAACAGTATTTAGAGCAATTGAATCAGGTTTCGCTCGAGAATAGTCTTCAAGGTCGTCTAGGATACGGAGTAAACCTAACAAAATACAGAAATTAGAAACAAGAACACAATGGACCAACGACGGAACATACCGTCGACATCAGGTCGTTCAAGTGAATAAGTAAAGTCGGTGCTTCCGGTTGGGGAAAAATCGATGGTAGGCACAGGGTCGTCCATGCCTCTGGTGTCAAAAGGAAGTTGTCCATGGACTTCACTACGGTAGACTTGGCGTCGCTTCCGTTCCGTCGCTCTGCAATTAACCTTTAGCACTTAATTACGTCTGAAAATAGGATGAACACTTACGAGAGCTTTGCCATAACCTCCAGAATGCTTTGGGCGCGTTGATAGAAAAATCGAGCTTCAACGGTCTTCAGCAAATAGAGCATAGCCACAATTCTTTTTACTCACAGAATTCCTTTCGACGAACAATTTCAATAACAGTTGCGCCATATGCATAGAGCATATTGTGCAACCGCTGGATATGAGAGAAACTGTTCTTGTTTCGAAAGCTAGCTTGAAGCGTTGCTAGATTGGGTGGAATGTGCACAATGTCATTGTTCAAGATGCTTATTCGACGGAGGGTAGAAAGGGTTTGGGAATTGTACGAGTTCTGTGCTGAGGTGAATGAATAGAGGAGCAAGCAATAGGGAATGTGCTCACTTTTATGTCTGCAATGACCTGTACTTCTTGGCGATGGGAAACATCGAGATGGCGTAGCTCTACTGAGTGTGAGACTGGATCCGACAGAGGGGCTAACATGGCGTACCTTGCAGGATAGTATCCAGGTTCGCTGCCGGGCTTTCAACGGTAGCACCTGCTTCAATCATCTTGTCAACGATATCTTGAGATCGTCGGACACATGTTTCAGCCTCCTGCAGGAGCTTGATTTCGTTGAGGACGGCTCGTATGATATCCGAGCCCTCCTTAACCCTTGCCACAGTTAATTCCACTTGTTCAAACCGAGCCTTCAGATCCTCTATAGTAGGGAAGTCAAAACGTGCTCTATTCCACGTAAGCTTCACACACCATGAGTCCTGGCACAAGTGTCCGCTACTTGCTTCATCTTCGCAGTTGACACATATTCTCCCAATGTGCGATGCTTCTCCCCGGCTTCAATGGATTTGCGTACAGCAGGCGACATGAACTCCACGTGTAGAGCCACTTTACTGATGAGCTCTAGATCAGCGTCCAGTCCAGCCAGTAAGGTCGCCTGTCTTTCCAGTTCGCGCTTTGCATTGTTCCCTACGCCTTCAAAGCTGTCCAGGATAACGAGTATGTGAGCATCGAGCGCGCTGGTTGCTATTCGGAGCGCTTCATGTTGGTAGTGCAAGGCTTGTTGAGCTTGGATGACGAGATCGTGGTGTTTATGGACGTTTCGAATGCAGGTCGCCGCGAACTGAACATGGCGCTGGGGAGGCGTAGCAGATAGCGGGTCTAACATTCCTGTGAGCAGCCAGACCCGAGCACTTGAGCCGAAAACATACCCTCTATGAGCGGTTGAAGCTGGGGTTCAAAACGAAGATCTCGTAAAACATCCTCAAGATCATAGTCTAAATAGTACTTGTTGAACACGAAGATGGTCTGAAAACCCTATTAACTAGCGTCAAGACTGCAGTCCTTCAAACACACCTGGTTCTGTGATCCTGCCAGTTCACGGATATTGGCATTGGTCAGTCTTTGACCGTTGGAGATGTAGGCTATGATTGCATCGTGGTCGATGCCGATTTCATCGTGTAGAAACTGCTCCAAGCTTCCTGTTCTGTAGTTTAACTCTCAGTATGGTCATAACCGTGCATAAGGAACATCATGCACCGTTCAATGTCTCTTAGGGAAGCCTTGGTCTATGATGAAAGTGAGTATTGAACCTGGATCAGCGTACCGCCGTCCACTGCGCACCTGAAACACCTGTCCGTTCTCCGCAGTACATATCTGTATCATGAGCTAGCGTTACCAGTCGTTATTAGGCTGTACAGGCGTAAAAAGCCAAAGAATGAGTAGAACGAAAGAACAAAGCGCAAGTCGAATAGCATCAGGACCATCCCTGAATCAGAGCTTTGTCACTGTTGTCATGTTTCGGCAACGGCCAGTCCGGCCACGAGCGCCTCTTCTGCCATGTTCTGCTATGATGCTCCAGATACAGGCGCCCGGCTCATTCCCCTTTCCCCGGGAAATATCCCGCATTCTCGTTGATCATGTCGATGGGAATTCCCAGTTTCGGAGTACGTAGGAATCGTAGCAAAGCAAAGCCATTATATACCCGCGAACACGTCGTATTGACAGCCCTTTGAGCCCCTTACATTGGGTTGATTTTGTGTTACATACCTTAGGCGTTGCAGATCGTCTTCTCGAAGAGGTTCCTATTTCAGGAGCTGCAGCTGGCTGAATCACCGTCCCTCCTTCGAGGGAGGCAGTGACAGCCGTTGTGTGACCCTCTCTAACCTCTCCCTTCTCCTCCAGAGTTAGCGAATTCGGAACCGTGGACTGAGTAGGGAGAGTGTATGAACACGCCATGTAGTGACCAGGCATCGAGGGCACCCAAACTTCCGGTGAATGGCGGAAACAGTCGACAACGGCGTTACATAGACAACAACACTATGTAGTGTAGGACGAACGAGTTTGATGGCATCGAGGCTCAGGATAAATTGGTTGCCGACATACGAGGAGAGGAGATTGCGAAGAAGAGATGGAATCAGTCAATGATCAATGATTTTGACTAGATGTGTCTTATAGGTTACTATGTATGCAACAAGTACCATATATACACAGCTTTGGTGTTTCATGAAACGGTCGTCCTGTCAGAATTGCCATAGAATTTTGCTCACATTAACGTCGGGTGCGGACGTTGAAAGCAGCACGGCCACTCGTCGCCCGTCTCGGGCAGGTATCACTGATGTTACGGTCGGACGTACTCATGGAGAACATCGCAAGTCTGATGAATTTATCCTCCGGGCAGATTGCCGCTCGGGGCACTCTTATTACGGTGTGTTGAACGTCTTCGGGGACCTTGTGGGCCTGGCGCTCAATCATCAGTCTTGGCTCCAACCATCCGCATATATAAACGGGAACGAAAGCAATGTTGATTCCTCAGCTGGTCTCATTCTCCCCCCTAGAAGCTAGTGCCGGACACTACCCTCCCTTTCCACTCCTAAAACAATACCTATCGCCAAATTCAATTTATAATGGCTCGAACCTTTATTCTTGCTCTCGCCGCTTTCTCCGTTGTCCCTAGCTTGGCAGCACCTTTGACGGTTGCACAGGGAAACTCACAGGACCTCTTCCAGTACGTGCTATCTGCTAATTGCCCGTGAAGTGTATAATAAACATCTTTTTCAGACGGTCTTCCGACGAACCTGCTGCTTTGGAGCGCAGAGCGCCTGTGGACGTGGCCAATGATTTCGTCATGGAACGCTCATTGTCCCTCCAAGAAGACGAAGCCCTACTACTCCGCGAATACCTCCAAGATCTGTACGAGCGTGGACTCCTCTCCCCGGAAGATTTGGACGCCCGAAATTTCCGTACTGTCATCAAGAAAGTCGGTAGGGTTGCCGGCAAGGCGGCGAAAGGCGCCTTCCGAGTTGGATCCATGTTCATTCGAGACATCGACCATGCCGATGACCTGTACGAGCGTGAAATTATTTCTCCGGAGGACTTGGACGCCCGAACTTTCCGTACTGCTATCAAAAAGGTCGGCAGGGTTGCCGGCAAAGTGGCGAAAGGCGCCCTCCAAGTTGGATCCATGTTTATTCGAGACTTCGACCATGCCGATGACCTGTACGAGCGTGAAATTATTTCTCTGGAGGACTTGGACGCCCGAACTTTCCGTACTGCTATCAAGAAAGTCGGCAGGGTTGCCGGCAAAGTGGCAAAAGGCGCCCTCCAAGTTGGATCCATGTTCATTCGGGACGTCGATAACGCCAATGAATTCGACGCTCGCGATTACATCTATGATGATGAACTGCTTGAGCGAGAAGTAGAGGAGGAATTGAGCATGCGGTGGGATATTGATGAGCTAGACTAAATTGTAGACATCGAATGAAGTACTGCATGTACAGTATATGAAGTTGCTAGCTATTAAGGGGTTCAGAGGACAAGAATTTTTGATTGAAAGAATTAGGCAAAACCTATTGGTCGGGCTCCAGAGGTAAGAAATGGGTCTTGCCTGCAGCATGCATAGGCGCTGGAGAACCACGCATTATTTCGGGTATTTCGGTTTAAGCGCTAGAGCAGTTACCAGTCAATCGCAAGGCGCCCAGCGTTTGATTTGATTTGAATTCACGACATGGCCAACCATAAATCACCAAACTTCACAGCCGAGACTGAGCATAGATCCCTTGGTTACATATTCGACCCAGCAAGAGCCTCATTTCTCACATAATATTAAAAGGGACTCTGTCATTAAAGGATCTTCGTCGGTGCTTTTCGAACCCGCAGGTCAACTTATCATCCGCCGTATCTGTTCTTTCCTTCAATTGATGCGCAACTCGTCTATGATTCTTCACGGGTCTCATGGAACACCACATGATAAGCTTGCCTTCTTACGGTTCTGCAGCAGGCTAGGTCCAGGTCCAAGCCTGTCAATAGGTCTCTTCTGTTGATATTATCGGGAAAATGAATGGTGGTGAAGTCATTGGTAAGTATAAATCCTGGAAGGTGGAGTGAGTAAGTGCCATAATCGAAGAAGAGGCCCGGGAAAATGAAGCAGCAAGTTTGGGGCATCGGAGCTTCTATCGCCTTAACCTTTGCAATCCCTGTCCTAGCTCAAAGTCCAAATGGCGTCACTCTAGGGGGTCAATGTACGTTCAGGAGGTAGCCGCTAGCCTTTTATCGACTTGACTTATGCTCTGTACCAGGTGGAGGAATTGGCTACGAAGGTCCAACAGAGTGCGCCAGTCCAAAGTAAGTTCCCACCGCACCCATTATCAACCTACGATATGAATTATAGAGCCTAGCTTCCCGCAAACTCTCGTCGAATGCCAACCTCGAAATCCTTGTGAGTCTCTCACCAATTCGTAACTCTTGTGCTAGCGCCCTAACCATTGCCAAGACCTATCCCAATGCGTATCAATTTCGGATCCGAGCTGCCAGAAGGTCGCATGTAAATGCGCGAAAGGCTTTGTAACAAAATGGTACACGGGGCCTGAGCCAACGAAATGTCGTCTCTGTACTTGCGTACCCGACGATGAAACCAAGACCGATTTTATTCTGACCCCAGCTGCCACGGTTTCGCGCGCTGCTTTCAACGTCCGCGTCCGACGTTAACGTGAGCGCTTTTAGTTTCCATTTAGTTTTCTGTACACAGGTCGACGGCTTCAAGTTCATGAAACACCAAAGCCGTGTATATGTATATAGTGCTTGTGCATACATAGTAACCTACAAGACACATCTAGTCAAGATCATCGATCATGCGTGATTCCATCTCCTCTTCATAATCTCGTTCAAGTACCTCGTCGGCATCCAACTCGTCCCGAGCGTCCAAATCGTCGATGTCGACAAACTCTCGTTCGTCCAACTCGTCAATATAATCCCGAGCATCTAGCTGATCGTCATCCAGATCACGGGCAGCATACTGGGCAACCGTGCCTGCTACTTTAGCTGCTTTCCCAGCGAATCGGCCAATTTTCTTGAAGGCAGATCCCAACTTGAACTTGGGCTCTCGTTCGTCCAACTCGTCGACATAATCCCGAGCATCTAGTTGATCGTCATCCAGGTCACGGGGAACATACTGGGCAACCGTGCCTGCGACTTTAGCTGCTTTCCCAGCGAACCGGCCGATTTTCTTGAAGGCGGATCCCAACTTGAACTTGGGCTCTCGCGCTTCAAGTTCGTCCATTCCGAGAGCGACGAGGTCGCGTTCAGAGAGGTCGTCAATATCGACCTCACGGACATAGACATTGCCTTCCTCGTCTCGGAGGAGGATGGATGCTGCTTTCCCAGCAACATTCAAACCAGTACGAAAGGTTTGCCCCCAATTAATCTTCGGCTCGGGGGAGCGCTCGTCAACTTCATCATCGAAGCTGCGTCTAAATTGATACAGATAATCAATAACCGGGTGAATGCATGTACATGTGCGGCAACTGACGGGAATGATTCTTCCTGACCAACGGTCAATGGGAAAGCGATGGCCGGAGCCACCAAAAAAGCGATGAGGGCGAGAGTGGATGATTGGACCATTATGATTTTCCAGTAGCAAGATAGATGGAAAGAAAAAAGAGGAGAACGGTAGGCTGTTTGACTGACAGTCGAGGATGGGTGAGACCAGCTGAAGAATCAACTCATTGGTATGCCTGGTTTATATAGGTGACATCGTCAGGCTTAGGCCTATATCAAAACGGGTTGTTTGTCGTTCTACCTTTTTCGTCGGAGTGCGTTTGCAGAAGTGTCACTAGCATTGCATGCCAAACAAATTGGAAGCAATGAAGTATGAATTGCCCCCTTGCATTGTGAATTGAGTCTATAATTAGGACTGGTTAGAATCAAGAACGGGAAACGGAAGAAAGTTCAGATCTATACCAATGCTTACCATCCGCACTCACCGTCGACTCCAAAGCCCCTTCAGCTAGTTGAACGGATTTACCGCAGAGAGTGGGCGGATCACTCGGAAATTTCATTGTCACTCTCCTCGTAACAAGCCGAAAGTACAGAGGCGATCAAAGCATCCCCCCTGGATGGTAAGGATCGACAAGGGCAGTGGCCTATGATAATCTCGCAAACCTACTCGAAGGAGTCCTTCGTGATGAATGAGTGTCTCTTCACCGCCTCTATTCAAAGATCGAATGCGGAACGGGTGCCGATGGTCATGGGCACAGCCAACCCAACGGGAGATGGAGCGGCTACATCATTCGTCGTCGAAGATGTTCAAAGAAGCGCCAGGGAACTAGCTGATGGAAGATGTAACCTTTCGAAGGGAGATATGTACCAGAGAGAGAAATGGATGAGGATAGTGGTCAAAGGTTGCGGAGATACATGTCCTTCCCCATTAATCGATGTCTGCGACATACCTTTGCAGAGCTGGGACACTAATCTTGCGGCGTTGGCAGATCAGTATTCAAGGTTTCAATCAACGCAAGGCTGTGACATACTATCTAGACTTGAATTCCGCGTTCCTCACGATTTGGTAGTCTGGTAGCGTCATTGTTCCCCAACTATAAAGGTAACCGTTGGACATAACTCATCCCCTTCGAGGCTGACGACAAAAATGTACGTCTACTTCATACTAAAATACACATATCAAATACAAGGCCTGGATCGAGCAGCAAATACCTCGTCATGATGATCACCGCTTCTCAACCCATCGTTCAAACTTCTCCTCCCGTAAGCTTTCAAGGTACGCGTCCTCCACAGACTCGCAAAGGTTGTCCAAGTCGTCGAGGGCTTGCATGAGGGCTTCGAGTGATGACAGGCCATCTGTATGCAAAAACGAGTGATAAGAATAGGCTTTGAATAGCGCTGGGGATGGTGAACACAGACCATACATCTGGATGCGAACATTGATGACGTTTTCTGAAGGATGTGGGTTGCTGAACGAAGATATGAGCGTCCAGCCTCGCAGACGGAGGGGATGACGAATTATATTCACCTGTAACCGCAAAATTCAACTTTTGGGCTAAGATTCGAGAGTTCAGTTGCAGAAACAGACTTGAAAAGGATCGAAGACATACTTTTTCATCAGCATCCATCGTAAAGAGTTCCCAATCGTATGAGACTCATCGTGCAATTGGTAAGTTGCAGCCGACAAATCGGGAGCTGCGCCTTTTAGCTGTTCACTTCGCGTAAGAAATCGTTAAACCTTTCGGACGGTATAAGGTGATTTAAACTTACAATTTTGATTTTTGGTGTTGCTTCTGCCATGTTCAAGCGAAGTGGTGCTCGCCGACGTCCGACAAGGGAGAAAAGGGGCGGGAGAAGAAAGTTTCCTCCACGTGCATTTCACGTGCAACTCGGATTGTGCCGAACGCAGTCGCTCCTCGCAAGTTTAGGCGCCCATATTCGTGAAAGCCCAGTCGCTGGAGAAGATAACGCGGGCCCATATGAATCTATAAAAAAGTTTCAGCCTGTTTTTCTTCAGTTCCATGGCTGGAATCATCCCTTGCACTCCTGTTTTTCCGGCTTAATAGTAGCCTGATTGTACACAACATCAATTTCGCCGGCTTTGACATGAACCACTACACCGGAGACAACGAGCGTCGGAGACATACAAGATACAAACCATGGTCACTAGCCACCGCTGTCATCCTTGCCCTAACCTTCTGATATATCCACGCATCATGGCAGTGAACTCGGAGTTGAAGCTCTCCTCTTGCTTTGTTCGTATTGGAGGGCAGTCCCATTAAATGTCGAACAGCTATTTGCAAAACGTCTGGGAGACTGCACCTCCTCTGGGCCCAATGCTCGTTTAAATTAAGATAGCATTAAACCTCAAAGCGGAGCCACTTCTAGCTACTAATTGTCGAAGATCGAACTCGCACCTTTGTACACTAAACAATCGCAACACTCCTTTAGTGTTAGCCTGTCGCAGTAATCCTTCAATCTATAAAGAAATCACCCACATTCGTTTGTACATGTTTTCCTCCAATCACATTGTGCTGAATGGTCCAACCATCGACAATGAAGTGGACCGGGGCCCCTCCTCCCAATTATCACTTCATGTGCCATAGAAATCACCTACATTCGTTTGTACATGTTTTCCTCCGATCGCAAAGTTATGCTGAATAGTCCAACCATCGACAATGAAGCAGACCAAGACCCCTCCTCCCAATTGTTATTCTCTATTATCATTTCCATGTGCCATATTGTGCATAACATCCCACTTCTGATTGTCTCAACGCCGTAACCTTCTCTCAAAAGTATTTCGAAGTGTCGCCCCGGCGTCCTAATCACGCTTTTCCGAGTCAAGTTTCTTCCCTTGCATTCCTTCTTTCTGTCTCCCTCTGCTATTATTTCATGTCCGTCTCTCATAATTGATCTCTTGACAATTCTCACTGTCTTGCCGTAGCGTAGCGAGGCAGATCTTGTGTACGTTAAAAATTTTCTATCAAGGCTTGTCTCTACACTGTTCATTAATGTTGTCACCTTGCCTGCTGTGTTGATTCATCGAAGTGTTTTTCCAACCCCCATGCCTGGGACGATGGCGGATGCTTTTCCTGCTGCTGTAAAAGATCAGGCTAATGCCAAGAGAGCAACCGATGTAGCGGTGAATTGCTTTACGCCGAAACACTCCACGCTAACTTCAGAGGGTGCTACAAGCCTAAGGCAGGACAAGCCTTAAGCGCGTCTCGATTGATCCGGCGACTGCCGGATCGCAGTTGGTCGATTTAGCCTCCATGCTCTGCTCTACATTATTTGCTGGGAGAGCTTCAAAGGATGCCGTCCTTGGCTCATGACTCTTACAATCTCCACATATAACTAAGCTTATAGCTCTTCCCCTTACTGACAGAAAGGAACGATTGAAGACTTGCTTCGACGCCACCCAAAAATAAACGGTACACAGGCCCAGATAAACGATACAATCAACAATGGAATCGCCGCCCATAACACCTGTAACTTTGCCTCTTCTCCAACGTCCACAGTCTAGCATGTCAAACACCGGAGAGGTGTCTGCCCCCGTGCCAACGAAAGACCCCGATTTCTACTTTACAGATGGCTCGATAGTGCTGCGAGTTCAGAACACCATCTTCAAGGTCCACCAATCCGTGCTCGCGAGGCATTCGGACGTGTTTGGAGGAATGTGGGATATGCCACAGCCAGATGGAATCGAACTCGTGGACGGATGCCCAGTCGTCGATCTGCAGGACGACGTCGACGACTTCAAGAATACCCTTCAGGCCGTGTACGATTCCTTGTACGTCTTCCCGTGGCCCCCTTTTGCACAGTTACGTATCGTTGACTGATTTGGTTTATAAAGCCACTTCGACGTGCTCGACCCGTCCAAAAGCTCTCTGGGGGACCTAATAACCTTCATCTCTGGCATCCTCAAAATCAGCACGAAATACAACATGGTCAAGCTTCGCCAAAAGTGCATCTCCCTCCTCATCATCAAGTTCCCCAACACCTTCGACAACTGCTCCGCGCTTCTACAAAGCCAATCAAGGTACGACTCCCCCGAGATCATCCGCCTCATCCGCCTTGCACGACGCACCAACGTCCCAGAGGTGCTGCCTTGGGCTTATTACCTCTGCACGCACATGGGCGTCAACGATATCATGAAAAACAACGTTCTGAGTTGGGAGGACAAAGCTATCTGTTTGGCCGGCAAAGAGAGGTTGTGGCAGGCCCAAAAAACTACCTCCAGCTCTGTGCTTTTCACATTCACACCTGCGCCTCAATGTGCCAGCACCTGTCAGTCTCGTGTCCTTAGTTCGGTCCCTGGGACAGTCTCTGCCGGTGGTTCTGTGCCCGGGGCATCATCGCTACTCATGGGCATGCCATTCAGGGAGGCTGAAGAGATGCGACTCAGCCCTCACCCACTTGGCGAATTCGACAGCTGGAACAACCTCAAGCAACAAATCTGTAACAGATGTATGACCCATAACATTTCTCTGCACAAAAAGGGCCGCCAGCAGATCTGGGACGCCCTACCGACTTACTTTGAATTGGGAACCTGGGAAGATATCCGTCGGGATCAGAGTTCGTAAATTTACCCCTGGTACCTCTCCTGCTTTGATATTTGTTGTTTATATATTAGATATATGCTTTCTGTTATTTTCTTTGTATTGTATTTCGGGTCTGGAGTACTAGCTTGTACGTTATGACAATTAATTCGGAGTCACTTCGGGCATCACAGATCGTCTCCTATACGTGGTTCCTACTCCAGGATTCCCAGTTGGCCCGATCGCCATTCCTCCATCATATTCGAGGAACGCAGTCATGGTAACAGCGAGGTGTTCCTTAACTTCTCCCTCTCCGAGCAGAGGCTTGGAACTTGCAAGTGACAGGCTTTGCGTACGAGTAGCACAAGTACACGCCAAACAATTGCCCCACGTCGACGGCTGATATACGTATGGTGGAGTGCAGAAGCAATCAAAGATGGGGCACATGCAGTAGCAGTCCGCGCAAAGCGTACTCGTTCCAGGTACGATAACGGTTTCGGTTCGGGAAAAAGACCCTGCGGGAGCACCACACGATGTCGGGCAATTGCTCAGCGCAGGGCAGCTGCTGGAGTAGGTTAGAGCAGGAGGGTAGTAAGGGTATATTGTCCCTGAGGTTGTGGATGTGGTGGTGGTGGACGGAACTAAGATTGTCGTAGAGGTTCCGTCCCCAAGTGGGATGCACTGTGAGAACCCTTCGCAAGTGGAGATTAGGGCGATTAAAGATATACACGAATCGAGCACGACTTACAGGCGTTTATCTCTATGCACTGAACAGGACTTTTTGGGCTACATAGACTCTCATGATCCGCGTTGAGGTCGAACAATCAGCGTAGCGACTTACTCGAGATTCGCGCACACCGTTGGGCCAGAGTAGCCAATTCCTCCGCCTAGATGAGTGACATAAGTTCTGAAATCGATAAACTGTAACGTCTTCAATGGACGTACATTGTCCCCATTTAGGTACAGTTGCATTTTGAGCTAGAACAGAGGGTGCAATGATTAAGCTGATGGCAGCTCCTATTGTGCTCCAGATTTGTTGCTTCATTTTCTTCACCTTCAGTAGCAGTGTGGTACTGGGACACCCAATAGTAACCTTTATATACCTCAGTCAAGGCCGTTTTGACTGCGCACCTTGTTTAAATTTTCCGAAAATACCACGGCAAACCCCCTTCTCAGTCTAGACAGAGAAGGTGGGTTTAGGTCATGGGGATGCTTTCGTATCGTTCCGAGCGGAGGCTCATAGAAGCATCAAAATTAAATGGCTGCCAGGGCAAGAAAAGCCTCGGGACCCTATCAGTTTTGTCGTTTGCGGATAGTTCAGAAGGATGTAAGGAGAGCACAAGACAGGTTGATCCCGCCATTCGTCGAGGACCAATATCACAGATTCTGCTCTTAATGACTTTGTTCTCGTGCATTTTCTGAAGAGGATGTTCTGGTCAATGACTCTGCATCGGAGAGCTGGAACAATAGGGACAACGAGGTGCGAAGGAGACACAATTTGAGCTTGTAATGTCCGGCCAACGTCCGGGACGATCCTGACCTGCCAGACTCTGTCGGAAGCCAGGAAGGTTTTTGGCGCTGGGAGCTTGGCTGCTACACAGGCGACGCCGATGATATTGAAAGCGAGGAGCACAGAGAATTGGACGTGCTGCTTGCGATTTGCTTGACCAGCGACAGCGATGGCAAACATCTCACAACACCGCGTCTCGACGCGTCTGCTAGTAGCCCCTATAAGCGTATGCAAAGCGTATATTATTGCCCATGGGCCAGCTGCTCGATGCGCTGACGTTGCCAACCTGAATACAATATCATTTTGAAGCGCTGTCTTGTAAATTAAATCTGAGTTACTTCGGGCATGGCAGACCGTCTCCTATAGGTGGTTCCTCCTCCAGGAGCCGCGGTTGGTTGAACAGCCATTCCCCCATCATATTCGAGGAATGCAGTGACGGTGACCGCGAGATTTTCTTTGACTTCTCCTTCGAGCAGAGGCTTGGAACTTGCAAATGATAGGCTTTGTGTACGCGTAGCACAAGTACATGCCAAACAATTGCCCAACGTTGACGGCTGATATATGTATGGTGGAGTACAGAAGCAGTCGAAGATGGGACAAATGCAGTAGCACTGTGCGCAACGCGTACTCGTTCCCGGCACGATAACGGATTCGGTTCGGGTGCCACTCACGGCGGCCGGACCACACGACGTCGGGCAGTTGCTCGGCGCAGGGCAGCTGCTGGAGTAGGTTGCAGCAGGAGGGTAATAAGGGTATATCGTCCCTAAGGTTGCTGCGGTGGTGGTGGACGGAATCAGAATTGTAGTCTGATTCAAAAGCGGTAGGCATTGTGAAAACCCTTGGCGAAGGTAGCTTGCTTAGTAGGGCGATAAAATATCCATGAAATCGAGCACACTTACAAGTGTTTAGTGCTATGCACTGAACAGGATTTTCCGGGCTAGACGCTGATGAACTATGTTGCAATCCAGCAATCGGTGTAGTGACTTACTCGAGATTCGCGCACAGCGTTGGGCCCGTGTAGCCCATTCCCCCGCCTGCATGACCGACGTAAGTGTTGAATCGACAGAAATACGGTCTTTAATGAACCTACACTGTCCATATTTAGGCACAGTTGCATTCTGAGCTAGAACAGGGACTGCAAAAATTAAGCTGATGGCAGCTCCCATGCTGCAGATTTGCTGCTTCATTTTGTCCCCTTTACCAGTAGTGCGGGTACCCAATCCATTGAATGAGAGCCTTTATATACGTCGATGATGCCCTTCTTGACTTCGCATCTGTCTTCAATTTTCCGAGAATACTGGGCCAGATCCAGAGGAGACAGGCCGACGTCATGTGGAAGCCTTCATAGTTCCGGGGAGACAGATCCTGAGAGCCAGGGTCACAGAAGGGGTAAGATATGCTTCAGCACTGTACATCCCTGTCATGGAATGGCTGCTTCTCCATCAATTTATACATAGTAGGAGTCCCGCCCTCTCCTGTACCGCAGCTGACTCGCGATCGGGGGTCGTCCACAGGGATAGCCGTCCGAAACGTTGTCTGAGTGCCCTATGTACCCGTTCACCATTCATAGAAGCCCTCCGTCCGAGTCTCGTGAATGCTGGAGGTCTAGAGAGGACCACGAGTCAACGAATTCTGAACTACAAAGAAAAGCATAGGTTTTTGGCCTTCTGTAGCCTGTTGGTTAGCAAGAAGCGTGTTTACGGGCAACGAAGTCTGCCAATGGCAAACATCTCACAACAACGCGTCGCGACGCGTGGGCATAGATTGGCGTTAACCTAGTATAGTAGTATCTTCTCCTTAAGTTGAGTTATAACGTTATTCCCTGCGTAGCCTTCTACTCAGGCTTCGTTTACAATGCTTTCCGCTATCTTATATCCTATCGGGTCTGCAATGATAGCTTGTCAGATTGTGGCAATGTTCAACTCGGAGTAACTTTAGGTATCGCAGATCGACTTGGACTGTAGGTGGTCCCAACTCTAGGAGTGGCGGGTAGGATGCATCGCCATTCCTCCGTCATATTCTTGGAATGCTGTAGCCGTGACAGCATATTCCTTCTCAGCTATAGACCTTCCATTCGCCACCGGGTGATATACGTATACGTAGGGAGGAATGCAGAACAGATTGGGATCGGGAGCCTAAAGCCCTTGCCGGCAAGTCACACGCTGGGCAGTTGGCTGGGGGAAGCTGCTGGAGTAAATCGGAGGAGGTGGGTAGAAAGGGTATAGCGGCACTGGGGATGTTGAAGCGGTGGATGCACCCGCGATGCCAGACTCATCCGAGAGTGGTAGGCATTAAGGGGAGGTTTGGAAAAGGTAGCCAGGTTAGGGCGGTAAAAAAGTATCGATGAGTCGATGCACGACTTACAGGTTTTAGGGCTACGCACTGAACAGGATTGTTCGAGCTACTAGTACTTAGTAGGCGCCGGTGATTGATCTCACGATCCAGCAATTGGCAGTGTAGCGACTTACTCGGTATTCACGCACACCGTTGGACCCCGGTATCCCATTCCTCGGCCTGCGTGGATAACTGGGGACCGTGAGAATGAAGCTAGTGACAGCTCCCATGCTCCAGATCTGTTACTTTATTTTCTTCGCTTTTGGCACTACTGTGACCCCCCAATGTAACGACCCTTTTTATATATACGGCCAATCAAGGCCGTCTGGACAGCACACCTCCTGTGATAATATTATTCCAAAACCCAACTGGAAAGGCTACCTTGACAGAGAAGGCGAGTCAACCTGGACGTCATGCAGATGCATTCACAAGGTTGAGAGGAGGCCTGAGGACCAGGGCTACGGACTGAGTATCGAAGATCAACGACTGCGGGAACAAGGTCTGGATGTGACATTTGCATCTCCCCAAAAAGGACAGTAGCGCGAAAGTCCTTGGCCCAGGAGTCGTGAGCGTTGGCCGAGTACTGGAGCGTAAAAGGGGGAAGGCCTAAGTGATCATGACAGGTTGTGTGATGCAAATCGGGTTCGCGACCTCAAGGCCTCACACGCACGGCTTAAGTTTGGAAATGAGGAACATTTGACGGTAAATTGAAGGCTACTGAACATCTCAGGAGACCGCTCCTTGCGATGTGAATGAATCAGAAAGCGAAGTCTGTCTATCGGGGTTTGTAGTCCTAAAATTGTAAGATTAAATCGGAGTCACTTCAGGGATTGCAGATTGTCTCGCGACAATAGAGCACCCTATTCTCATGGGGGACCCTATTCCAGGCGCGGTTGGCCAAATCGCCGTTCCTCCATCGTACTCGACGAACGCAGTGACCGTGACCCCGGGTTCCTCTATAGCTTCTCCTTCTCCGAGAAGAGAACTGGAAGTGGCGGACGGCAAAGTTTGCGTAACCGTACCACAAGCACATCCCAAACAACGGCCGTACGTCGTCGTCAGACATACAAATGGTCTAGTGCAGAAGCAGTCGATGATGGGACACATGCAGTAGCACTGCCCGCAAACGGTCGTCGATCCGGGAACGAGAACGGTTTCGGAGCGGGAAAAACTCGCGGCGGGATAAGCACAGGACGACGGGCAGTTACTCGGCTGAGGGCAGCTGCTGGAGGAGGTTGGGAAAGGGGGGCGATCGGGGTATAGCGTTAGCGTTTCTGATGTCGTCGTTGATGGATCCGTGATTGTAGAAGGCCCATTCTTGAGTGGCTGGCATTGGGAGAACCCTTGGCAGGCAGAGGTTAGGGCAATGAAGGATATCCATGAACCGATATACACAACTTACAGTCGTTTATCACTGTACACCCAATAGGTGCATTTGGACTGGGCTCCGATGATTCATATCCTGGTCTAACGATGAGTCTAACAGCTTACTCGATATTTGCACACTCTGTTGGTCCTGTGTAGCCCACTCCCCCACCTGAATGAGAGGGATAAGTTGTCAATCGACAGATAATTTCAGTCCTTGAACCTACATTGTCCCCATATGGGTACAGTCTTTTGAGCAAGGACACGGACTGCAAGGATGACGCTGATAACAGCCCCAGCGCCCCAAACTGGCGACTTCATTTTTGTCCGCTTTGAGTCGATGTTTGGGTGCTTGATTAATCCAGAGCCTTTAAATACGTCAATGAAGCCTTCCTGAGTTCGCACACCGGTTTTAATTGTCCGAGAATACAAACCCAAGGGTCCTTCCTGCGGAAGACCAGCTGAATCGAAGTTCTGAGGGAGGATAAAGTCACTAGTTCTGAACAGATAGATCCGAGCGCGAGCAGCCTTCTGGCCTTCTGGAAGCATCCGATTATATGACTGCGAAAACAGAAAGGCATCAAATTCCCGTTGCTTGTCAACATAGGAAGGCATGAGAAGACTTGGGTCCTACATGAGGTCTGCCTGGAGCTATACTCGCTCCGAAAGGATATTCAAAGAAGAGCCTGGGTCTAACCGATTCTGATAAAAATACAATAACATACCGATAGAAATACAACAAAGATCGAATACAGATAAATTAAGGCAAGCCAACCCAGCGATATAATACGGTTCCCTGAGCAAAATGGGATTAGATACGCCATGAAGCAGGCTCCAACGCGCTCACCGTGCTGTTGTCTTTCTGCACCGCTTTTCTATTTACCAATGCAATGAGGCATTTATTCACTCGCGCCTGATTGAGTTCGGGTGGTTTAATGAGATCGGGAACTATGATATATTATGAGTACAATTGCAGCAGCGTAACGAGATCTCACGTACGCTTCACGGTGTTATTTGGGGAATTCATAAGTCCTTCAATAACTGATTCCATATTCCGACGCAGGCCCTTGAACATACGATTCAGTACGTTCTTGGCACCATACCAGGGGAGACTCACAGGATCGCTTCCACGGAACTCTAACGGAAGACAGGAGACTATTCTCTCCAGCTCCATCTAACAAAGAATTAGAGTCCTAACATGCATCCATTACCAAACTTGTGGCTTACTGCTCGCTCCTTCTTCTCCTTCGCGGACATCTTTGCTTTCGGGGCGGGTTTCTTCTTGGGAGGGCCGCCCGATTTCCCGGAAGTGGTCGTTGTTGTATTGGCCATATACGTTGTATCGACTTCTGTCATTTCCGTCATGGCTGTCTTGTCGGCTTGTAATTGGGCTTGCTCTTGTGTTTCTCGTTCTAGTCTCGCCTTTTCGTCTGCTTGAGCTCTTTGTAAAGCTTCAGCTGCTTCCTGGGCATGTCTCTCTATCGGGCGATATGTCATTGCACCTTCAACAAAAATAATCGAACGAACCTGCTCTTTGAGCTGCCATTTGGAAAGATAGGGGTGAAGGAGCCTCGAAAAGCATCGCTGATCTCAATCTAATGCCACCAAAGGGTTAGGTAGAACCATACCTGTGTCCAATCTGTAGTCAATGCGTTCATGTTCATCACATATAGCCAACTTGCGAACGATTCGTTGAATGTGGCTAGGGAGTCGCTGAGTCGTTTGATGCCTTCTATGTTCGTTTGCAATGCTTCCGCCTCGTCTAGAAATTCGGTCATGGCAGGCTCTAAGAATCCAAGCCCGTGGGGTGCATCTGGGTAGGCACCCGAGCGAGATAGCCGGAAGAGGGAGCCCTGAGATATACGACGAAGTGGTGTCCGATGAGGGGTCTGGCCTGGGTGCGCCATGGCGGACGTTATGGGCCGTCGGTTACGTTCGCCGCCGTCGTTGTCGTCGAACCCGACGCGTTTTGGTCGTGGTTACAAACAAAGACAATGCGACGGCCTTGATGTCACACCCCTGTCACACTTCATCCTGGACCTGCCGCCAACACGGTCCTCATCCGATTAACGTTAGGATGAATGCCTCTACTTGCACGCTGTGATTTCGTCACGACTTCCCTGGCACATAAATATGTTTGTAGGAAGACGGCTGGCAAGTCATGAGGATCGCCTTACTAACACCGAAGAACCTGGTGTATAAAAAAGTGCGGGCAAGTCGTCAATTCTTGGACGGAATCCACTGACATCGATATCTAGGTTTCCTTTCTCTTGACTAGTCTATAGACTTCAACTCAGTACCAAGGTATCGAAGGTGAGAGGCTTGCCTTTCGATCTGATTCCGCTTTTGGACGAAGCCCATCGTCTCATCCCTTTGATGGATGGCACGATCCATGCTTTGGCCATTTGGTTCGCCCAACTGTTTCTGTATCCCAACAGACTGACGGGCACTACAGAACCCATGACTTCGATCGGTGTCCAATACAGCCCAACCACACCGCAAAGGCCCCCGCTTACCATCAAGGACTTGCAGTTGCGGGGAATCGCCTACATTCGCGTTCAATGGGTGGACCTTACGAATCTCATACGATTTCGGGTGCTACCAATCGCTTATTTCAAGAAACTTCTCGAAACCCAGAGGCCTGCAATTTCTGTAGCCAAAGTTGCCCTCGGCCTCGTGGGCTTGTCCGTCGTCGAAGGGTTTGGTTCCAATGGGGAGTACTCTTACGTGTTCGATCTCGCCTCCCTCAAAATCTGCCCATATGCCCCTCGTCACGCAAGTGTCATGGGGTTCTTCCAGGAAAAGACTCCATCGCCAGGTGTCGACCACAGATTTGAAGTAGGGCTGTGCCCCCGCAGGCTGTTGTCCAAAGTCGTCAATGATGTCTTCAAAGCATCATCCGTCAAATTCCTCGTTGGATTTGAGACCGAATTCATCCTTGTTAACCCTGCCGGGGAATCAGGTCCCGCGATCAATCATGCTTGGTCTGCCTCCTCTGCTACATACACCGGATCTGTGGAATCGGTGGTATTGGAGGAGATAGCCGATGCCCTCCAAGTCTCTGGTGTTGAACTTCAGATGTATCATGCAGAGGGTGCACCGAAGCAGTATGAGGTCGTCACAGGCCCTTTACATCCCTTGCAAGCTGCAGATGCGTTGATCCACACCCGCGAGACTATCTACAACTTCGCCAATAAGCATGGACTCCGCGCCACCTTGGTGCCGCGATTACACAACAATTCAGCTGGCAGTGGCACCCATCTTCACTTCTCCGTTCACTCTACCAAACACGATTCGGAGACTCAAATCACAACGGACGGAATCCAACTTCGAGCTAGTGAAGCTTCCTTCTTAGCTGGATTACTCGACCATCTCCCGTCGGTGACCCTTCTAACGCTTCCTACGCCCGCTTCCTACAGCAGAATGGAAGATGGCATTTGGTCTGGAGGCACTTATGTTTGCTGGGGAGTGGAACATCGTGAAACACCCCTTCGCGTATGCAACCCGGGCTCTCCGGCAACGAGAAATTTCGAACTGAAGATGATGGATGGTACCTCCAATCCTTATTTGGCATTGGCCGGTATTCTTGGAGCGGGTTCTGAAGGTCTTCGCTCTGGCCAAGCTCTTAAGCTGAAACCCTTGCAGGGTGCTTCTAGTGCATCCCAATTGTCAGATTTGGAGCGAGAATCATACGGAATATCTCGAAGGCTCCCTCGTAATTTGCAGGAGGCTCGTGGACTATTCCAATCTAACGAAGTATTACGAAAGGCCCTGGGCGAAGAGTTTGTAGAGTCATATCTACGCGTCAATGCTGCATTGCGGGACTACCTCGATTCTCAGACGAACGGCGTATTCGTTGGGATGTATTAACCAAGGGACTCGTCTTACGTATGTGTGTGCATTGCTTCATATGTCTGAAGCTTTGGATTAACCATTCCGTATTCCTCGTTTGATATGTCCTGCGCTTATTCAGAGAACATAATGGTTTAATTTCCGAATAAACCTTGGCTATATACACATATGATGATGGGGAGTTTAAAAGTTTGCCGTGCAAAGCGGTCGTTCTCTCGATCCTCCCCCCACCCAAACAGTTCAGGAACCCAACGTGTGATATGCATGGCGGGATTTAGAGGGCACAGAACCCCTCTTTCCCTCAAATGAACAGGCGATCACGATGCACAGCTCGATCGACACAGATTCTGCGATCCGTATGCACATTTTTGTTCAAGTCTCCTCGTCCAACAGTTTGTTGCTCAGAACCCAGGTCATCGGTCATGCATGAGGCCATCTCCTTGCCGCCTTAGCGTATTACCTCCTGCCCGCGGAAGACCGGCTAGTCCAGTTTCGACTTCCAGGCCCCACTTGTCTGAGCTTTGAAAGCCTGTGATCTAGCACCATCTCAGACGCCTGCACGCACTGCCCGACATTCCAGTCACTAATTCCTCCAACGCTTGCCGCGAGACACGGGACCTATCCGAGACAAACGCAGTGGAGTGGTGTATATCTATAATTTGAGTGTCTGGATTTCCTTCGCTCGACTCGCCTCTGGTTCCCTTCTCTCCTGCGTCTTATCGGGGTCGATTCATCAACAGAGCACGAAGAGCGAAGTTAAACCAATAGATTCGCGAGTTTATCTACGTTAGGCAGCAAGAGATATTGGTTAGTGTATACACCGGTCCTCATGGTAGACACGCACTGATCATACTGCAGGTCCTTTGATTGGTCTCGCCTGACGTTTCCTGGGCTTAAACCTTTCAACCTTTGCCGTGAGTTTTTCCATTCTTGAACTCGCCCCAGTCTTCTTGACTGTGGCTTCTTCATTCAGCCAGTCGCAATGTCCCAGTTCGCTACTTCAGGCGCACATCCACCTCCAGGGACATTGATCGACAACGACGCCCTCGAGCTTGTCGAGCTCGTTGGGAGCGGTGGCTATGGTGTTGTGTATAGGGCAGTCGAAACTGCTGTCAATCCAGGACGAAAGCCGAGAACGTTCGCTGTCAAGGTGCTCAGTCGAACGGATGGTCGGCGGAATGCCCATATTCGAGAGGCTTCCCTCCACTACCACGTCTCTGGCCACCCCTACATCATTGACCTCTATCAAGTCCTCGAAGACGAAAACTACATGTACTTCGTTATGCAATACGCACGCTCGAAGGATTTATTCCACCAGATTTTGAACGAGAGTTTCTATCTGGGGAACGACAATACCGCGAAGGCCGTCTTCCTTCAGCTTCTCGACGGCGTCGAATACCTCCACAAAATGGGCATCTACCACCGGGATTTGAAACCTGAGAACATTCTTTGCCTCGACGACGGACACCGAATCGCCATCAGCGACTTTGGTCTAGCTACAACAGACAAATCGAGCGTCGAATTCCGCACGGGCAGTATCTACCACATGAGTCCAGGTAAGCATACTACCTTTATCGTCGAAAGCAACGAGCCTAAAGTGGCGTTTTTAGAGTGCCAGTCCGGACGCTATGCCGAAGATGCCTATTCGCCGATGTCCAATGACGTTTGGTCATTGGGCATTATCTTATTGAACATGGTGACTGGAAGGAACCCTTGGAAGGCTGCCACGATCGATGACCCTGTCTTTCAATCCTATTGCCGCTCACCTTTCAACTTCTTCTGTTCGGTTCTGCCAGTGTCGGCAGCGTTCAACAAGCTACTGATCCAGGTTCTCGACCCCAACTGGAAGACGCGTATGACGCTCAAGCGGTTCCGTCAAGAAGTAGAGAAGATCGATACATTCTATGGGCCCCAAGTGGTGTTTGAGGGAAGCCTGGCGAGGTGTTCTTGGGAGGTTGAGAACGCAAGGGCGAGTGCTGCGGACCGGAAGTCCCCTGTGAAGCGCAGGGCTGTGCCCCAGACGCCTGCTGTGAAGCCTTTCGTTGTCAAGGAACGAGACGCCCCTCCCCCTATACCTCGCACCCGGCAGCACTTTCAATCTGGGGTGGATAAGCTTCATCAAGGAGCGCCACTGCCACCCTCTCCTGCTGTTCGTGTCATCAAATCTCCTGGCGAAGTCAAACACCCCGTTCGACGACCCAATCGCCGACCGGTCCCCCGCCTTTCCGATGATACCAACCTCCTCGATACGAAGCTTGATGATAGTTTTGATTCAAGTATGGAGAGTATCTCGTTGGAAGACGAGATGGAAGGCGAGATGTCCTTCAGCGGCGCTTCGACGCTTGGGGAAGTCCACACACCATATACTTCACAGCGTTCCTCCCTATCGTCTAGTCCTTCGTTCCCTAAAACTCCTGACACCTGTGGTTTCCGAATGAACCCCACGGTTGATGTCAAGATTATGCCCTCCACTTACTTGTCGCCGTCAGCGAGTCTTAGCGGACAAACCCATGGGTCCCCCCTTCTCCAAGACTTCTCAGCATACGTCGGTCTATCGTTCTCGAACGAGCCGGAGAAAATGATCACGGACGAGACGATGCTTTCCCCTTCTGCTTCTCAATATTCGCTGCACGAAGCTATGGAGTTTTTTGCGTGGTCGGATTCGAAAGACATGTTGGGTCGAAATGGCCATCATGGAGCGAGCAACGAGTCTGACACTGCCAATGTCATAATGTACCCTGAAATCCAAACCCCCGCACCCTCGAAGCCCATCGACATCGCAAGTCCGCGGCAACGGCCTTCTTCGCGGCAGAATATGTTCGATAACCCATACCACCAACTGTCATCCAACACGCCTCCCCACTGTAACCATAGTTTTGCCTCTCGCTCTTCTCCGCGACAGCAGCAACAGCAACAGCAACACGTATATCCGCAGGGGAGAGTCGCGGCGATGAGAAGGATCTTTGAGAAGAAACTCCCTTCTCGGCCAAAGCAAAGCTACGATTCTAGCAGCAGCCGTCGTTCTAGCCCGGTTTGCCGCCCTGCTCACCAACAGCAGACGGGTCGGTATTGGTGTAATGGCACGCCGTTTGTTGCATAGTGAACGAGGCAGAGTTCTTTTTCTTTATCGCCCGTCGTTTACTCCTCAAACTCTTTATGGAGGAATCACACGAACTACTTAGGAATCTCTGGCCCTCCGGGATACATCTTTCGACTTTCAATAGTTCCGTATCATAGGATCCATTGTATTATTAACCGTAAACACCATGTACTATTTATTAACTACTGACATTATGCTATACGGCCTTTTAATGTCAACTCAGCAGTATTCCTCCTGGCCATGCCGCCACCATCACGTCCTAATGGTCCGAGTCCGGAGCATACAAGCTTATGTAAGCCGATTTCCTCCTCAGGCCTCAGCGTCCGACGTCTACTCGACGACACCGCGCCAGACGTTGCGAGTAACCACTATGACATCCTCGACGACGCTCTCCCAGGAGGAAATGAAGAAGCACAGAATCCCTCTGGGATGGAGGGATAACTGCTCAGCGTAAGCAGCTCCCACATTTGTGTACCTACGGCCAAGCTGACCTGGTTGATGTCCTCAATTTCTTTTTGGTACCGCCGGAATAACGCGTTAAATCATCTCTATATTGAACTTTTGGCTTGGTTAAATGTACTAGACTTCTTGTCCCGCTCAATATCTGCCGGAGGAAGAACAGCTTCCAGCCATGGGAATGTGACCACGAGCGTCATACCTATGAGAAGTGCGTATAGTTTGTTGTTGGTGTGGTGGACTTGTTTTGAATTCTTGCTGTGCTTAGGTGCCAATACGATGAGTATGTTGCTGTCACTATGGACATGCTTTGCTCGGCTCAACGTTTCCACCAGCTACGTCCGACGGATGAAAGAGCTTTCGAAACAGAAGCTTGCCGCTGCCGAGGATGCTTAGAATATTCTTCCTTACAGAGAATAGACGTCTATCTTCTTCACAGGACTCAACTGAACCATGGCTTTCCTAGCGTTGTACTTCTACATCTTGAAGTGAGAGTTACTTTCGGCTCAAAACTCTTCGCCACGACTTTACATGCGCGAGTAAGTAACGATGGTTGCGGACCAAGAACAGGACTAGAAAGGACTTTGAGATGGACGGTCTCATTCACCATGGCGCTCGCAAATGCAGGTACATAGTATGCTTCGACAGACTAACTCCAGAAAGGACACACGACAGATTCAAAGCTGCGGTTTACACGGTTACCTTCCTTAATCTCCTCCAGTCCACCTTCCGTCAAAGTAAGTTAAAGTTGGTGCTATTTCTATCATGTATTGGGACTCACACTTCAGGTCCAGGCAGGGAATATGGCTGTCAGTTACCATCAGCATAAGCTAATATTCTACTGAAGAGGAACCCACCCCATCATCTTATTCAACCCCAATTCGTCTTATCAGTTCTCGAAATGCGTTTGAAACCTGAACTCACTGTTCCAGACATCGAAAATCATTCCTGGTGGACCGTAAGTGAACAATTTGTGCAACAGCGTTACATGGGATTACATACCTGGAGTCTCCGGTGTATAAGCTCCAGGAAAGGACACGAATTCAGTCGGAAATGCTGTCCCATTCCCAGTCACTTCCACCTGGATGCAAACGGGATATATCTGCACGCCGGGGTATTGTTCCGCTGCACCGTTCGGATTGTTACTTCAGCTTCCAACCGCCGTAACGGCCTTGCTCACCAAAATGTAAAGCGATCCTTCATTCGAGGTGTTATCACGAGTGGTCAGTATTCACCAGAGGAGACAGGTACGCACCATTCGTGCCTGATCAAGTACTGGCCTGGCAGCAAGTTTGGAGGAACCCGGAAGGTATACGTGCTGTTGTTAGCAAACATCTCAGGAGCAGCCCATTTTCCCTCCTCGTCTTTTCCGTCATGCTTGACTTTGAACCATATAGCTCTACTCGCACAGGTTGTAAGTCCACCCTGATGCTCGTCAAGCGCACACAGCTCACTCTGTTCCAGGATTCCATTTCGTAATATCAGAAGGTGCTCTCGCCATATACGTGAGCAAGGGTCCTTTATGATTATCGCCGGCATAATTTAACCAGTTCAGCTTCACGTCGTCTCCGGCCGCTACTTTGCCTACTAACGCAGCTGGCTCTGTCACGTATCCTGTTGCTGTTTCTCCATTGCATTGAAGACTGCGGTGGTGAGTTCCACCTTCAAGATAAGAACGTGCCATACTCACTCGATCAAAGTAAGATCCTCGATTGGACCTAGAAGCAGTTCAAAGCAGATTCTCAAGGACAATAAGGCGCATTACTTATCCCTGGGACCTTGCGCACAATTCGCTCCGGTGGAGGCTGCCACCACCTAGGCCGTCAAGATAGTTGTATGTGTTGAACATCAACCAGCAAGAGACTCACGAATCAACAAACGGATGGTATCCGGGATATACATCTGTACCGAGCGTAACCTCCTGCACGAAGCCATGGCTGGCGACCTTCGAAGCCAATCCGATCACGACAACAAGGTGGGCTAGTCTTACAGAGTACATTGCTGCCAGTGGGCGCGATCGGCTGAAGAGTTGCGCTGGGCGGAAGCAAGAAGGGTTCGGTGTAATCACGAATTCGAAGTAGGAAGGGCAATAGACTTGAAAGACAATTTGCCGATCCGTCCCCCGAGCTTTCGCCTCATCCGGGAAGTTCTATTACTGAGGTAATAAATTGAGATGTAGGAGTGTGCACGTCATGAGGAATAGAATCGAACAACTATTATTCGAAAGCCCTTGAGACTACACTCGCGGGATATATGTCGCTCGACGCCTCAATTACTCAAACGCCTGCATAGAGCTTATTACCTGTTTGAATGAACAAGCCTAGGGGGATAACTGGAGAACAGGCATTCGAGTTAGCTTCCATAGCAAATGTTATCACTTGAGGACTCACAAGCCGCAGTGAACCATATCGCACTTCTGTGGTCCTAAGGATCAGCATCGTACACTCCAAGCGGATATATAGAACTGACCGCAGCCAACCACCCCCTGATGATGGGTGGTTGATGTAGACTTCGTTGTAAAGCACTCGCAGAGCTACGCTATGGACACGATAGTATGAGCCGCATGCATTGACACATTCCATTTCCTGGACTACGTAGAGCTTTGGACTCACAATGCCAATGAAGCGACATTCAGAGTTCGGTTATCTAGCCCTGCAAAATTCCCTGCAACCTTTCACCCACAAGTCAAGAAGACTGAATAACAAGCAATGACGGAGCATTCCGTACTCACAACAGCAGCAGCCCAGAGGGGTAATGCCTCCTGGCCATTGAAATGAGCAGCCTCCATTCTTGCAATTCGAGCAGAAAGGTCAGGCGCTAGGCGCTTGTCTTGAAGGATCTTCGATACATTTGAACGGGGCTGGACACTGCCAGATTACCTTTAGTGCCTCCGGATGAAACGCGTCAATTGAATGCCTACTTGTTGTATCCGATGGTTTTGTCAATGGTCGTAAACTAGTATAGAATCGCGCCGGCTTTCTTTTAGTTAAGAGACCAAGAGAATGGATATATGTGGTACCTTCAACACATTCGGGTACATCATCGTGGCCCATACAACCGGGATGGAATACAGGGAGAATCCGGGGCTGTCCAGACTGAATGGCATCGCTGTAAGGACGACATTATTGGTCCGTCAGTTACAAAGCCATTGAAGCTGAACCCGTCCCCGTCAAATGAATGCATACCTTGAGCCGTATCCTATGGCAATAACGTGGGCTAACGGGCAAACGACAACCCTGGACCATTCATCGCTACGTCGGCAGTACTTATCCGGTACCGGTCGTGCTGCCGCCATCAACGACCTTGAAGCCTTCTCCTTGTCAACTTGGAGACAATGGTGATGGAAATCAGAAAGGGGTGTCCGAGGCTGAATTCCTCTTGAGTCTCCATACGTTCCTTCGAAAGCAAAGATTTCAGGAATTCGGTGTAATCAACTCCACCTCTTGTTGCGCGCGTATGTAGGCGTATGTAAGGAAGACGTAAGTAGTGGCGGCCGATCGCGCCCCCGTCGTTCCTGAATAATCAATTCAATAAAAGATTCTACAGAATCTGAATCTAATGTGTGATAATGATAAGTTTGAATTCATAGCAACTTGAGTTGATGATACATATGGAGACTGTCGTACTATAAAACCGAATAAATGGACTTCTTTCTCGCTGTTCTTCGAAACCCTTATATTATGCACGATGTCCCCGCTTGAAACGGGAGGTAGGGCGGATGCAGGGCTCGCTGTGCAGATAGAAAATTTGCGCGTCGTCACGCTGGAAGCCGTATAAGCACTTGGGCACGATTGAATCGTCCTCTGAACTTCGCATAGCGTTCTAAGACGCCGTGGGGGGTTTGTCCGGCCTCAAATCCATCACACCCTCCCCGCCCGGATTGATAGGACCTTTGACGTCCGACATTTCGTGTTGTTCAACCTGGACAAAGACTTCGGGACGTTGGTGACGGCTCAAGTTGATCATGTCGCTCTGTTGGCAGATGCCTTCAGCATCATGGTATCGGATCTCCCAAACTTCGAATTCTGACACGAGGAACACTCACCGCTTTAGTTGGTAGGTCGCGACGGAAGCTGAAATGTGTCGACGCGGCCATGTGGGAGCCAGAAGTCGTGTTAATCTGCCCTTCTGTGTCGTTACCGATATTGGATCCGTAAAGGGCAGTGTTTCTGGCGTTTAGTGTGCACATCAAGGAGTTTGTGTATAGCTTGCTAAGTGGATAGCTGAAAAGTAGATGCCTGAAATGGAAGTGAGTATATACGTGCAGATGGAGAGATGGGAAAGGTAGCTCACAAGCCAGAGGTCTAGAGAAATGAATGGGTAAGTTGTTGCACTTGAATACGGAACAGTGCCCACTCACGGATGTAAGGTAAAAGGCCAGATCGAGGACCGCGACTACCATGGTCAGCATACCAGTCTGCATGGTCACTTGAGCCACAAAGTCAGTAGTCATTTCTCCAGAGAATCAGCCAAGAATACGTACACCTGATGATACGGTCAATGATTTGGTCGGAACGGTGGAATCCAGTCTTCTGCCTGCGAAGGGCAACGACAAGAATTACAGTGATCAAGGCATCGCAAGCAGAGGTAGTTCCCAGCCATGCGCTGACAGTATGCTAATCGAGTATGAACATCCACAGCACCCTGTTCACAATTGATGAATAAATTCACTGACATGGAATTTCTGGAACTCGCTGAAATGAGGCGTACGTCCGACTTCCCAAGCAGTCACTATACCAGCAACTACGATCTATCGCGTTAGCCACTGCTCTAAAAAGGGATTTACAGAATAGACTTGCCTCCAGAAGTCAGAGCGGTCGCAGTGACCACACCAACAAGTATCCATGACATACTGTTCCATTGCTGGGTAAGGATCTTGACCCTCCAGGCAAAAAAGAGTTGTACTGCGGTCGCAATAATCGCCTGGTAGAACGCTTTGAGAAACTGCTTGTAACTGGGGAAGCAAGGCTCTCACTGTTGTCGCGGGCTCTGTCGCAAATACTGAAGTCATATGAATTAATTAGAACATCGAGCAGGAGTACATGGAGAAAGCACCCACCCCAATCGGCCGTGAAGAGCTTCTCCACGTCGCCTAATATTTCGAATAGGATCAGAAGTCAAGAGAGAAATTGGATACAGCGAATTTAACTAACCAAACCTCAAAATGAGGGCTCGATAAAGATCGACATAACAGAACACGGTGTTCACGATGTCAGCAAGGAAAAGGAATCCGACCTAGATCAACATATGAACAAGATACGCGATTGTGAATTCGAGAAATCCTGACAAAAATTTTAATCCAGGCGCGGTCCCTATTGGCGTCGATGATCAGTTGGGTGATACAGCTCGCCTCTCAGAGAACAATACTGACTTCTGGTACGTTGTGTAATAAAGATACACTTGAGTCACCATGACCCCAAAGAGGAGAACATTGAAAAACAGCCCTGTCAGCATATACCCATGCCTTCGAACCCTGTAAGCGATCCCAATGAGAGGAAAAGTCAGTGAGATACGTACGCTTGTTCTGCGGGGCCTTTAGTCATATTGAGGCTCTAGTGAAAGGGAAACTTTGGAGGTGGAACTTGGAGATCCTCGGAAAAGAAGGGGCAAAGGTTCGAGGCAATTTTTCTCGGAACCTACACTTTATCTATGCCCGTGAATAGTTTCCATATTACCGTTTACGCTCATCAAAACGCCGGTGGCAAGCACCGCTGCTCGCCAGTCCGACAGATTGCCAAACGAAGAAAGATCCTGGCGATTGGTTCCGTTTCGTGTCATCAGGATTGATGTGATCAAATTATTTTGATTGTATCATTATAGACTCTTCATGTCAGAGAAACGCGATTGGAAAGGCATTGAAATGGGAAAGCAAGAACACACCAATTAAGGTGTATATCATACGTCGTCACGGTCAGACTACTGGATGTGGTTGCGACCATCGTTCATTATTCTAACTGAGCCGAACAAGCCAATGCTTCTCCTTAATCCCATCGGGGAAAAAAAGGAATACGCTCATCGTGGTCGTTTTAAATCAATTACTGACGGTATTCTGACATGCGATCCGTAGAAATTCGACCAATTGAACCCCGTTCCTAGTTATTCCTGCGCTCGCGACGTTGAAAAGTTGCAGTGTTGCGAGATTTTGACAGACGAGAAAGTGAGCAGCGCTTGAACATGTGGTGGTGGAAGATATCTGAAGGCACTTCTACATAGCACAGCTCTAACACAGCTCGAGGTTAGCCCCCGATATCGGAAGTGTCTGAATTCAACTTCTAATGGAAGACAAGGTTTACACTTTTTCGTATTATGGAAGAGTGGGGACTATGTATGTACTAACGATCCCACCCGCAGGAGGCTCGAGTCAGCGAATCGGCACGCATCAGGGGAAAATGACAACCGTGATATCCAAGCCTGTTGATGTTGAAATTGTTTTTTATCTCATGAGTATGGATCTCCGCGTAACGACGGCCCTGGGCAGCCCTGAGCGCTCGTTCCATGGATTCAGGTCCCCGGCAGCAAGGGGCATATGTATCACAACTCGTTACGTGACATCGAACGCTGAGTCACATCTGACATGACCCTGACTGGCAGCGAGACGAAAAACGGGTACGGAGTCCGGAGGGGGCCCGAGGGATCATGCTACATACTTGTTATTGATTACGATGCGTTCAATCGTCGCTACCATGACGCTGCAGCACAGTCGAATTCATTCAACCGAGTAATCTTGGAGTGTATCAAACCGGCAGTCCACTGGACAAGCCACCTCTCATCCGTTTCGAGTTCAAAAACCCTAACATATATACAAAAAAGTGTATTCATCAAAGCAATCCCAACCATAAAGGGGACGTTACGCGTGGTAGATATGAAACCCAAAGTTAGCAGCACAAAAAGTGAGTATGTGAGTATGTATATCCAAAGTGAAAAACGATATGAGATCTGAAATCTGTAACAGGTACCCTTTAAGCTATGCGGCACCTGCGGAGCCTACCGAAGCTTGCAAGATGAGTAAACTGGCATGGGCACCAGTAGCAACAAGCGCTGCTCCCACATCGCCCAACGTCTTGGGCGCACTGCTCCCCACCGGCGAATTCGTCTCTGAAATAACCTCCCGCAACTCCGGACCTAGCGATTCAGCCGCCATCCGCCTCGAACGCCCCGCCAAGACGATCAATGTCTTCCCATCCGTGTTCGATGTCCTCACTCTCTCGCTTGCGGCCTTGACAAGCTCGACGACCTTGTGCAAGGGCTTTGTCGAGGATTCAGTTGAGAAGGAGATTTTGGCGAGGGCAGATGCGATCGGCCGGGAGTGGGCTGAGGATGTGCCAGTGTAGCGTTCCCAGATGAGGTTATCTTCAGTGTCGGAAGCGAGACGCGCTTGCGTGGTTAGAGCACCATAAACGGTATCGGCAGCGGCAACAGTGAGCTAAGCGAGGTTATCAGATTGGAATCAAAGACTAGGTGAGGTATGAACGTACTGCATTGGGGCTGGAGAGTGTAGGAGAAGCCAGTGTTTCTCCAGCAGCAGATTCAGATCGATGAATTCGAACAACAGTGCCTTGAGTACCGGTCTTGACACAAAGCTGTACAAGGAAGGAGAGCGCAAGTCGGTCATCCGGTCCTCCAAAGAATGGCAGGAACAAGTGCTGGTCACTGGAGATTGACGCGCTGGGCACTCCACGATCGACAAATAGGGCGACATCTGTCGGAGATTGCAAGAAAACGGATCGAATGAACTCTGAATATACTACAGAGGTAGTCTGATCCTGAGTTGTCGTCTTGTGGAAAGCGCCATCGAATGGATTGCGACTCGTCACCTCGCTGGAACCTTCCGTATCAAGGAGTAAAGTCGTCCCTCTCGCCCAAGGAATGATGACCATTTCCGCATCTGAGCTAGTGGCATGTTGAGAGATCGCACTGGAGAATTGGTCAAAGTTCACGATGGAAACGGACGCCGACACCATGATCCGGTTCAAGGTACCGAAGGTCCTGAAGGCCGATACGACAGGATCGTTATAGATGAGAGCTTCGGCTTCTTGAGATCTGATCACATCTGAGGTTCTGTTGCCCAATTCCAAGAGACGAAGGGTGTCGATTTCGACGGAAATGTCCTGAGCAGAATCAGATCCGTAAGCTTCAGCAGCCTTGAGCGCAGCAGTGCTACTTGTCGATAAAGTCGCTGTGGATTCATGTGGTTGGAGAAGTTGGGTCAAGGTCATGGCCGGCGCTAGTTGCTCGACCTTTTCAAGAACAAGAGCAAATTTAGTTTTCATTTCGGAGTCTCGGAAGTGAGAACCGTCATCGATTTTCTCAGGATCGGAACTAGGTCTTCTTCCTGAAATTGCAGTGGAGGCATTGCGATACCGGGGAGGGTAGAAGAGTAGCGTAAGCGGGGTCGTCATGAAGGTGAGGATCAAGGCGTGTACAACGAACATCGAAAAGGTCCGAGGTTCGAGGATGTTGGCTTGCAAACCGATATTTAGAACGATCAGCTCGACAAGCCTGCATGACGCTCAGTATTGGACCTTGAAACGGTGTGAATGTTAACTCACCCTTTGCAACTCATCAGAGAACCGATGGCTCCAGCTTCTCGCCAGTTGAAACCAAATGCCAGTGCAGCACCCGCACAAGGGATAAATTTGGATGCGAACGCAACAAGGCAAATCAGGATCACATATCCCCAGGTAACACCGTCGTCCAGCAAACCCAAATTGGTACGGAGACCGGAAAGAGTGAAGTACTATGGAGTGCCGTATTCAGACATCGTTCCTGAGCTTGTAAGCACAACTCACAATTGGAATAAGTAAGATCGTGATCAAATCCTCAATTTTCTCTACCAATGCAATTGCAAACCCATTGTCATGTGGAATGATGAGGCCTGCCAAAAATCCACCTATTTGTGTTTGATCAATACAAGTGTATTCAAACGTGTGAAGGTACTCACCGAAAATCGCATGCACTCCGATAATGTCGGTGAAGAATGCCGACACGAAGACGACCAAAACCGTAACGGTCATCATGAATGGTGTAGGTGTCCCTTGTTCAAGGCTTCCAGTCCGCCTGGCAAGCCAGACAAAACCCCATCGCACGGGATACAGCAAGAAAAGCGTGTATCCGACAGATACAAGCAGCACATATAATGCCGTCAATCCTTGTGATGCATTCACGAGAGCGACAGTCAAAGCAAGCAGGATCCAGCCAACAACATCATTTCCAATGCCGGCAGACAACACCACAACGCCAACTTGGGTGTCCAACAGTTTGAGTTCGGTCAGAATTCTGCACAAAACGGGGAAGGCAGTGATACCGATGGCAACAGCTATGAATAGCAAGAAGTAACCGAAGTTCACGGTTTCCTTGATGAATTGGCGGTAAACCCCGACGCCTAGAGCGGCTCCAAGACCAAGGGGGATGACGAGGCCCACAACAGAGATGGCGAAGGATGCTTTCGCGTTCCTCTTCAACAAACGTGTGTCGATCTCGAGCCCAACGAGGAACAAAAACAAGATAAGACCAATATTCGCCGTCAACGCTAGGAGAGGCATAGATTTATCAGGGAAGATGGTCTCCTTGAAGTGTGGAATGCGTCCCATGACAGTCGGCCCTAGGAGGATACCGCCAATGACCTCCGCAATAACTCGAGGTTGTCGAATCTTTCCAAGGGCCAGAGCCAATACTTGCGAGAATACAATTATGATGACTAGACATTGTCAGTAAGTAAGAGCATCAAAGGTGCCCGGCTTTCAAACCCACCGACTTGAATAACCCATAAGCGAATAGGATTTTGTTCATTATAGTGCGTTGGATTGTCCCCCGAGAGTACGCCACCCTGTGCTATGTTGTCAGAGCTAGTGCTGATGTAGTAGGTGGTTGTATAATTTACCTGTTCGGCAGCAGCTCTAGTGAAAATTGAGGCAACTTCATCAAGCTGTTGGGCAAACTCCCCCATGGCGGTGGTTGGCAGAGCGCTGGGAAAGAATGAGATCGGTAGGATCAAGCTCAAGCTCCATTGAAGTACGTCGCTGGAAGTAAAGCTCTTGACAACTGACCAAAACAAATCAAGCACCGCCTAGCCGGTGACAACAGGGGCCCTGATGGTCGAGATCCCATCATTATTCTCTGTCTGGGCGCCAATTCATTGTACATAACTAAACCAGGTCAGTTCTTTCGAGCTGCGGTGATAATCGCGCTGATGGCGCGAGCAGGTTCGAGCCCAGAAAACCAATACAGTATGTAGTACACCGGTCCGATATACGCCGGGGTTCCGTTGTATCCTGACCGCGGGGAGGAGGATATTATGTTGGTATCAGATACGCCGGCCTTTCTGGTATACCACATTGCTCTAGATAACGGGTCAAATGTCGTGTGCGGGCATCTTTGATGATTTTGATTTTGTACTGTAATTGGCTTGCCACAGCACAGCGAAGGACCGTACGGGTTTAAGATTTCAGAAGGGAGTACCCAGAGTATTATTCGAGCAAGATTACATGTTTTTTGTGTAGATATTCACCTATGGAGGCCACAAAAAGTGGGAAAGATTGGTCTTGAGGTTCTGGATGTCACACATCCGCATCAGCCCAATGCCTCGAGTCAAAATCTTCCTAAACGAGATTGGAACGGTATACCGAATCCCCTAGTGCAAATTAAAAGGCCATGAGGACGGGTAGATGTAAAAGAAAAAAATTCTATGGATTTCTATGAATTTCCTTCCAGAACTGACGTTGGGGAAAAGCGAAGGATAAAGGAACCAAGGTAAAAGACTAACTCACCTGGAGCCAAAACTTCGCTATCCAGAGTACCATTCCATCCCTAGACATCCCAAGCCGACCCTACTAAACTTTTTGGGAGAAGAAGAAGACCTAGAGGATGTCAACGACGATGAAGTTGAAGACGAGGACCATCACCGTCCTTGATCGGCCATCACCTCGGCACCTCATGTCACCATCAGCCCAGACAGAGGGTTTATAACCGAACCGACTGGTTCACTAGTCTAAGGGCCACAGCGAAATCCAACCACCGTGCCAAGGTCAGAGTCTGCAACAAACGGCCTCTGGTGTCACACGGGATCTTTAACATCAGCATCGAAATCGAAGTTCGTAGTTCGCGCAAACAGATAAGTATGCAAGGCACTGCAAAGCCAAAGGACGCTTAAAAGGACTTGCTTTGATTCCCTAGTAGCCTCAACCCCCTGAAGATGTAATCCTGGGAGCTTCTACGGTTCTTGGTAATTAATCCCCAATGGGTTCTAAGCTTCGGTGAACTTCATACGCCGCCTCATCTGTCATGACATTCTCAAGTCACAAGCCAGCACTATATTATGGCACATACCTCTGGTCTCTCGAATGCGGGTCACAGAACCTACCCCTGTTGAACACCTCTTGGCTGCGACGATCTTATCTTACACCCTTGTGGCCTCCACGTTCCCAGATAGACTTTGAAAACGCATTTTACCGTCATTGCTCCTGGGACGATCATGGGAGCCTGGGGAACATGCGGCTTCGTCACTCCTGCGCTGGAACACCTGGGCGCACTTGGATAATCATTGTCAAAACTTCAGACTCGTCTTCTGTTCCACCATGGACTCTGTACTCCTTGACTCTTTCCTGCCTATTGCTGCATCGTAATCTCTGCTGGTACTAGTAGTAGTGCGAACATCTCGTCGATAACAGCACTTGGCAAAAACCTCGAGTACACAACATCTTCGCCATTCTCTCCTTTACACTGCAAATAGTTCCAAACCAACATGGCTGGACACTACGACTTCACTCGCCCGTATGAGGACCCATTTTACGGGTCAGGACAGGCCCTTTCTGCCCACTCATGGTCCCAGCGTTCACAACACACACCACCACACCGAAAGTATCTGCAACGCTCCTCCTGGCGGGGAAGCTCCCTTCCACCCTCCACAATGACAAGTGCACCTTCGGAGTATCTACCCAATGACGACGCTTACAGAGCTCCTGGAGCTAGTGCTCTCTCACCATCTCCCCCGCCAAATGCGTATCGCAAGCCTGGAAGAGGTCGACGCTATAATTATGAACCTTCGAGGGACGGTGCCAGCAGTTCCGCTGCGGTAGAGCCAGATATAAACCACTCGTGGTTGACCGAGGGGAGATACCCGCCGTTTCGGAGGAGTAACCCAAATGAACTCGCTGTTTGGGATTCCCTTGCAGAGAGAAAACCTGGGACACCCGAACGATTTACGGAGTCTAGACCCGCAGGCACTCATACCGGTACAAAAAACGATAAACCACCAAGAACCTATAACAATGGTCCAAGAGAAGATCACTTGCCCTCTACCTCCCGCCGCTTCGATGATAACAACAACCTCGCGCCCCGAGCTCAGCTGGAGCACCTTCTTTCCACACCTCACCCTCCGCTAAGGGACACGGTGGCTCCGCAAAAGCCAACGACGCATCATCATCAAAGGCCCCCTGACCCCCATGCTATGCGACGGCGTACAACTTCCCGGCCTCTGCCACAACCACCTCAACGGCACACCCACCCTTCCCACCAGCACGTAACAGCTAAACATCGCAACCGTAAATCGGAAGAGGATGAAGAAGAAAAGGACCCTAAAGAGAAGCGCCCCAAGCGATGGGTTGCTTTCACAATTGTGTTTGGGATTCTTGCTCTGTCGGCTTTGGGTGTTGCCTTGACTGTCTTTCAGCTTCACCAGAACAGCTTGGCAAAAAGCAACGGTGCCAATAAAGAGGCATCTTAGGTATAGGATCCAAGTATGGACGCTATGTAGTATGTCTTCAGGTTATATGTATAACGGACTATTCATGCCATTCCCTTTCAAGCTCAAGTAGCTTGTCTGAACAATCGATAGGACGATGAGTTCTGTCTGATCAGCCGAACCGGTACAATACGACCGTACTAATCAGTATACTCTACCCCGGATGTCTGTTCTCCATTGCAGAAATTTATTTTTATTTCAATGCTATACATACACTACTAGTAGGTACCCATGAAGCGCCAGCCACTAGGGATATATTATTGACGCGGTTCTTGGAGTCCACGGCCGCCAATGGCTTAAATCATGTTCTTCCTGACAAACATGACCTTTTGCTCTTCATGTTGGGTTGAAATGTAAGTAAAGTCGCCCACATGCTGTATTCTACCTCTTATATTCAACCCTTAGATTCTGATACCTTCCTCGCGAACGCCATGAGCCAATTCCATAACCCTGTCGATCCTGGCGATGCGCATGATTCGGGTTGATTTGAATAAGGTGCCTCTTTTCATTTTGAGCTGTTGTAGTCCCACTAAGAAGCAATAGTCCTAAGTAGCTCAATTCATATGACAGTTCAAGCTTCACTGTCGAGTCAACTGAATCTGGGTAGTTGTTGAAGTGACTGCCAAAATGGAATGATGTACGATTGGGCGACGACAAACCAGACGCAGGTGAAACGTCCGTGTCCAGCCCAATACGGACGTCCAACCCTGCCAGAATTGCTCAGAGCATCGGGTCGACGACACCAACAATGCCAAATGCATTCACGTCCCAGACATAATAAACAGAGCTCAGACTTATGCTCGAACCCCATTCATCCATGTCCCAGCACGCACTTTAGGACCCACCCCGGGCCTTACGTCCATGCTGAGGCTCACTGGCGTACGGAAAGGAGACTGTACAAGCGGGAGTTGGTTCGAAATAGCGAGCACAAGTGCAGATGCGAGAAGAAACACTGGCATATCCCGATCTCCGCCTAGTACGCTGTCTCTCCCGCTCGTTTAACAGGTGTTGCCAGGTCGATGCCAATGATTGATTAGCACTGTCGTGCTGTGTAGCTTCCCACCAGTCCCTTCTTCCCTCTCAAACCTCCACTACGCTGTGGAGAAGTGTCCTTTCCGCGAACACTGGGTCGTTATCTGCGAGTGAACCTTAATCTGACCATCGATGGGGTCATCTCTGTCGTATCTTGTGAGTGAAGCCTTACATCGCTTTCGTATTCTGTCGCTGATCCTGCATCTGATAGTGGGAAAACTCGAAAGGTGTACAGGACGGTCAGAAGGAGTTTGTGGGAGACCCAGGTTCGTAGGATAGATGGAGCTTACTTGCGTTGAATAGTCATTGATTCACTCTGAAGGTGGTGCTGGCGTTGGCGGTGGTCATGCTTTCCACGGAGCTAAGAACGTGCAGGTGAATGGAGGGAGTATCGTTGCAGCTGGAGGAAACGTAAACCATTATAAACCACCATGGACCGTATGATTGTGAGTGCCTTCCTATGTGATTGCATTGATGTGCTCATAGTTTATTTCTACTAGCCGGCCTAGTCTCGGAAATTCAAGAGTGGCTAACATCAACTACCGTAAGTACCATTCAAATTGACACTTTCAATAAACGAGCGCCCGATACTGGAACCTGGTTTCTTCAAAGCAAGGAGTTCACGCAATGGCTAGAGGGAAAAGGTGGAATATTGTGGGGAATAGGGATACGTGAGCGATCTATCGATCAATCAGCAGCCCATCGACTCAATCATGTTGCAGGGAAGACAGTCCTGGCATCCACCATCATCAGGCATCTTCAAAAGCTCGCCAAGAAAGCCGGAAAGGGCAAGAGGAAAAGGATACTCTACAAAACTCCTATTACACAAAAAAGCGACTTTGCTGCCAGGTTCCGAGCAAAGAAAGGGAGAGAGGGGCATTTCTATGTATCAATTTGGGATGACAACACCGATAGGTGCATCCTGCGCCTCCAGGCCCCTTTCATCACTGAGAATAGAATGGTGATACTCATCCACGGCAATCTTACGCTTTCCCTTGGTATCTTCCGCGTAATTCTCATAGAAATTGTTCGCGTCTCGCAGGTCCGCAGGATCAGCAGCGGGATCTCGACTTCGGCCGGGGCCATCCCAGAAGTGGAATGCATGACTGTGGACACCATATGACGTTGGTACGACTTCGAGCAAATCGCCTCGAGCGATCTCGATAGCTGGTACTTCAGCTGGAGGGAGTCCGATGAGATAGGCGAGTAGGCATCGAATGACGGAGGCGTGTCCGATGATGAGCAGATCTTCTTGCTCACGCTCGAGTTCGATCAGAACGGGTTCGAGACGTACTATCAGAAAAAAATCGAGGTGAGGGACCAACGCCAGTAAAGACAGATGACCTGGTCTTACCGGAAAGGTCATGATAACTCTCAGCTCTAGGTGCCCGATATGAATAAGGGTCTTTAGTGAATCGACTCCAGTCCCCTGGATAATACTTCTTCGCTTGCTCCGGAGTAAGCCCATCCCAAATACCCGGATTAATTTCCAACATTTGAGGCTTCTCGACCACTTTGATCCTCGAAGGGAGCGGTGGAGCTCGCTTGTGCTGAATGGGGGACTCGTCGTCTTCGAAAGGAGAATCAATTTCCTGGGGGGGTTCACCATCTACGATCACTTCGGGAATCTGCGAGGACCGGGACCCGCTAGTGGCAGCAACAAATGGCCAGGCAGTGTGGTGGGCTCTGCGTCGTGTGGATGTCCAGATCTATATATGTGATGTATCAATGGATGACTGGGCAACGGGTGTGGTCGTACCACTAATTTGCGTTCTCTGGGGTTGAGGCCACGGGCCTCCAGACTCTTAGCTCTACGTTCTAAGACGCAATTCTTCAATTTCTCCGCGTACTCCCAACCTGCGATCGACAGATCGGAATCTGCCTTGTAGGAATGTTCGATGAGAGACTGTCCGGACTAACGTATGTCGGTTTCTGAGCAATGTTGTACCGCTGACAGGGAGAACAATAACGCTCACTCTTGCAAAATAGATTGTTCTAAATCGATTGTGAATATTCATCAAGAAGAAAACGATCCTTGACTTGATGGAGGTATGCATAAGCAAAGTCTCTGCGAACAAGAAAGATACTCTTACCTGGAGATATCCTTGAATGTCCTGTAGACTCGATCAACGGATGAGAGATGGGTAGATACACTAATTACGAACGTTCAATGTTATCTTCTCTCCCACCTAGACAAACAAGGATATAAGCCAAGGCTAAAACGACGAAGACACCAAGGCGTACATTCAAGATCTTAATATACGGCCATTTGGTATCATCGATCGTCTCATAGTATCGTTCATGATTCTTGATACGATTGTAGTAGTCTTTCACGGCCTTATCCGGATCCCAGTTTCGATAGTCAGGCGAGGAGATCTTGACGTTCCGGATGTTCGTCTCGATAATCTCTTCGTTATCGCACAACGACTCTGCGCAGATCGCATTGTTAGGCCCACGATTATTGGCGGGCGAGACGACCAAGTAGCTCACCAAGCATAACGACATGGATCCCCTTCGCAGAAAACTTCTCAGCCAAGGCATCTCTGGCCTCCTTTCTCCCATTGTTGGCGTCGTATATGACAACCTGTCCTCCACCATTAAAGTACTCCCAGATATGCTGCTCGCAGCCATCTGAAACCTTCGTCCTCAACGCAATCGTCTCGGGGCTCTTCTCGCCTGTAGATAAAATGACCCCTTTAGCAAAATCAAACCGGATTCTAGCAAGTGGATACCACACCTGGGGAGAAATAGTCTGGAGGAACCTTCTGGGCACCACCAAGCACTTTACGCCTATAATCGCCCAGGGACACGACGAGCGTCTTGATACCCATCCATCGAAGATATCGTTCGAGAGCTCGCGAGATATGGGTCTTGCCGCGTGCAGGGAGCCCGATCGTCAGGACAAGGATCTTTCCGGCATGGAACAGCAGCCCAGAGGCCGTCGTGTACAATGGCGCTACCATTTGGTGGGGGTGGGGAAGACAAGGTTAGGCGATTAACGGCGCCATATGATATATAGCCTCGATCCATGCCGAGAGGGGCGATCAAAATGTAAGCGACCGATAAGATAAGCAAGGGCCATAATTAGCACAGGTATGAAAGCGGGTACGATGCGTATATACATGAAGACGAAGGCGAAGGAGAATCATGACATTATGAAATCAGTTTCTGGGAAGGAGGCCCGGTATTCGTCCATTTCTTTGTCTAGGTCTTCAGCGGTTACTGGCCGTTTCTTCAGGCGTTTTGGTCCCTTTCTGACACGAAGACGGTGCGGAGGAATTGGGGCAGCAGATGGAACACCAGCAACCGGAACGGGACCTCCTGCTGCAATTGCAGCAGCAGCTTGTGCTTGCCTAGATGATATGTGTCAGACAGGAAAAAGTCTAAAATGAAAGAGGGATACAAACAATTTGGCGACAAGGGGTTGGTTTGGCATAGGGTGCTTCCGGACAGTTTGTGTTCGCTGCACCAGAGAGGGACCCCCACCAGCTTGGGTTGCGGGTGTGGCCTTCAGACCCAGCCTGTCCATTAATGAAGGAGCCGTGGATGGAGCTCCTGGTGGTCCGGCTGGATGAGACGGTGATGGAAGGGCCATGCCATCTGTCACAATCTCAATCTTTATGGGGCGGCCTAGAACGGACTTAAGAATGGCGCGATTGAGAGGATAACAAAGGACGTACGTCCATCGACGATCTTCCCGTTATACTTGTTTCTAGCTAACGTAGCATCTGACGGTCTCATAAACGAGACTACAGCCATCCCTTTTGATTTTCCTTGGGAATTGTAAACCAAGAAGGCTTCCTTGACAGGTCCAACGGTCTTCCTAAATAGTTCCTGCAAGACAAGAACAGGTATCAAAACTGCGCATTGAGTCAAATGACGACCGCGAAGAACGAGAGAATACGAAGTTACCTCGACCTCTTGTTCATTCACGTCTATTGGGAGCTGGCTCAGGAATATCTTGCTCCCTGGGATATCTGCAGGGGGGCGTTTGGCCTGAGCTACATTCGGACGCCATGCAGGCTGAAGCGGGCGCCCGACGATTTGCTTCTTCGTTCTGTGGTAGGTATTGTGGCGATAGATTTTGTCGGCAGCTTGCATTATGTGGGCAGTTATTCGATGGAGGAGACTTGGGGGAGAGCTGTGTCGTCGTGGTTGGACAACACGCGCCGACTCGATCTTGGACCTAACGGCAACGTTGGTTGCAAACACAGTCAAACACGCTTCAAGCCTCCGGGCCTGCGAAATGGCAGAGCAGTCTCCGACCCCCGTCATTATCCACGAGCACAATATTGAGGTCAATGTGGACAGCTGCCGCCTGCGACGTCGTCAAAGAAATTTATACAAGCAATAAAGTCCCAGACAGGACGGGTAGTAGTCTTCGAAAGTCTGTTTCTATTAGTCAATTCCAGGTAGGTATGTATACCCGATCCAAGATGAGAACAAATCTTTCCAGCAGGTGTCGTAGCCTATGTGGCATGTACTAGACTGGTGGCGACGAGATAAGCCTGACACCCTGACACAGTGCCGTATACCTGGAGTGACTCAAACAAACGGACGGGTCTTCGTACTGGTACCGGAGTCGAATGTTGATCAGGAAGGGGTGTCCTCCTATTCATTTTGGGGTTGATAACCTCAAGGTCCTTGCGGACGTTCTACTCCGACCGCGACTTTTCATGGGATATGCTCTGATAGGCCACTGACTAACCTTGTGACGCGCCGCTGCCGTTTCCCAAACTCCTTTGGTCTTCTCTCAACTTGAACCTTATCTGCGAACGCATATTACTCAGAATAAATCCCTTCTCGGGAGGGTCTAGGAAAGCCACGGAAAGAGGGTATTTATAGCCGAAACATAGACCCCTGACCACATTCCTACAGTTTTTCTCGTCCCACAATGACAATGGCAATGGTAACCCCAACTCCCTCTCTGAGCGGAAGAGACTTGACTGCCTCGGGCGCGGAACTCGTCTCTGACGAACTCGAGCTCAAGCCGTTGCCAAAAGTATACTCTGTTCCGAGTAACTCCCCTGAAATCGACGTCGTTCCCAGGTCAAGGCATACAGAACCAGAACAAGCTTCCCTCGCCCTGGACGAAATCCCTGCTAGCACTCAAGCAAAATACAGGAGGAACAGTTACATCCAATTTGCTGCCCTCTGCTGGCTGGTATTCACCGTTGGGTGGAATGATGGCACGACTGGCCCGCTCCTGCCAAGGATGCAACATGAATACAATGTATGTATCTCTGGGTTTCCTCTGTCCTTTTGAGTCCCTACAAATATTTCATTCTAGCTAAACTATCTCGTCGTATCTCTGATCTTTGTGGCGAACGCTGTCGTGCGTATTTTCTTCAATAAACGGCATCTGCTTATCACCATATTTACCTCTGGTGTAGGGATACATAGCAGGCGCTGCTGCCAATATCTGGCTGACCGACGTCTTGGGGCTTGGAAAGGTATGCCGTTTCTCTTCATTGCACCCTACGATTTCCCAATAATTTTCATTATTCCAGGTAGTCGTCCTTGCAGCATGCGTTCAAATTGCAGGATATGCGATCATGATTCCTGCCCCGCCCTTTCCAGCTCTAGTTTTTGCGTATGTCTTAATCGGCTTTGGCCTTTCAGTGCAGGTAAACATATACAGTGATGATCGCTTTACATTTAATTTGAACCTACTTTCAGACTGGACAAGGCAATGGTTTCCTTGGTAGTCTTAATGAACATATGTCCACAAAACTGGGTATCTTCCACGCCACGTACGGTACGACATGGTTCTTTGGCCATCGGCACCGTGGAGTTTTGCTCATACTTGCACTCCTGTAGGTTTTGGGGCTTTCGTCGCCCCGTTCGTTTCGACCACCTTCGCAACCCAAGAGCGATGGTCATTCCACTACCTCATCTCTGCTGGGTTGCAGGTGTCGAACTTACTTTCTCTCATACTCGTGTTCCGCTTCAGGAAGCAAGCAGGTCAGTCACTTTTGACTTTTCTCTTCGTCGTCATCTCACAGTCATCTTTTTTTTTTAGATATACTTGCTGATGCAGGACAGGGTCCCAATGCTGCAGAAAACGGAGCGACGTCAAGCGAGAGCAAAGCGAATGTTATGTTCAAGCTGCCCGCTGTCCACCTCCTTGCCGCATTTGCACTCATTTATGTGGGAACTGAAGTTACGCTGGGAGGTATGTAGCGTAAGATCATACTCAACATTTGGATCTCAGCGAGATTGGCAGGCTGGATTGTAAGCTTCGTTATAGAGGAAAGAAATGGAGGACCCAGCTCGGGGTACATCTCATCTGGATTCTTTGGCGGTCAGTGGCATCCTTACTACGCCCCCCGTTTGTTGTTTGATGCGATTATCTGCTACAGGATTGGCACTTGGCCGCGTATGCCTGATGTGGTTGAACAAGTTGGTTGGCGAAGAGCGAATCATATATCTTTATTCTCTGCTTGCAATTGGGTAAGTCCCAAGATGTTATATTCTTGTGACGACGCTGACATCGACTCCAACACAAGGCTCGAATTGACGGTTTGGTTTGTTCCGTCTATCATTCAAAATGCCATCGCTGTATGTTTAGCATTCTTTTGCCGCTAGTTGTGAACCTAATCGTCTCGTCATGCAGGTGTCGATCATCGGTTTGCTCCTTGGCCCTATGTTCCCGATCATAGTCTCGCAGTCGAGTCGAATCTTGCCAAGATGGCTACTCACTGCATGCGTCGGGTGGATCACTGGGATCGGTGTGACTGGTTCTGCCGTCTTGCCTTTTGTTACTGGTGTTTTGGCGTCGAGATTTGGGATCAAGTCATTACAACCTTTGTATGTTTTTCTTGCACTCCTCGCGAATATCACTCATGGAAAATATAGGATGGTGTCGATGATGAGCGTTATGATGTTAATTTGGGTTTGCGTACCCAAGGTGAATAGAAGGATCGACTAGATTCTTTGTGATCTCGGTGGTAATTTACCTGTACCTTCTATGCCGAATAAACTCTCAATTCTCCGAGGAAAGTCCGTTATGGAATCCCGTCTAGTAATCCATTCGTACAGTAAAGTATAATAGTACACTTGATACAACACAAAGAATAAAAATAAATGAAAGCGATACGAAGATGAGAGAGAAGAGAAAGAAGGCGATTACTCGTCGTCCTTCTTGCCCTTGGTCTTTGTTGGTAGAAGTTCGGGAGCGATGTGAGGTACAACACCACCCTGTGAGATAACGACATCACCAAGCAGACGACCCAATCTGAGAAGCGGGTGTTAGTGACAACCGATGAAAATAAATAAGAGTCTGCTCACTCTTCGTCGTTTCGGATGGCGAGCTGCAGATGACGGGGGACGATACGGTGCTTCTTGTTATCACGGGCAGCGTTACCAGCGAGTTCAAGAATTTCAGCGGCCAGATACTCGAGGACGGCAGCGAGGTAGACTGTTGGAAATATAAGTTGAAAATTTTGCATTATTAACTGAGAACTTACCAGGAGCACCAGCACCAACGCGTTGGGCGTAGTTGCCCTTCTTCAAGAGACGGTGAACACGACCGACTGGGAACTGGAGGCCAGCTTTGGAAGAGCGGGATTGGGACTTGGAAGCGTCGCCGGTAGTGGCCTTGCCAGACTTTGATTTGCCGCTAACTTTGCCAGACATTGTTGCTGAGGTTGGTTGGTTGCTGGTGGTGACGAGGAAAAGTGGGCGGTTGGATGGATGATGGCAAGCATGTCGCGCCGTATTTATAGGCAAACAAACCTGTGGCGATCAACAAAGACGCGTCTTGTTTATTTGATGGCGGCGCGCCCGCGTGTGCGTCCGCGTGAGACGCGTTTAAACAAACAAAGACAAAGTCACGTGCATATATATATCATTGTGCAGTGGACGCTCGACGGCATTTCAGTCTTGCTTCCTCTCCACCACCATCCACCGCCTTTCCACGGTTCTTTAGTCGAGCTTCATCACCCTTCAACTCAAATGGCTCCCAAACCCGCTTCCACTGCTGGCAAGGCCCCTGCTTCTACCGCCTCCAAGGCACCCGCTAAGCCTGCTGAGGGCGCAAAAGCTGCGAAGAAGACTTCCAAAGCCGCTGCCTCCGGCGATGGCGAAAAGAAGAAGCGAAAGAAGGTCCGAAAGGAAACTTACTCTTCTTACATCTACAAGGGTTCGTACTTGGATACTTTCTCTTCATTCCGACGCGTTCTCTGACTCATTTGTGCTGTATTTAGTCTTGAAGCAGGTGCACCCTGACACCGGTATCTCGAATAAGGCGATGGCCATTCTCAACAGCTTCGTCAACGATATCTTCGAGCGAATTGCCACCGAAGCTTCCAGTATGTCTCTTTGCTCCTTATTTATATGCCACCTCATCGGAAACTGACTGTCACTTTCAGAACTCGCTGCTTACTCTAAGAAGTCCACCATCTCATCACGAGAAATCCAAACAGCTGTGCGACTCATCCTCCCTGGTGAACTTGCTAAGCATGCTATTTCTGAGGGTACCAAGTCGGTAACCAGTAAGTTTCCCATCTGCAATGACTTGTAATTACCTCTAATCCCCTTCTGTAGAATTCTCATCTGCTGGTGCCAAGTAAATCTGGTTGCTACGCCTAGGTCCTGCTTTTCTTCGCTTCGCATTATTTTGTTGTTTTATCATTATCATGTTTGGTGTAACAATAGCATTGTATTTTTTCTAATTTTATCTGTATGGGCAGCTATTAGACACTTCTCTTTGCCGTCTGACCATTGTCATTGTGGATGAGGAATGCAAGCATCGACTTAGTTGGGCATCCATTTTAAACCCGAAAGACATACGAGATCCACCACCGGGTACCCTACTACTGTCATTGCATGAACCAGAGTTCCAAGGGTCAAAAGGACTTGGAATGTGAATCCAGATGAATAATTGAGACGGAGGGTTGGTCGGGGTGCAGACGAGAAGGCACGGATCAGGAGAGTCTTGTTGCGCAGGATGGGTCTTCGTTCTCTCCTTTGAAAATAGCGTCGCAATGGCCTTTCGAGACCTTAGCATGTGGGGGGTTGAGCCTTTCCTGACGTACAGTGCCACCGGCTGCAATGAAGTCGATCGGTTTTTTGCTGTTGAGACGTCTGAAAAGGCAATGTAGACGGCGCAAAAGTCGGAGAATAACTGAGAATCGTCGCCCAAGTCGCATAGCCCTGTGATTCAGTGGTCGGACATCAGTGGATGGCCTGAGTGAGCTTGGCGAATGGGGAGGACTTGGAGGAGGGAAGAGGCAGCATGACGACGAGCCGATCGTCAGTCTAGGATGGGCATGAGGATACATACACCCGCATCCTCCTGCCGTCCCCAATTCTAATAGGTTCAAGTCGAGAAACAGGCCATTTCGGTTAGTTCATTGCTCGACTTGTCTTGTTCAGAGGGTTAATGGTAGCATTTTGATCTTATCAGAGGACGAGAGAGTAATTATAAGGTTCAAGAGCCTAGAGGTCGCTGGCCATGCCGGATTGTGCTTTGCTTGTGGCTGTATTCAACCTCCGAGTCGTAATTGATCCCCAACCTTCCTACAACCCTCGGACGTCCGAGTCAGATCTAAGAGATAGGAGGGTTAAGTGGTGAGACCTTGAATGTCCGCGTTTTAGAGGGAACGTAGTTCCTTCGTGTATCGAGAACAGGACCATGAGCAGATCTTGACGATCCAATTCTCCAAGTCAAAGATGCCATTGAGTGAAATTTCAATCAAGCATCTAGAGGGAGTGAACCCATGTCGCCCTTCGCAGATGCCTTTGCCCCGGATTTAGGACGGAAGTCGTCCGCCGATAAACCGTTCGCCAGGCCAATATCCAATGCAGTTTGACCCATGTTGTTCCGCGCATCGAGCTGGATCCCGGGAAACTCCACCAACTGCTGGATTATCCTCTTCCGACCCGCACGAGATGCCATCATCAGCGCTGTCCATCCTTTGCTATCCGCCGCATTCACATCGATCTCTGCACGAGCAAGGAATAGTTTCACAATACTATCGTGGCAGCATTTGCATGCATTTATCAGCGCTGTTCGTCCGTAATAGTCTGTTCTATTGACTTCAATCGCTTCATGTCTTAGGAAGAGCTCAACCACAGTGTTATAGCCAAAAGAAGACGCATCCACCAGTGCGGTCCTTCCGCTGAGGCGGTTCACCGCGTTGACTTCGACTCCCGGGTGCTCGAGAAGGAGCTCGACCACAGCGCTGTGACCGCGCACAGACGCCCACATCAACGCAGTTCTTCTCTCTTTGTCTGCAGCATTGACATTAATTCCTTGATGTCCAAGGAGGAGCTTCACTACACTGTCGTTGCCTGATCGAGATGCCGCCATCAACGCAGTCCATCCGATACTTTCTCCTGCGTTGATTTCAAGCGCTTGGTATCCGAGCAGGTGCTTCACCACGCCGACATGGCCCAAATGGGACGCATACATCAACGCCGTCCATTGGTAATTGTCGATTCTATTAACTTCCAGTTTTGCATGCCCAAGGAGGAGCTTCACCACAGTGTCGTAGCCTCCACAAGATGCCACCATCAAAGCAGACATTCCCTGGACGCTGATGTCAAGTTCCGGATGTTCAAGGAGGAGTTTAACCACACGGTCATGGCCATGGGCAGATGCAATCCCCAACGGAGAATTCGCATTCACTCCAATTTCCCTACGACCAAGGAGGAGTTTGACCACACCTTCATGACCGAATCTGGAGGCGTACCATAACGCTGTTGAGCCACGAGCAGTCCGCTCATTGATGCCAATTTCGCTGAATTGAAGAAGTCGGTTGACTACATGCTCAAGGCCAGCTCTGGCCGCTAGGATCAGTGCTGTGGAGCCGTCGGGGGCAGTGGCATTAACCTCAATCCCAGGCAACTCGAGTAGAAACATCGCGCTTTTGCCCAATCTATGGGACTGCAATGCAACATCGGTCCTAGGGGACTCCAACGCAAGCATCAAAGGAGTCCGTTGCCAGACCGGGGTTCGCATATCACTGTATACGCCGAGGTCTATGAGTTCTGGGAGGTCGTAGTAAGCCGCCACCTGTAAGCCATTGGCGTAGTCGATTGCCTTCCTGTCAGTGATCGCGACGGGGAACACCTGGCAGCGTTGCACGAAAGCCGAAACTTTTTCAAATGCTGATAGTTGGCGGTCGCATTTCCTGGCGTGGATATACCATGCTTCGTAGGCATACCGAAGAAAAGGACTGTCGCTCCATGTCTGGGAAAGATCATGCCGTTGCCACGTATGAAACTGACAACTAATAAGACGCGAAACGCATGTGGATGCAAGGAGGCCGTGTGGATCGGGAAAATCGAGCAGCAGAATTGGCTGCAAAGCGTCCTGTGCAGTGAAATCTACCCATGAGCGTACGTCAGGGCCTCGGCGACAGTGTGCAACTCTTGTACTCACGGACTAGGCGGACGAGTTGGCTGCTAGCATCAATTGTTACCAAGCCACAGCATACAGACACAAGGCGTTCTTCATCGACAATATCACGAGGGTCAAAAGTGTCGGTTTCGAGGCACACCGAAAGAGCATACTGCAGATCACGAACTGTTAACGATCCATGGGCAAAAACTAGCCACTCGAGGGTTCGCATTGCGAAGGAGACGTGTTTTGGCAATTGCTTTTTTATTCGTGTCACAGCTGCAGCGTATATCGCCTGAATCCCCTCCGGCAAGGTCGCTAAAGTCTCTTGCACGTCTCTGCCTGTTAAGCAATCCCGAAGCATTTCAACCTGAAGAGTAGCATGAAGAAACCTGCACTTCCAAGTCAGCCACCTACTTCAGCTACAGACAGATGCGCACTCACATGCCCTGGGCCTTCTCGCATATCGCTGAGATGACCTCTTCTTTGAGATTGTTTTGGTTGAGCAGGCGCTCAAGTTCAGGCCTACGTTCGATATTCTCGACGACGTGAACATGAATGTCGCCTCTGTCCGCCACGATACTGAAGAAAACGACCTCAGGAAGGACCGATCTTAGTCTCTCTAGAGGGCGCGAAGTAATGATGAAATGCGCTTTTGAGGATGAGAGAATTTTGATCAGGTCGAATTGGATGACATCGGGGGCTTCGTCGAGACCGTCCAATACGAAGAAGGTCGTCTTGAATGTCTTTGACATCTCTATGAGCAGGTTTGCTAGTTCTTCCTGCGTCGGCTCGGTCTTGTAACGTTGATGCTTTGAATAGATGGTGTCGATGAGTTGAACCAGTGCCGGGTGGTCTTCCAACAGCTGCTTGATGAGCGCTGACAGGATAACTTTGATAGGGATTGGGTCTGTGTAGCGACAGTAGGCAAAGGCTACGGCTATTTCGCCTGGTCCAGAGTCCTTTGCGAATCCTTGAAGGTGGTCTATTACAATGGATGCGATAATAGTTTTCCCCGCTCCAGCTGTTCCGATAATCAGTATAGGTAGCCAACAATTGTTGAGAGTATCGCTTACGGATTCCGACTCCCCATATGACCCCGCCTGTGCTTTCCAACATCCACTTCTTAAATTGCCTGCTTTCGAGGAGCCAGGATCCGGTGCCTCGAGTTCGTTTGCTGAATGTATCGAGTTGTATGGCTCGGTAGTTAACGTGAGGCGCTAGCCAATCTTGAATCTTCGAAATGAGGTTGTCTAAGATGAACGAAAAGTACTGACTAGCTCCTTGACGAGACATCGATTGAGGACTTACCGTCATAGGTGGCATTCTTATTCAGGTGGAAGTGATATTCAACTTTGTCTCTCCCTACCGCGTTAAAAGATCCACCACTAATATGCACATCACTGGCGCTTTCCAAGACAGACGGCCCTTCGCGGGGAACAGCACCTTGAGGAGAGATTCAATAAGAGTGGATATCCAGTATCCTGTGATCACGGACTTGTAGAACTGTCGTAGTTTGAGCTAGAGGCATCCAGCTGTGATAGCCATGAGCCCATCTTCTCGCACGAGCATATGCAATATGGGGGGGAGAAGCTGACAGGGGGAGAGTGAAAGATCGATAAGGTGGGAGAGCTTCAAATAGATGGGAAACAGCATAGCTTCAAGACGTCTATCACTGATTCACTGATTATCGGGTCTCTTTGAACTGAATGTGACAGATCTTCGATATGAGGCAGCGCTATACTGCAAACTTCGGTGAACTGAACTTGACGATTGCGAAAATGCAAAGCTTAACGCTCTGCTGGGACGGCGAAAGCTAGTATTGCCATATGACACACAAGGCCCTCCTTAAATTTCGTGAGCAGGAGGTGGCCTTGTAGTCCTGTGGGGCTCATATAAATGCCTGCTTGCATCGCCAAAAGAATTCGGAGCAGTGTAGCGTACTGATCCAAGAGGACAACGCCTTGAGCCGTAAGCCTTCGCTGCCAACGCTTGAATTGAAAGTGGGGCCCGAGGCCTTTCGAATGGACACCGCCTCTTAGTCCATGCACTGCAGAAGGCATCGCCAGATAACAAGTCCTGGAAACGTCCATGAGTCTAGTTGACGCCGTATACATTCAAGTCGTGTACCTGCTAGTTGTAAATTCGGTATCATGGAGGTCGAAGACAAGCCTTGATCATGATGGGCTGATTGCCAGGTCTGAACTGTGCGCTCATCCCAATACTGGTGCAAACTTCAATGGAGGAAGGGCTCAACGACAATCCAGCAACTATGGGAGAAATCTGGCACAATATGAATGAAATCGTGCCAGGGTTGTGGCTTGGCGGGATTACCAGCGCCCTCGACACCGAAACCCTGAAAGCCCACGGCATTCGCAGCATCCTATCAGCAATGAAGGGGCAGCTAACCATCCAAGAGGTTGTACAGTCCATCTGTAGCCTAGTTACTCGTTGAAGCATATTCATTCAGCACCCAGACTTTTATTCGCCACCAAATCTCCCTTGATGATGAGGAAAATGAAGACATACTCGCCCATTTTCTTCCGGCTATCCATTTCATCAAGGCAGAACTGGGTAAAGGGAGGGGCGTTTTGGTGCATTGCTATGCTGGCGTTAGTGAGTCCCCGCCGTCCAGTGCTGGTAGTACCTGTGTGCTGACTTGAATAGGTCGTAGCAGCACCATCGTCGCCGCGTATCTGATGTATTCTCAACATCTCAGTCCTGAAGAAGCTCTTGCAGTCGTCCGCGAGGCTCGACCAGTGATACAGTACGTCCTTTCCCTTTAATAACAAAGGGCAAACCTCTCAGTGCTAGGTGTCCTGAAGTCCAAATGCAGGGTTTCTACGACAACTTGACCTTTTTCACCAATCTCAATACCGGGTATCCCAAGAAAATCCAAGTATACGAAGATTTTACATGGATAAGACTGTGAATTCCGTCAAAAGTGAGTCCAAAGGCAAACTCTTCAAAAGCTTGCCCTAAATCTAATTATCCATCTAATCAAAAGACATTGATGGTCATTTCCCTGAAACCACAATGTTCGCCGATCTGCCTACACCTCAAGCACAGTCTACGCAGACCACAAATGCTCCAAAAAGGCCAAGTAGGCGTGTTCGGTGCAAGATGTGTAGGTATGTCAACAGATTATCTTGGTTTGGCGCCCAAATCTGACCCATGTCATTCATTTCAGACGTGTATTGGCTGCCCGAGAACATATGATCGACCACGGCCAAACAGGTCCTCCAACACCCTCAGGTTCGCGCCGCTCTTCTAAGAGTGAATCCGAATTGCTAGGCTCAGAAGAAACGTCAAAACTCCAGTCTTCCGCTCTGGAGGACTTGAAACATCTGTCGCAAGCCTTGGAAGAGTCATCTACCGGTACCGATGTGGAAGCGCCCGTTAGACAAGGAGAGTCACAGTCCGATTCTATACGACCCTCATCTTCGCAAACGGCTGCCTCAAAGCCAGATGTCGCTTCGACCTCTTCGGGACTCCCGATATCTATAGCTCCGGATGGGAGCAAGTTTATTGACCTTGCTGTCTGGAAGGCAAGACCACTACAAGCAAGCACTTCTGCAGTAAATTCTCAGCCCGTGCCACCTCGTATTCTTGTCAACGCGAAATGTTCAGGGTACTTTCTCGAACCCGTACGTCATCTCACACTGCAATGACTCTGCTGCTTATTGACTCATGGCATGGTACCAAGATGAAATGGATGGATCCTTTCTTGAGTAAAGGCGAACTAACAGGCAAAATTACATGTCCTAACACAAGATGCGGTGCAAAATTAGGCAATTACGATTGGGCCGGGGTGCGCTGCGCGTGTAAGCAATGGGTCATTCCCGTATGTGTATCTCATTTTTCACCGGTCGATAACGTGGGCCGAGGTACAACGGTGCTAACTTGGGATTGAATAACTAGGGATTTTGTATCAGTCGTTCTAAGGTTGACGAGATCACCGTATAAAGCCCATCGGACACTCTCTAGTTCACCGTATATCTGGAAGAGAGATATCAGCATCCGCGCTCCCTGGCTTCATCTAAAAAGGTTGGATTGATCTCGAACCCAATCTTTCCTGCATGTCATAGGGATGTATCTGTACGCGATCCTCCTCACTTGCAATGCACCACTACCGAGATGCATGAACTGATGCCAAATTGGTCTGGCCATCTTCGATATAAGAATATCAGCAAGGCCTTGTTCATCGCAACTCGAATTGGAAGGAAGGAATGCACGTTGATCCTGTGGCTATGAATTATCGCTAACTTTGCTCAGCCCCAGTGGTTCAAGTATCGCCGTGTGATGGAAGGGGGTGTCCGGTGGTCAAAAATTCCTGACGGACCAAAGAGAACCGGTACCCCCATAGTGAATTCTCTGAAGACAACCCCTTACAGAAGGTATACATGCTTCCAGGCAAAGATAAAGTTCTGGCAACGTTGAGGAACGACGTCGACGCTCGGCCATTGGACTTAAATTAGGCGCAGCTTACGAACAGAGCCGTCCGATGAGTGACGAGTCGCTGCATGTGTAATACTCTTTGAGGTTCCATTACCCTTGTCTTCCCTCACTGACTGAACTTTGAAGCTAGGTGCATGGAGATGGCTTTAAATATGGAACGGAAGAACACCATCTCCGGCTGCTAGAGTAAGACTTCAAGCGTACAGTATCTGCCTTTGAGAAAGCTGTTAAAACAGGATATAACGAGAATAATGCAGAACTAGCTTGGAACTAGCATAAAATGAATGCAATCAGAATGCTACTAGTAATAGTATTGCAATGCTTAGGCGCGACGCGACCGCGTTGGTCACGCAAATACCACGTGAGATTTGGACTCGGAGGCTTAAATTTTTTGGAAGTTCATTGAAGTTCAAGCTTTCAAAATTTCAAGTTGGACCTCGGAGACCGCAAGCGGCATCCGGACCTCGACATGGTGCTGCCCTTCAAATTGGCCTTCTAAAAGTAGAAGTTTACGCCTTTTAATGTCCGTCACCAAGGGCATGAGACGTATACAAAGCGAGTCTTGGTAATAGTATAGCCATAAATCACAATCATTTGATTGGCCATTTATAACGGGGGAACGGTCTCATTAGCGATCGTTTCCAACCCTTTCACCCGAATGTCGCGTCCGATTTCAACAGCAGAGTCTGTGCTGACAACGGTGGCAGATTCAGAATCCCCCGAACATATGTCAAAGGACCGGTGGATTGCGATTGAACCACCACAGCTGGCCGCGTCGAGCAGTGTTCGAGGGAGAAGAGAAGGCAGATCGCGAGCTCTGAAGAATGCGACTGCTGGTATTTATTCCCGACACAACACCCTTGATGTACTGACGAAACGTTTCATAGCGAGCAGCGGTGCCCCCCCACCTTCTTTCCAGGATTCGCAATTCGGCGTTATTCTGCGTCGTCAGAGGAATAGGCCATTTGATAATTCGGGGCTGAAAGACTATGCAGTCGTGCCATCTCGGTTTATTAACCTTCCGAACTCGTTCGAATTTGCGGGCTGGGGATCTGTCCAACGGATCAAATTTTCGTCTTCAGATTTTCAGGCAGCAGATAGAACATTGAAGGCGCTCGAGGACGAACGCATTCTGGGACAATGGACGGCGGCTGCACTGGCCGGGAATGCAGTACTGGGTAGCGTCTTTTATGCATTCCCTGCCGTCGTCGTCGTTGCTGGTGCATAGTACGTGCTGTGTTTCTCATTTGAAAGACTGCTCCAACTATTGACAGTTCTCCACTTACTCTTTTCATTGCGACCTTAGTTCTTTTCCTCTGGAGGCCCATGATGCAGGAACTGGCCTCTGCCCTTCCTATCAGCGGAGCTCCGTACACCTACTTGTGAGTCGAGTCACGTCACAGCCCACTACCCTCATTGACTCTTTTGCAGCCTCAATGTCTCGGCGAAGCCCCTTGCTCTCGTCAGCGCGGCGCTTCTTTTACTGGATTTTGCTTCGACTTCCATTGTATCCGCTGCTACTGCCGCAACCTATCTGGCCGGCGAAGTTTCGTTGCCGTTTCCAACATGGGTCTTGGCGGCCATGGTTCTGATCTTCTTCACGATCGTCAGCCTCTTGGGGGTCCGAGAGAGTGCGAGAATTGCCTTGCTGGTACTATTAATACACGTAGGTGATAAGCGCCTTTGCCTTGGTATGCCATCTGATGCCGAATAAATATAGGTCTTGACTATGGTCTCGCTGATACTCAGTAGCATCGTACACTGGGGCCGAACCGGGAACGACCAGTTGAAAGCCAACTGGTTCCAGACTCGACAGGAAAACTCTGGAGGGAGTGGCACCAGTATCCCCAAGCAAATCTACTTTGGTATATGCATTGCCATGCTAGGCCTCACGGGCTTTGAATGTAAGTGCTTCTAATCTCAACAGTAGCTGTCTCTGACAGAGTGATCAGGTACACCATCCTATGTCTCTCGGATCAAGCCAGGAAGGTTTCCACTTGTCTTGCGGAACCTCCATGTACCGGCCATCGTATTTAACGCCCTTCTTATGCTCCTCGTCATGGCCATTGTTCCTCTCGATGTGACACGAGGTGGGGCAAATATCCTGAGCAGGTTGGGGGAAATGGTAAAGAAAATTTCTCCTAGTTTGTCTAGAGTGACGTTCATATATGTTCAGGCCGCTGGAAAATGGCTGAGAATCTGGGTGGTGGTTGATGCCTTCGTCGTGCTTTGCGGCGGGGTGCTTACCGGTAGGATCGTCTACTTGCCTCCGTCATTTCTCATCTTAGACCACTTTTAGGTATCCTCAGTGCATGTGAGCTACTGCAACGACTATCGCAAGACCGGATTCTACCACAGGCATTCCTGAAGCTAACACCACGAACAAACTCACCCTACGTGTCTGTGCTGTCGTTTGTCGCCTTTTGCGCTGCCATTTACGCCTCCGCCGGAACACGTTTGAACATCATCTCCGAAATGTTCTCCTTGGTGTGGTTGGTCGTGATGACTCTTTTTCCGCTATCGCTGCTCCTTCTGCGGTTTAATCGTGGCCGCCTGCCTCGTTCATCACACGCTCCTCTCCCAATCATTGTTCTATCGCTCTTTATCGTTTGTCCTGTGGTTCTGGGTGGAAACATCGCTTTAAATCCTCGGACGGCGGGTTATTTTGCTGCATACACCGTCAGTCTGGTACTCCTATTGGGCCTCACTCAGAATAAAGTCCACCTTCTTAGGTGGATATATTGGGGCTACGATCAATGGTGCAACATCAATGTCGCGGAAACTAAACGACCAGATTCCGATTCTGAAGATGGGAATCCTCAACATGTTGTGCGATATCATGCTGGAGGCAAGCTGATGAATATAATGACAAGACTGAAGCGACAAGTGGTCTGTATTTGCACGAAAAGTGATGAGGTGGGTCTCGTAGTTCTGGTGTCATTAGTAAATGCTGATTGAGTATATCCTCTCTCCCCAGATCAACACGCTATTCCATATGATCCTCTACGTTAAGAAAAATGAAGAAACATCGCACCTTAAAATTATACATTTTTATGAGGAAGAGAAGGGTTTAATCCCATCCGAGCTCGAAGCCAATGCGAAAAGTCGGTAGCTATTCTCTTCCCGTCTAACGCCCATCCTGACTTGTATTCGATGTTAGTTCTAGACGAAGCATTCCCCGAGATTACCATAGATTTGGTACGCCGTTTATTCACCATATCGATTGCATTATACTCACCTTGCTTCAGTTACTAATAGAAGGGACATTCGACCCTAGATCTGTCCATGCCCTGGCTCACCATTTGGATATCTCAACTTCACTCATGTTTATTAATTGCCCGGGTCCTAAATTCCCCTGGCCCATCGCCGAGTTTGGAACCCGTATTATCACGCTTTAACCATCCAAATAGTTGGGCATTCCTGCTATACATTAACATCTTGCTCGACTGCATCATGGACTTTCCGTTCGCGCCATGATGGCGATGGGCGCCAAATTACGGTGCTTTGCATATCCGTTTGCGCTTGAATTCGAATTCGATGTTGATGTTAAAGAATCAAGACCCCCGTGTGATTCCAGAAGCCGTCCGTCATGGTTGTGCAGTTATGCAGACTCGGCACAGTGGTTGGATTTCGCTGTGGCCCTCCGCAAGGCCCTCTGTGCCCTTTGGCTCTCCCCTGATGTGACCATCACACATAGAAATCAAAAATTGTTCACGCAAACGGATATGCAAAGCACCGGAACTAGGTTGTCTCGTACCCATCGTGCCAAGCCGCGTCAGAAACGACACTATCGTTCGTAACAAGTTCGTAAGTAGAGGTATGTAAGTAGAAGTGATTCAGCGCTCTTGGCGCGGGATTTTCAATCAATCACTCCAAATACGGACGAGACGAGAAATAGGGTACATATAATTGCCTGATTTGAGGTGTGGGAAAACCGCAGCCTGAGAACGGAGCGCGTTGGCGTGCGGATAAAGAGCCAAAAATCCGGCCACGTAGAAATTTATTAACCACCATGTCGTCGTCGAGTGTCAAGCCGACGTCGTACCCAGCGATCGCGAACGCGCCGCTTGTCGGTCTTGCGGAGGGTAACGCATCCTTCAACAACCTCCACCTCGCTGCCCTCATCGTCGTGGTCCCCTATTTCGTTAAATCTTGGTTGCCTATTGTCAAGTACGGCGGCTTCAAGACTTATTTGTTCGTGGCTCTCTTGACGGGTGTACCTGTCACTCTCGCCTACTGGACGTTCATGAGCAACTACGGCGCGCGCAAGAACGTGAAGGTCCAATTGCCCGGCAACGACATCGAGACGTATATCACGATTAAGGACCCTGCTCTGAAGGAATTGTACCACGGAAAGAACAAGATTCCCATCCAGGTCTTCTATGATGCGTACTTCGAGGGCAAAATCGACGTCAATGGTTCGTTTCTGCATTATTTCTGTGACGTGGCGTATAACCAACCAGCCATGCCATGCATCATTTCCAGGTGACATTTTGGACATCCTCGAGCAACGACACGACTGGGCCAAATTCAACTTCACTTGGGACCTCTTCAAATATGTTTTGTTCACGCTTATTCCTGAAGTTATCTCCCATTCTCAATCGCAAGATGAGGAACAGGTTCGAGGACATTATGACCGTATGTGTCGAACTACTAGTTCTATCCCGTGTCATGATGTTCTCACACGCGTCTTGATAGGTGGTGATGATTTCTATGAATGGTTCCTTGGTCCACGAATGATCTATACCAGTGGTATCATTCTCAACCCCGACGTTGAAGAGTCTCTCGAGACTCTCCAGGACAACAAGCTGGCCGTCGTTTGCAACAAGTTGGATCTCAAGCCCGAGGACAAGTACGTCGATGCTGCTCCTCGCTTGTGATGACAACATAACCTGACCATGGGTCGCCAGGCTACTTGATATTGGATGCGGTTGGGGTACCCTCGTCACCTATGCTGCAAAGAACTTTGGTTGCGACGCTACCGGTGTTACCCTCAGCCAGAACCAGGCCAAGTTTGCAACTGACAGGATCGCCAACAACGGTGTAAGTGCTCCACATAGGACTTTTGAACCTCAAGTTGAACAACCCCCAGGTCTCCGCTGACAAGGCTCGCATCCTCTGCAAAGACTACCGTGACATCCCTGCTGGTACCACATACGACAAGATTTCTTGCCTTGAGATGGCTGAGCACGTCGGCATCCGTCGCTACTCCCAATGGTTGTCCCAGCTCTATAACTTGCTCGACGATGATGGCACTGTTGTCTACCAAGTTGCTGGAATCAGACAGACTTGGCAATTCGAGGATTTGATCTGGTAAGCCGTTTAGCCTGTCCTCTCCCTGCCTCCATTCAGTTAGAGCAATTTATAGGGGTCTTTTCATGAACAAATACGTCTTCCCTGGTGCTGACGCTTCTTGCACTCTCGGCTGGGTTGTTACCAAACTTGAACAAGCTGGATTTGAGCTCAAGAATGTTGATGTCCTCGGTGTCCACTATTCGGCTACTCTCCATCGATGGTACAAGAACTGGCTTAGCAATAAGGATAAAGTTATTGCCAAGTATGGCGAACGTTGGTTTAGGACCTGGTCTTACTTCTTGGCTTCTGCTACTATCACTAGCCGGTGAGTATTTTGGTCCATGGTGACGAGCAGAAGCTGAATCCATTTTTGTTTATAGACAAGGAGGTGCTTCGGTATTCCAGATCACGATGCACAAAAACTTGAACGCATACCACCGTGTTAAGGGTGTTAAGAACCATGCTTCCATCCATGTCAAGCTTGACAAGGAGCCTTCGTAAGTGTCTAGCTTTCTACTTATGGCCAGGCCGTCCTGACAAATGAACTTCTGACAGTCTTGTGGAGTAATTGCAATGCCTTCTCTCCCAAAAGTAGTAGCCTTGAACCAACCGGCTTCATGCTCACTCATGTCCGTGACGATTACCCTATGAACCACATCTAGTTAATAGATCTACATATTGACGCTTTATTGCTTTGAAAGAGCATATCCTAACTGCAATCTACTATAGCATCACAAGCTTGACACTGAGTGAAGGGGTGCAGGAAAAGCAAAAGGTGGTATTGCAAATGCATAGCAAAACGATCTGGTATAGATTACAAGACCAATGGTGATGGGTTGTGTTTACAATGTGACAATGTGACAATGAGATGTTGAATGGGAAACGTTATGCGGTGATATGAGCCAATGAGTCAGTATAGTACTGTATTCAATATGAGAACATTCGATTGAAGAACCGGTCGTCATGAATGAGTGCAATGGTGTCGTTGACGAGTTTCATGTCTGAAAAAAGGATGGTGGTCAGCGCCCTGCATCTGCGACTATAAGCAAAGGTACGCACCTAGATCTGCCCCTAGACCAATGCAGCCCAGCATATGTAAAGTCGTCCCATCGGTGACCTTCCCAATGATTTCAACATAAGGGTCTGTTATCGGTCCATGTTCCTGGAAACGATCATGAATGAGAGCGGGTTTCGTTATAAGAATGTGAGACTCACCCCCACGACGGTTATAGCGAGCTGTCCTCCATCTGAGGCTTCGACTGTTAAATTACCATTGTCGTTAAACTAAAAAATTGGTGTTGCGTGGCCCGCAAGACACAGGCACAGCGAGAACCCGATCGCGACTCGTCAGGAATTGTCGTACTTGGAACCAGACAATGCGATCCGAACCTTTATGAGTTTGCAAGGCAGCCTAACAGTCTTTCCTATCCATTTTGGAAGCAGGGCAGAGTTTACACGAGGGGTGATTTCACGTTCTATTGATGTGGACATGGCGGTGGGGATGAAAGAACGAAATCGCCTTCAGATTCCGCCCCTTCAGACGCGAGGCGTGCATTGCACGTGGATTTCGCGTGACACAATCCGTCTCGTGATCTCCCATGGGCTAGGGGCCATTGGCAATTTGAATCTTTAACGTTTAACGTTTAACTCTTATCCTCGACCACGCGAGGTATTTTGCCGTTTGGGAAGCTCTTGCCAACTTCTTGACCGTCATCATATCGTTGAAATCGATGTACAACACCCAGTACCCACCTTATAGGTATTGTAGCTGACCCATTGATTCTCGTAGAGATGCAAGTTATGCCGAGCCCAAGGAAGCTGCCACTGGTACACAACTACTGGTCAATCCAATGCGCAAGGGAACTGCTGACGTACTGATACGAGATACGTCCCTCACCGACTCAACTTTACTGAGCCGATATGAACTGCCTTCTCCCGTCCATTCCGATAACAAGGCTGATTTGCTCAGCCAAAATAGAAACCGGCATTCTTCTTTCGATGGCGACGCTGCCCTGTGATAACTGGTCTTGCATGAAGTCTGTGGAAGTCGACAAGGAGTCCTAGAGATCTTCTGGCAACACTTTACTTGGCCCCAGTAACGACGTGCGATAGTACTCGGACCTCATCTATCGACGGCGCCCCAATGCATGCTTCATTGGCGACCGCAGACCCTGTAAGCCTTTGAATGAATGGGCGTCTCTTTTCCCAGAGGGGTCTGGCTATACATATTCAGCATTACGAGGAAACTTCTGCCTCAAAGAACCATTCAGATCATTAGCCAGACTATCTGCAGCATGGGCACAAAGTATATGCCGATGGCCTCCTAGGGCCAGCAGTGCGTACATCCAGTGATAGTGGAAAACTCTCTAAACACCCCAATTATGGCTGGCTAGCTATGCTAAGAACATGCCTATCACACCGATACGATACGCGGATTTAAATAACGAGGGAATGCAGCAAACGGTCTCAAGACGACATTGACCTTCGATTTCCTTCACATGGCGATATCTCTGCTGCACTCGTCGCTCCCTCTGTTACTCGTGTTTGCACTGTCTGTATCCGCGTTCACCCGCCTGTCTCTTGAAGTCGGCGGTAATCTGTTCCCCTGTCACACTGTCATCTTTTCACTAAATTACTCTGCTAGGGCCTACATTCGCTGGTGCTGTGGACGATCTTCATGTTTTGACCACTCTGAGGAATACCGGTGACGAGATACTGAAGATCCTTAATGATCCTCTGAGCCCAGTCTCGAAACTCCCGGCTAATACGTTCAACATCAGCCACGAGAGCGGCTTCAGTCCATCTTTTATTGGTATCAAAGTTAAATATTCACCTGAAGGAGCGGCGGAAATAGGAGATTACACCACCCTTTCCCCTAACGAATCTATCGAGGTTAAGCATAACCGTGAGTATCTGTGAATTTCCTTCGTCGATTTAAAAGTTAACTTTATTTCAATCCGGCGTCAGTGGCGGAAGCTTACGACTTTACTCGCTCTGGCGAAGGAAGATACATCATCGCCCCTCGCAACATCTTCTACATCGTCGACAGCGTTACTAGCAGAGTTCGCACGATCCAAGCCACGATCGACCGAACTCACACGGCCAAGCTGTCAGGGAGGCTTAGGAGCATCCGTCCGACTCGGAAGACCCCAAGAGAGATATTTTCTGGATGCTCTTCAATTCAAGAGGCCGACATTAGGAGTGCTGCATTGACAGCACAAGGATATGCAGCCGCTGCCTCAGACTACCTACAGGCCCACACTACGGGCACGCCACGCTTTTCGACGTGGTTTGGAAGCTATGCTAACGCCCGTCACGAGACAGTCCACTCCCACTTCTCGTCCATCAGCAGCCACAACTTTTCTTCGTTCACTTATGATTGTTCATGCACTGAGAAAGGAACATATGCCTATGTATATCCTAGCGAGTACGCATCCGTCTTCGATTTAGATAGAGCGAGCGTTTCTAACATAAGGCATAGGTTCGGAGAAATCTATTTGTGTGGTGCTTTTTGGAAGGCTCCACTAGAAGGGACAGACTCCAAGGTAGACCCCGCTGTATCGATGTCCGTTTCTAGCTTTGCTAACGTGACTGTCCCATATAGGCAGGGACCTTGATACACGAGTCCTCTCACTTTAATCTCAACGGTGGAACTGAGGATACTATCTACGGTCAAGCTGGTTGCAAGAGCCTCGCCATTAAATACCCCACACTTGCCATTTACAATGCTGATTCGCATGAATATTTTGCTGAGAACAACCCAGCTCTCAACTGATTACTGCCGGTTATATAAATTCAGTTTCAATGTTATGTACCTATATTAACAACACGCCCAGACCGTGGTGTGTCATATGATGATTCTTTGAACCACCCCTTTTGCCCTCTAGCCCGTGGTGCTTGGAGTTGGTTAGCCACCACAGTCCATAACGGCGTGTCTCCAAACAATGATAGGGGTTTTCTCCAAATTTTGTCTTGGCGGAATTTGTGGCAGACTCGGAACTCCGGTCGGCTTCTCGAGAATCTCCTTCCGCTTGACGTTTTCTGCCATCGATTTCGTTTAGCCTAAAATGGCTGCAGACCTAGCGCACACACCGATGCCTTTGCCTAACAATGGTTCGAGTCAACCTGGTCTTCTTGCATCCACAAACATCTGCCAGAGTGCTGACAAGATAATGATGCTCCTCGAAAGGGACCGTAGGCCGCTCCTTCAACGGCTTGAAGAACAGGACCATCGAATATTTCGGCTGGAAATAGTAAACAAAGAACTCAAAGGTCTTCTCGAGCGTGAACGCGTCGATTCGCGCGGCAAGATGGAAGCCCTCTGGAAGCGAATCGAGGGTCTGCAGCGGGAACTCGGTAAACTCAAGGGAGAAGGAAATGGGTGGCAAAAAAATCCACAAGAGATCCCACTATCAGAACCAGTGGCAGGCAGAATGCAAGGAACGAAACAGAAAACAGACAACAGCGACTCAAGTGCACAAGCAGGATCGAACCAGGAAGCTGAACAGAGGAAGCCACATCTGAATGCACAGCAGCAATTGCTTCACCAACTCGAGTCAAGCAGACGCCAAGCCATGGTCGCAGAATTGGACGCGCAGGTTGCGATACGGAATGCCGAACGACTACGGGATACTGCCAGGAGGTTGAAGAACGGTTTGGAGAACGTCGGTGTTACGTACATCCAGAACGAAGTGGGCACGTTCTCGATAGGGTTCAATGACGATATCCTACGGGTATTTCTTGACATAGTCGCCGAAGCGAAACGACGGGGACTTATTCCAGATACCGTAGACGTTGCTGCGCTCGAGCGGGGGGAAATTAAATTGTTTGACCTAGCCACATTGGTCCACAAGCTCATTGTGCGGTTGCGGGCAAACGAAACGAAGATATACGGGTCTTTGAAGACTGGTCTGGAAAAGGGACGGACAGTTCAGGATTGGTTCCAATGGTTGGAGGACAGCACCCAGAAGAAAAACCGGAGTATTCATGGACACAGGAGTGCAGGCCCTGGACCTCTCGGTGAACGATATCAAGGATAGCCGCATATCGGCAAGTTCTTTTCCCGGTCGACGGTCCCGAGATATTTAGCAAATTGCTCCGCAACATTTACGGTTTATCTCAACGGAAATTGAAAGATAATCGGAAGACTGTCGAGTCACTGCCAGTGGAAACCTGAAATTGAATGTAACTTTCCGTATGCGTTACAGCAGGGATGATCTCCTTTCGCAAGGCTACAACATATCGTAATCCCCCGTGGCCTCGCGTCCGAAGTCGCAAATTCGTGCTGCCAGTACCTTGGTCAGACGTGCTTTGGCAATCGCAAGCAAGGCCCGCGGACGGCTGTAACGAAATGTGATACATTGCGGCCCATCGACCTCGGGCACCCGTTCCACTTTCGACACAGACTTTCCTGTAATGCACTGGCCGTGCATATCGCGGGCGTCACAGCGTTTCTATCGCACCGCCAGCTGGATCGAAAGGGAGGCAGAGTGTTGGAATGCATTCTGCTGGACGCACCAACCAGATGGCTTTTGAAGTCGAAGTTTTGAGACTGACCATTTTCTTATTACGACATATGATGGCTTTACGCGAACCATCAGTCGGCTATTACTGACTTGTGAAAGTCGATATGATGTTGGACGTTAGTTACATTAACACGTAATAAACTGACAGCACTTAATAGCACCTTATAGGACTCTCCTCATTCTTACCGAGCTTTGGCTGAGCTGTTAGTTTTCGACATAGGCTCCAACGCAAAAGAAGAAGACAGGAGTGTTCATCCTGTCTGGATTCGATAATGATTGGTATGGATGCCCTCTAAATTGGAGTCAATACACTCCCAAGTCGGCTGAATCCTGAATTCTGAGTGGATGGTGAGTGTATTCAAGGAACCACAGAAGTTCGAGTTCTTCCATTCAACCTATCCCACAACGATTTTGCATAACAACGCGAAACAATAAGTGATATCGTAAATCCGGCTGTTCGGGGCGCTAAAGAGTTGATGTTAGACGTTTTTACCTGACTTCTTATCCACATCCACTACATGGTGGATATCACCGCCGAGAATATTGATTAATATTGTGGAACTAGCCTTGTTCTCTGGCAACCGTTTGCATGATTATGGAGTGGGTATTTCCACCCAAGAGCCCATGAATGATGACAAGCCAAAACTGCATCGTGTATCAATAGGTGTGCGACAAGACATTTTACAAACAAGTCTAAGTCTCATTTCATCCGAGTCACTGGTGGAAAGGAAGTGAGACGGCATCGCTCGCTTCATGCTAGTAGTCCAATAATGGCGTGTATCGGCGGAAGTTAGTTTTCTGGTCTAGTGAGCAATAATTTCAAAACGTTGCCGAAGTCGAGACCCTGAACCTTAAGGTGTCATCATCGTTTGTGGTACGGTGTACGTGTGCCGGACGCAATGACGGATAGAGTAGATTCCAGAATAGATCAGCCATCTAATACACATATGGCTCCGCAGCTTATAAGACTGCGACACCAGCTAGCGTTTTGTTTCGTGTCTCCCAGCCCAAGATCCGTATCCCCCCTATCGACCCTCACCCCGGAACTCCCGTCTCCTCTTCGCCCCTTGGAACAACGGTGACGGTGTTGCAACGCCACTGGATCTTCTCGAAAGCACTCCTTTAGTGCTCATTCCAGCTATATAAAGAGTCTAAAGAGTCTTCTGGCTTTTACCCTTTCCCTATCCTTTCGCGTCGAGTTCGCCAATGTCACCTGCAGTGGTCCCTCTAGATGCTCCGCCATCTACAGTATTCTGCCTCCTAAGTTTCGAGAAGATCCAACAAATCACAGCGTGGCGTATGGACGTGGACCGTTACCGATCCCCATGGAATGGATTTGCGATGGAATCCCTAATCGACCTCACGGACGAAAATCTGTATTCCAACTGCCCCACCTATAATATCGGTCTTGACCAGTTTTTTGACGACGGCTTTGACATGGACCGGTGGACGTACGTCCCTGAAGGCGACAGACGGATACATGATCTGCCGCACCCCGAGGCAAACCCCTTGGTGAGTCATTCGCACATCCCTGCGTGATAGAGCTGCAGGTGACGACTACGGCCAGATGTGTGCGGATGTGGATTTGATCGAAGAGGAGTACGTGCGGGTCCTGCATGATTGGAATGAGTTCGAGAAGGAGAAGTGGGGTGCAACAAAGAAGTTCCAGACCATGCCTACTCCCGCCAACCTACAACACCTCATCCAAACGGAGATGGCAGTGGATGCCGCTGGGACTGCGGCAAGATACATCGAGCTCCATGCGAATCGGTATCGTTTGCCGACCAATTTCGACGCCCTGTTCTTCCGGCATTATCGTCCTCCCAACTTCTATCTTTACTTGTCTGATTCGGACAGTTGGACTCCTCCTGGCATAGCAGAATTCAACTGCCCATCCCCGGTCGAGCACACTCCGAACTTCAACTATTCAATACCTCAGCCTCACCACCAACCTTATGTGCCAATACCCCCTCCGGATCTACCAATGTTCGACGTTCCACAGTGGTCTTCCTACCCGCACCCCCTGCACTTGCAATTAATCCAGGTTTAGCTCTTTGGCGGCCGGGGACAATAGTGGATGAATTGGGCGACTGCATTGCTTTCTTTGTAGGCGAGAGATAGTGAGGCGGAACAGGGGTCTGATTGAACTGAAGACTCGAAACCAGGGCGTCATCCAGACAACTCACGGGGCTTCGATTAATACTTATTGTATTCTCTATATATTGCCTTTTACATATGGTATAATCTTGATGAACGATGAGTAGAGGTTATGAAAATGTCATTATAAGGTCATACACACATCGACTGCATGACCTACCAGCCATTCGTCGAGGATTGTTTCATCCAATTAATAAGGTGCAGCAGCAGCCTGGCACTAACGGAACGTCAATCAAGCGAGCATGGGAGAACTAAACGCCACTTACAGCCTTGAGTTGCTCAAGGTACCATGTGCAGGAAGGAAGGTCAGCCTTCTCTAAGCACTTGGTGAAATCTAACGGAAGTGACAAATTACACAAGTCAAACGACACACGCTGACGTGGCTATGAATTACAAACGCACCTTTGGCCTGAGCCTCGCAGCTAATGCCGCTTGACTGTTGTTGCTGCTGTTGAACTGGGACGGCTTCAGCAGCCGGTGCAGCGTGTCCACCACTTCCGAAGAGCATGCTGGAGATTCCGTGACCAAGAACTGATCCAGCAGCAACGGAACCAGCGGTTGAGGCCATTTGAGCAAGCATGCCCGGTTGCTTAGGCTGAGCGGCAGCCTGAGCAGCAGCAGGAGGTGCTGGAGCGTGATGAGCAGGTGCTGGGGCATATCCTGCAGGTGCAGCCGCAGTGTGAGCACTCCGGGTTTGGGCAGGTGCTGGTGCAGCACGAGGAGCATGAGCTGAACGACCGCGAGATTGGCGCTAATAACCGCCTGTCAGAGTTAAATGCAGACAAAGGGAAGATTATGACTTACAGGCATAGTTATAACAGAGAAACTGGAAGGATGATGGTGGTTGAAGAACAAGTTCCCAGTGACTTCCCGCAAATTCGAACGGCCGCGAAATTTCGATGCGGGCCGGCATACCCGCTTACGTGGTGTCAGCCGGGAGCTTGCCGGGAGCTGCCAAAAATAATAGGGACAAACAAAAGCCTCGGATTCCGGCCAGTGTCAGTGACGCTGACAATTTGCAAGTCTATGGTTTCGGCGTCACTGGCGTTCAAGTCATGTCTCTGAACGTGTATAGGGCCTATTCGCTGGGCATACGATGCTCCCATCAAGTCTCTGTTGTGCTCTCGTCGTCCAGATCGCTTGAAAGGACGCGGACAGCCGTTTCCCGGAGCTATGCTACGGAAAGTGCCATGGTGTCGAAGACGCGGGGTGCGCCATCTGCGAAGGCAACTCGTAAAGGGACAGCTGTAGCGTCTGCAGCCCCGAAACGTACGCCAGCGAAGGTAGAGGAACGAGCCACAGGACACGTCGGTCAAACCCCAGCCGTGGCGGAAGTAAAGACCCTGCCTCTGAACACCAAGTCGAAACACGTCCAAGATGTTGCGAAAGGGAAGGCCACACTCGCCGCATCGGAGGCTTCCCAGAAGTCTGCAGCAAAACCAGCGGAGCCTTCGTTGGAGGAACAACAGCTGAAGGAACTGGAGGCGATCCAGTACTTTTCCCAAGTAATACGCGATGCCGACCCGTACGGGCAGCCCATTCCGCAATCGTTAGGTGGGGCATTCATTCTCTTCAAATGAACAGACATTTACGTTATGTTTGAAGGAAGATGTGGTACTTCCCAGACCCGCTGGTTTAACCACTATCCCTCGGTACGGATTGAAGGGATGGTGGTCACAATTTATGGACAACCGGCTTAACGACGCTAAGAACGCAATGAGGCTAGTTGGATCACCGTTTGAAAAGAAAATCCGATGACTTACTATCCTTTCAGCATGCTTTATCTTGCTTCGGATGATGCTATCCCAGGAACTCGGATTGGCGATGTACCTTGGTACAAAGCTTTAGGTTGGATTCCCAAGGCCTTCACTGTCAAGTCCACCAAGGAGAAGGCCTGGCTTGCTCCTTTCCGACGGAATGCCCTCGACACATATGCCGACCTGAACAAATCTGTCGCAAAGTGCGTTTCACGTCCATTAAAATGTATACTTATCTGTATTCACCAATGGACCTATACAGCCGGGATGCGAAACACATCAGAACCCTTACAACGTCCGACTATCAGAGCGAGATTGTACGCCGGATAAAGAAGCAGCCCTCTGGGTTGCACTTTAAATGGACTTTAGAACGCGAGCACTCTCCTACACAGGTCTTGTCTTTGCGTGCCACCCAGTACTATATGGCTAAAGAAGATCCTAAATTCGGAAGCCGATACCTGGTTCAAGCGCTCGTCAAGTTCGATACTGAGCAGGTCAGACCACTCATCCGCCTCCCTTATCTTCCCATTACTAATCGAGGTTTCTTTTTTGCAGTCACTGGAGATCTACGGACCAAAAGGTGAAGCTCTGCATGAAGTAGCCGAAAATTCTGTCAAGCGTCCAAATGGTACTGTCGCAGCTAAGCCCAAACGAGTGACAGAGTATCTCATCATGGAGAAACGACTTTGGTATGATTCGCCATGGGTATTTAGAGAGCAGATTTGGGAAACTCCCGCGCGGAAGATCTGAAGAAGGTTTCCCTTTGAATCTCCGTCTCCTTGTGGACCCCGTTTTCTTCGCATCTGCCAATGCGACGCGTAACGCAAAATTAGGGTATCTTTAACATATTGCTATCTGTTGAATAGTGAGTACTAATCACACTAATTTCAAACCCATTTCGGGATGTTCTCTATGTGCGTTCTCGTTCTCGTTGTGTTCCATTTATGATTGCTTGCAAATATCTACCCCGGGCTTCGATGTATCCTCTCAAGCATTAACTCCCTTGGCCGTTGATTCTGGCCTTGTCTGCGCATCCATAGGGTCCAAGAACACTGTCCCATGCAGTTCCAATATGTGAGACCACTCGAGGCCTCCTTGCGGCATCCCCAGTATGGGACGGCAGACGTTATTCAATTGGTGGACTGGTTCAAGCTGACAGCGTGCCCCTGGATCTAGTTCGACTTTGTCCTTTATTCTACCTATTGTACAAAGTATACGACGAGCGCTCTGCCTGAAGGTAGGCCATTGCTTATCTTTCTTGCTCGCCCCAATGTTTCCCGTCTCAACGCCCGCTAATCGACCATGGAACCGATCTACTTCTGCCAAGAGGACCACTTCGCGTTCGGTTTGTCCCCAACTGGAGCATGAGAACGGGAGATATTGTCAAAAATGCTGTAAGCCTATATGCTCATTGTGTCAACCCCGTACTGAAGATTGGGCTGACAGCACATATCTTTCCTCAAACCGTTCATGAGAAACCTCCTCCCTTCTTGGCATAGTTTAGCGAGTTGGCGCCGGTGTCGGCAGCTCCCAGCAAGTAACGGTTCTCCTGGACCCCATTCGAACTTCTTCCGACAACTGTTGTGGTGCTTTCCACTTCGATGTAAATTTATCGGATACTAGGGTTGCATGTCAGAGGTGGAGCAAACTGTCTTCCGATAGTTAAGCAAAGGGATGTATCTGTTCATTCAGCTGTCATTATAATAATCCTGATAACAATGAACTTGAAGGTGCCTTAAGACTCCTTTGCGGGTAGCGACCATAGCATATGGAGTATCTTGCGACGACCCCATAGGAATTGCCCGCAAAAGATTGGGATCCTCCGTGGCGAGTTCAGATTGGCCACGAGAGCGAATGAACCGGTGTTCGTAGATCTCTCCGCAGGGACAGGCGCTCATCGAACTTAATTCTGGTATTTCTTTCTACTTGCACTGTTCCGGAAATGTCATAATCGCCCGCCCATAGACAGCGCAAAACCCCTTTCTCCTATCATCTACATATCTTCATTCTCGAATCATGACAAGCCGTCTCGCCGTCGCAGTGTTTGCCTGTTGAACATCTATCAGCCGCCTCGTCCGGCGGCCTCAATGAGTAAATAGAATACCAAGACGTCATGGGGCCTTGTTCCGCGAGTCTCGTTTTCATTATACGTACGTGGCCAGATCACTTCGACAATTATTTGTTAACACTTTCGATCCAGGTTGACATAGACAGGTGCATATGACCACGGGATGTCGTTAGAGGGCTGGACCTAGGAACGGCCAATCAAGAGCGCATTCAAGGCGGTACAATGGGAACAGATATAGGATGAGGTTGACTGTTCTCGGGGACAAGGCGGGTCAAGGATCTATAGGTAAACCCAATGGAATAAATTGTTGAATGCTGACGGAGCGTGCTTTTGGGCTTCACTTCAATGTCAAAAGGAGAATGTCTGGGGGTAAGAGAACGCAGTTGGCGCTAGATTCTAGGGTCCCTAGATTCTGGATTGCACAGCAATCTCGGCGGAGGGTTGCGATCTCAAAAAGGTTCATTTTCATGCGACTGACTATGGCCCCGTTACTTTCCCAGGCTTAGACTATGGCACCAGAATATTAACATTCATTTTCAATTCAAATCCTGCACTCGCTTATTCGTGACCTTTATTTACCAAGCTTACTGAAACTATATAATTTATGGAGAACTCAGGCGGTCTGCTATTGCCTGAGCCGTCAGGACGCACATGAAGTTTGAAATCCGGCACGTCGGACATCATAGAGTTTCTGTAAGCGCTGAGCCGCTCTAGACCCGACACATAGCTGCAATACACCAAGTGCCTACTAAGAGAAACGATTGAGACAGACTTGATAGCACACCATTCAATTGGAATGCCAACTGTGTAAATTACGACGACATTATTTTCACCATTATCGACATGTTACGATTTCGCATTCGCCATGATACAGGGAAGGGTGGATCAAAGGAGGTGTATTTGGTACCGTGAAACCTCGAGCGTGAACCATGCGCGGGGGCAAGGCGGACCCCAAGATCTAATGGTTAATGCATGTGGATATCGCAAAACGACAGGCCTTTTTGGGATTTATATTACGTCGATTGTGAAGGGATAAACGGGTCTATTGTCAGACCTTGGCCATTCCTGAATTAGCGTTCAAAACAGGTAGCATGTAGGGCAGCCCATCATTATGGTTGGTGACAATGTACTAGACCAGACAAGGGATATGATACAATATATGATACAACTAATGGCTAAACCAAAGAGGTGAGGTCGTAACAATAGAGCCAGCCTCGCTCGAATAATAACAAAATAATTTAAAGATAGTGAAGAAAACACATAATGGTTTAAGGTAGGAGAATGTAGAAGAAAGTGAAACAACGAAACGAATGTAGTATGGATACAATGGTGATCTGAAGCACGAACGGGTATCCGTGATAATAATACAGAGCCCAGCTTCCAAAGGAAGGGCTGGCGGTTCAACGTTGTCAAACCCTTAAATGGAAGGAAAACGAAAACCAGTAAACGTTTTTCGGCCTAAAGGAATATCCAGTATAGCCTAGGAGATGCGTCTTACGCGCATTATGATAAAAGTGTCACGGCGGATACCAGCTTGGGTGCACGATAAGGACATCTGGAAGGAATGGAATCAAGAACGACGTACCGACGAAAAAAATCCAATTTCAATCCGACTAATGAGATGGCCGCTGAGGAAGCAGCTCGACTATGCGAGTTGACTTGATTTTGCGGCCATCCTTGCCAAAGTACCGCTCAGTTTCGAACGACCAGTGCAGAGAACCAACTATCCAGTCAGCGAGCCCATTGATGTAGACGGCTAGATCCTTGTCGATTTTTGGACCCCAGGAAGGAAGATATTGCTGTTCTTCGATAAATCTATCAATCGCTGACTTGCACATTTCGCCAACGAAATCAACAGCTGCCTGTAGGTCTAAGCCTTCTTGATGCATTACAACAGGGATCATGTTGTGTGTATCGCCTTTTGACTGTTCGACATTGTATGAGAAGATGTCCTAAGATGAAATGCACAAAATTAGGACCGTGAGGGAACGGCGAACAAGTATTTCCACTTTGAGCAACTTACATTGGACCAAGTCACTAGATCGTTGGCGGCTTCGCCGAGACTGCGAACCACAGGATGATCCATGACATCTTCTGGGATATCAAGATTGTTGGCGTCTAATGATCATCAGTGAGTACGAAGTAACCATTACCAAGATAGCATTTCGGACACTTACATTCGATCAACGCCCAGCACGGTTTACATCCAGAGGTGTCTCTTCGAAGGGCAATGTATGATTCCAAGTCGGGGATTTCTCCAGAAGCGCGATCAATCGCTTGCTGCGTGACACTCTGGAAGAAGAAATCAAACGTCTCAATGAAACGCTGTTGAGCTCCAGGAGAGGCGGTAAGAATCATCCGCCTATAGTAACTATCAGAATGGAAACGTCAATCAGCAACGGAAGAGTCAGGATATGTCAGACTGGCACATACTCTCTTGTCATTTTCCCCACCCGCGCCGGCGAGTAATAGGTGTAGGGATGATACAGGCTGTTGAGAACGATGTCCGCGGTGCTGGATGTTCCCCGGTTGTCCATGTCGTCCGAGAGATTATCCAAGTGGAACAGGTATGTGAGGAAATCATTGCACAGACGCAACTGGGGGTATGCGGCGTCAGGGTAGCACATGGCGGTGAGAAGGCCAGCTTTTAGTCCATGGTACTTTGTACGCGCAGCACCGACGAGCTGGTCGCCCCTGAATAACCAACGCTTGGTCTCGGTTGTGATTCGTTTCCGATGTCTGTTTATACGAAGCCTGAAGTTACAATGCGAGACGAGATCGGGAAGGACGAATTTCCCGGTACTCTTGGGGTCCAGAACGCGGTAGATGGTATCTTTGGGCGAAGACATGGAGGCACAGCAAGCTAGCTAGTAGCAGTGGGAGATGGTGGAATGACAGAAAGCGGGGGGTCCTGAGCCTGAGGCGCTGACAGGATTTCCGGCTGCGCTTATAAGACTTCGAGGGCGATCGGCCTGATTCGAATTTAGTAAACTGGGGGCTCCTTAGGGCCGATGGGAAGTGTCGGTTGTATTCTAAAACAAACTTTCAGACTTGACCGGATTCATTAGGCAGCATCAACGATAGTGGGTTAGCAAGCATAGTATTGGGTGCCCATGTCCAGATCTCTGGGCACAACGGTCGATCCGAAATCTTCGTTCCGAGCGTGACAGCTGTATGTAGAGCTCAATTCTCTGCTACTGCATCGCCTTTCGGCATGCCCTGCATTAAGCTTCGGAGCGTTCCGCTGCGGGCTTTCTATGATGATTGTCAACGGAACGAAAAGAGATAATGTCACAAGCAAGGAACGCACCTGGATCAATTAATAATTCCTTCTGATATCAGACGTTTTTAAAAGTAACAGGATGCAGAAAGTAATGGCGTGTGAGTGGCAATAAGAGCCCTAGCCGCTCCGTCTCCAAAAGGTATGTCGGAGTGGTGCACGATCTCCGTTAATATGGACATCGCCATACCGGCAAAAGAGGTATTTACGCGTCAGCGGCGCTGCATTCGGTGTTCGAACGGAGTGCGGAGGTTTGATCATGCTAGCGGTCTAAAAATATACGTCTTGCTTCACAGTAGAATGATAATCTCTGCCAGGAATTGTATGCCGCAAGATGGGTAGACAGATATGAGGCATTATGAGACCTCGATGCCTTTGAATTTCTCGATTGCCATCAGTTGAAGTTCGGTAGATCAGTGAGTGATTCGGATCGCCTAAGACGTTGACAGACAGTCCTTTCAATTCACTGGTTCCAAAGATTCGAACGAGGGATCTAAAAGAGAACCAGAATCATATAGGTCGAGTCTGGCAGTACGATTGCAACGGCCGGCTATATTCATGGAAACAGTCCGATTCTAGCTGACCCGAACGAGTTGGGGCATAAAAGACAGGCGATCTCCGGGTCCACATACAATTAGACATTTCCATGGATCGCCAGAAGACAGAGAGTGTTCGGCAGCGAGGACTGAGACCAATTAGGTCTCATGTGCTAAGAAGATCATGTCAAATAGCCACTATACCCTCGAAGTAGCAGCTGTACATATGTTCAAGTTAGCGCCCGATCAACGAGCCCGTTTGAGGCAAGACACTTGACAGACGGCAGATAATGGGCAACTGTAATGAGGATTAGGGTAGGCCAGAGACTATGCATCTAAATGAAATGCCACCTTGCTAGGCTTGCTGAGCCGCTTTGGGGTCTTGATTGAGGATGCCAGGCGATGGCCTGCAAGTCCCCGCGGATGGCAAAGCCTCTGAATTCAATGACTTGCACTGTCGGTTCCACAGACGAAGTTATGCCTTTGGGGTTAAAACCTAGAATTCTAAATTGTGATGGAAGAACGTTGACCTTTTGTGCGACCGCCCAACGAGTTGGATGTGGTATTACAAGCAGGTGTATGTCGATCAGTGGGTATCGCCTTGGGTCTTTTATTTGTCCCAAAGGTCGTTGCCAAACAATGACCGGCCTACTTCCCTATCCGTAAGTTTGGCGCTAACCACCAGCTGCTCTGCGGATTCATGAACCTTTGAACTCAAGCCTGGCCCAGGATACCTCTGCACGACACCAATGTCGATACAACATAGGCCTTCAGGTCCAGTCAGGTCGTTTGGACCCGGGCTGAACGAGGAAGACGCTCAACCCGCCACACCATCGGCGGTGCGGAGGGTGCTCAGTCGGATGTCATTTGCGAGCTCGAGACATAGACCGAGCTTTCTGAGGCGACATGACGAGGAAGGAGAAGATATCGCTATAGAACAACCCCCTATTCCGTCGACAACGGCGGAGGCAGATGCTACTCCCCTGCCATTGCTCTCCATGATTGTATTATCCATTGTAAGCTTCACGCGACTGCTGTTCATTGCGTCCACACCGAGACTTGACCGTACAACAGACCATGCTCGGGGAATTTCTTTCAGCGAATGTGTCGACCCCATTCCTGCTGTTCATGGTCAGAGGTTCGCCTATAATCTGACTACCGCGCACGGAATCTAACGACATTGTAGACTTTGGAGAGCTTGCTTCAGAAGCTGAGGTCGCACTTTGGACCGGAATCATAGGTACGAAATCGGACGTTCTCGCAAAAATAGCTCCATTCTGATACAAGTCATAGTTTCAACGTTCTTCTTGACCCAATTCGTGACTTCTTTACTTTGGGTGAGTCGCTATCACTGCTCCTGAATGGCCATTGGATGACTAGGGTCTTTCTCATTAGGCAACTGTTGCTGAGAAGCACGGGCGTCGCGCAGTTCTGGTTATCTCCCTCGCTGGCACCGCCCTTACTTGCCTGGTTTTTGGAACAGCAACTTCCCTAAAACAAGCCATTTCCATCCGGTTGCTACAGGGCGTATTTGCAGGGTCAGTAGGAGTCGCTCGAGGCTCTGTAGCATTCATTACAGACCCGACAAATGAAGGTAGAGCGTACGCAATCCTGGGGTAAGTACCTACCAATAAACTCCATATACTGCGATACAAATCTTTCGTCATAGGTTCTGTTGGGGTTTCGGTGGTGTTGCAGGTGCCATAGTTGGAGGCTCATGTGAGTTGTCCTCCTTCAAGCTGATCATAGACAAATCCGATAACGCTTTGCAGTTGAACGCCCTGCTGTCAAATGGCCGGATGTTTTTGGTAATATCCCATTGTTTATTAAGTATCCATACTTGTTACCTTGTGCTATCGCGGCCTTGATTATGGCTTCTGGTGAGCGTAATTGCACATCCCTAACCGCCATGTCGGTCTGAAACGCGATCTAGGCTCCTTTCTGGCTTGTTTCCTGGGCCGAGACGGTGGCCCACGCACAGGAGCTATCCAACTCCCTCCGGAAAAGGGCACCAATATACCACCTCCGATTCCAGAAGAGGACTCTGGTCCCGGAGAGTCACCTTTTGAGGATGAGGAGGAGTCATCAGGTCTTCTGGGGCTTCGGAAGAAGATCTCGAGACGTTTCTCGACCATATTTGCAAAGCGTGTACCTGACGTCGGATTAAGCTTCAGTGCTGGTTCCCCACAACCTGGGGTTCCTCTGCAGACATCTCCCAGTGCCAACCTCGAGCGGACTCGGACATTCTCAAGGACGAGTCGGGTAAATGGGTCTGCCTATGGCTATTCCGGACCATATCGAAAGCGATTGGCTAGTGCACCCACTTGGAACCTCAGACGAGGGAGTTTGGGGAGCACAGTGCGTAGAAGAGGTAGCAATTATGATGCTATTCGTCGAGATTCAGCAGTGGAAGGATCTGACCTAAACTTTGCTCAACGACTGTTGATGGCAAACGAGAATGCAGTGACCAACATTGCAGATTTATGGGTCGCAGCCGCCATGAATGTCGATAATGAAGATCCTTTCGAAAGCGACTCCGATGAAGGGATTAACGATAACGAGGAAGCTGTCGACGATGCGTACGCCGAGGATGAAGAGGGTGGAATCACTCCTGCAGCGAGTCGGCGGTTCTCTCAGTCTACGGCTACCGGTGCAGGGCCGGTGCCTAGTGGTTCAAATCATCGACCGAGCACGACATCTATGCGCCCTTCCTTACGTTCTCCCTATCTATCACATCGCCATCCTTCAGTATCCTTTTCGCCCCTGATGCATCGCCGGCCCTCCGTTGTACCTAGTATCTTCTCTCATTCCGGAGTGCGGACGCCACCTGCACTGTTAGAAGCGCAGAAGCTGTTGGCGGCGGAAGGGGAAGATCCTGATACACTCGCTACCATCTCGGAATCAAGACAGGCTTCTCAGCCTGATGTGGAATCATTGCAGCTTGAGAAAGCACCTTCGCTGGCTTCCCAAATACCCCTTCTAATCATCGTTCAATATGGCGTGCTGGCACTTCACACTACGACGCATGACCAAGTCTTCATGTCGTACCTTGTCTCGTGAGTCTTCCTGTACTTGGTTCTTGGATAGATGAAGTCATCTGACGTTCCCTTTCTCAGTGACTATGAAGCCGGAGGCTTGAATCTGAATGCTGGTCATTTCGCTCAACTGAGTAAATATCTTAATTTTATCATGTTTCACCGCGTGTAGTTCTGACATCGCTCACTCTTGCATAGTTGCGTTGATGTGCTTAGCACAAATCGCATATCAATTCTATCTTTATCCGTGGGTTATCGATATCTGTCATTTCCATGCCATATTTATCTTGCCTTCTCCTGCAGTAATATGGGGTCAGTACTCGATTTTTGCCGACATTAACGTGTGACTGATGATTATTACCAGACCTCCCCGAGGGAGATTCTCCCACTTAGCCATGTTCCGAATTGGGTCAATCATTTTCATTCCCTCATATCTTACTGTTACCCTTTACCGGCCACTCGCCAGTGCGGAGGATGGTGGTAATTTCCTTTTAATGACCGGTCAGTCACTTGGTACTATTGTCCCCGGCTCAAACTAATATGTTCACCTGACAGCGTTGGTCATCAGCACGTATGTGACATGAGCGGACTTAACTCGTATCTTTTGTTCTGATAGGTTCCATCTAGAGCGCTACGATATTGCGGCATCGTTTTCGGATACACTTCGATTGCCATTCTTCTGAACTACAGTACGTCTAATTTAACGCTCACAAAAGTATCGTTTTTAACATGGCGTTTTCGTAGTGACACCCCCTGCTGCAGTTGGCTATGCCAATGGTGTAGCGCAGAGTATTGTCAGTTTGGCCAGATGTATTGGACCTGTTATCGGCGGATATGTAAGTTTTTCAAGTTTAGGCTACACGGGCATGTCTCTAAGTGGTTTTCTGTCTTTCCATCACAGCTCTGGTCAGCCAGTGTAGAAGGTCATCCATCTGGATACTACTTTGGATTCCTTGTTTGTGCAGGAGTTTGCGCCTTGACGGTTGTACAGAGCTTCTTGATTCGTTAACTCAAACGTCTCGAGTTGAGCATGTCAAATAGGTGCGTTTTCAGTTCATCAGCGACTCTTAGAGTACTCACAATCAAAATAGTTATTCACACGAGTAAGGACACGTTACATACTTTACAGTTGCTGTTGTTTTGTACACATAGATTCTATTTTCGGGTTGCACTATATGGACTGTCTTCGTGTCGTCTCATCGTCTTGTCTTTCTTCATGTGTAATATTACAACCTGTCGCTATCACCCCAATTATTTGAATTGTTTGACAACGATAGATTACACGTTCTAGACGGGGCCAGCATTTTCTTTGGTAGGATTGAACCCAGTAAACAAGCTACGCATATCACAGACTACTTGGCTTCAGCCTTGGTCTTTTTGGGTTGCTTCTTGGCAGGCTTATCCATCTTTTGGGCCTTGACCTCCTCCCTAGCTTGAACTTGTTTAACCCCAATCATGACAGGATTTACTACAACAGGGTTGTCATGAGCGTTTATCTCAATCAAGGAGCAAAGGAGAGCCCAACACGTACTATTTCCAGCAAGGAGATCATTAACAACAGGCCGACTTCCCGAGGTGATATACTTGGCAGAAACACCCCGAGCAACGAGCGGCTCAGCGAGTATTTTCTTCAGCTGCGCTTTGCGGCCTGCAATTTTTGCATCATGGATCTTCTGCTGTTGCTTTGTAGCACCGGTATCGTCATCATCACTGAAAGATATGGGAATCAATGTAAAGCCAAGGGAGAAAGCGAGAGGCATCGCCCACCTAAAGAAATCAGAGTCCAGGTCAACCTCCAGTGCGTCTGCAGCCTCTTTCATCCAATTCTTCTCATACTTGCCCTTCTTCACTTTGTGCTGCATACCCTCAATCTCTTTGGCAAGTTTAACTCTCTCCTTCAGTTTATCCAGCAAATCGAGTTCAAGGTCCATTTCTGGAATTTCAGCTTCGTCTCTGTCAAGGCTTCCCATGAGAGCTTTGACGATCCGGCGTTCATCAGGGGCACACATGAGCATGCTGAAGCCTTCTCGGCTGGCACGCGCTGTACGTCCGTTACGATGGATGTAAGCGTCCGCTGAACGAGGTATTTGGAAATGGATGACGTGGTCGACGGAGGGAATATCAAGACCTCGAGCTGCTACATCCGTGGCAAGTAGGACAGAGTTGGGTGTTGATTTGAAGCTACGGAATTGTTCATAACAGACGCCGAATAGAGTAATAAAGCTACTTACCGGTCGAGGTTTTTTAGTCGTTGTCTCTGTTCCATCTGTGAATGCAGAGGGAAGGCCTTGACGCTCAATATGTCCAACAAAGGCGCCAAACGTCGTATTCCGTCTATTGCAGAGAGGAATACTAAAGATCGACCTGGATGGCGGAGGAGGAAGTAGTAGAGGTAGGCATCCTAGGAGGTGTCTTGGTATAGTGGTCCGAGGTAATGAGCGTATGCTACCAACCTTGTCGCCCGACAGACAATTTAACCTTCCTTCTTGCAATGTTGATACAACGCCACCTTCGGGGCTAAGATCAATAATTTCTGGCTCAGGATCTCGAAAGTCGAGTTTCAGCAAGAGATCATCTAGTAGAAATTTTGAGTAAATGCCTCTTGTCGATGATCAAGTATCCAACCTAACGTCGAAGTGGGCTGATGTTTTTTCTTCTTGGAAAAGTGATTTTTTCGACCGCGCTTCTTAAGATTGCGCTGAAGGTCTTTGCTAAGTGTAGCGGAAAAGACAAAAGTCTGCATATCTGTCTCTTGTCTCGTCGAGACGGCTTCTTCATTGGATGTGTCTTCTTCGGGATCTTCGTTGTCGACTGCAGGAATCCGCTTGTCGCTGACCGAAGCGGTTAATGCGATTAGAACATGACCCCTTTGAAGTAGGCTCACCTCGACTCGCGCAAAGTCAACCTGAGAATGTTATCCAACTCGGCGAAGTGCCCCGCCTCGATCATTCGGTCGGCTTCATCCAACACTAAGAAGTGAAGATCTCTGACTTGATTGGCGAGGTCATCGTCCTGGTGTAAACGTGAGTTTCTAACCTTGAGGGATAACGAAATGGAACTCACAGCACTCAGGATATCCCACAACCGACCTGGCGTAGCAATCAACACGTCTACACCACGATCTAGGACCCTGCGCTGCTTTTGTGCAGACATGCCACCAACGATAGCAGCAATGCTAACATGCGGTGGCGGTTTTTTGCTTCCATCCTCTTGATTCTGCGGCTCGTTTGCTTTCAAGATTTCACTCAGATGAGAAGAGACTTGGAGAGCCAATTCTCTCGTTGGTGCGAGAATTAAGGCCCGGACAGGTCGTCGTGTTTTGGATGAAGGTCGTTTTTGGCTAAGAAGATAGTGAAGGATTGGAAGACCGTAGGCAAGAGTTTTTCCTGAACCCTAAAAGTCGAAAGATCAGTAATCCTTGGATAGGTTGTAGCAGCATGGACACGAACGGTTTGTGCGACGCCGATGACGTCTCGCCCTTGCAAAGCGAGGGGTATTGCCTCTTTCTGGATGGCAGTAGGTGTAGAGAAATTTTTGGTATGCAAAGCTCTTGAAAGTTTCGAGTGTAAGCTAATCGAATGCCATTCGGGCAATAGAGATTCTGCTGTGGATTCTCATATTTAGATCACAGTCTAGGCCGCTGTGAACATTATACTCCTATACTCACAGTCAAAGGGCGGCTCAGACGAAGAGCCATCGCTGTCGTTTTCTTGGGAACCTTGACCGTCTTCGTCATCATTCTCCTCTTCATTGTCTTTTTCGATCCTGTCGTCCAGGACCTAGATAGAAGTCAGTCAGCAATACCCTATCAGAAAATGTACCGAAGGACCTAACCTTGAACCTTGCAACCCGCCCAGCTTCAGTTTCCTCATAGAAGACCTCGATATTGTCTACTTCTTCCAGCTCGAGGATTCCGTCGTCTCCACTGAGACCTGTATCGACTGGGCGTGACACAGACTTCCATGGCAGATCTTCAAGCTGGAAACTGCGACCGCCTTCAACCCTGAGCTTTTTGCGAGATGGATAGGAAAAAGAAGACTTCAGCTTTCGTTTCAAAGAAAGCCTCTTCGTGGTATCTTTTGTTTTCATGCTGAGCGGGCCTTTCTGTTACCTATTCGATGCTCTGGTTCAAGCCGGCCTTCCCTACATTTGGGTCCGCGACGGGATATTCCCACGCTCCGGCCTATTTAGGATGGGCGCACGTCTTCTTCCCGCCCTCCATGTCGGTCGCGGCTGCCATTCTATCTTCCCCAAGAAGGCAGCTATATGCGCCTATTTTTTGCTCCCTTTCTCTCATGCAACGGCTGAAGACACTGAATTTCGGATCCTTGCTTGCTGTCTCTGCTGTCGTAACATAAAGAATGATCGCCGATAGGCTTTAACTAACGAATCCGATCGCAAGTTCTGTTGCGGCAATTCCCACATACCAGCCTTAAAATGCCAGCATTCACGGCGTAGGTCATTCTTCGGCCACCATCTTACCTCACGTCGTCCTGGTAAGTACGCGTCTCCCCTTGGCGCAGTCCTTGCAATACTAACGACAGTAATGCAGTCCCAATCGTCTGTCTAAAAGCTGGCTAACCTGGCCTTTTGGCGGATTAAAGCTCGCGAGGCTCTCAAATGGCCTCGCGGGTCGCCCAAGCCAATGCCAATTGGAGACAGCAACGAGACCCTAGAGCGACGAATGCCCACTATACCTATCGAAATTTGGCATATAATTCTTAAATACGCAGTTCGTCTTTCCGATGCGTCTGTTATTGAGCCTCGAGGACCACTCTCAGCTGCCATTCAAGACGACATGGAATCGACACAGGTGGACCCGAGCTTCTTTCAAGATCGATTTAATCTGAGCCATGTCTGCTCAACCTTTCGCACGCTTGTTACCGAAATTTCCCTAGAATACACCGTCATTCAATCTGGCCAACAGCTCGCTTACCTCGCCAAATTGTTAAAACACAGCAATGGGCGTTTGGGAGAAAGCGTTCTGCGACTGGACTTGGAGATCCTCGGGAAATACAAGGTCAAGCATTTGGCCACATTTCTGCGCTATGCACCCAAACTCCTCATCTTTGTTAATCGCAACGGACGAAATAGGGAAGACCTCCAGCGCGTCCCACCGCAAATGATGCTCGCTTTAATGACCTACGGGAAAAATATCCGGCGAATCGAATTTCACAGTACAGCTGAATCCCCTGCCTTGTACGACTTGATCGACATCTCTCGCTACCTGGTCAAGGTTGAAACCCTTCATGTTCTATGCGTCCGCTCTTATCCAACAGAGGCACGTACTCTGGAAACTCTTCCACCTCTCCTCTTCAAGAATCTCCGCACCCTGTCACTCGGATTGATCCCCGTACTTCCAGAAGATCAAGAGGCATATGCAATGACCTGGGATCCGCTTCTCACTCTCCTTTCAAGAAATCCAGATGCTCAGCTGCCCAATCTCACTAGATTTGAAACAGACCTCTTCCCAGCTCACACACTTCGATTCTTTGACCGTCATGGTTCCAAATTGCGTACATTCCGGACGACTACTTGGTCTACATCTTCCCGCGGTATCCTACCACACGCGCTAGCCAAGTGCACTAACCTGGAGGAACTCATTTTGTCACACAGCACTAGTGATCATGTCCAACTACCGGGATATCATCCTGCCATTAGGAAGATATGCATCACTTCTGTAATGGAGGAACGGGTAGAGGTACCCAGCCGGGTCTTCCAGTTTGCCGTTCTTCGACCTCTGGACCAATTGCTTTACAATATAAGGGATGAATTCACAGCACCATATTTGAAGGAAGTGAGGGTTAGAAACACTGGCGCGTTCGTGGGGTTGCTGGAGCATCCTGCATGGTTGGAGGCTTGGTGGAGGAAGTGGAATGTCCTAGGGATAAAATTCGTAGATAAACTTGGCAAGGAGTTCACGGATGAAAGTCTCATACCTGGTAAGCACCTCATTGTCTTTTCCTGTTCACTGGAAATTGAACGATTTGCCTTTAGATGAAGAAACTCTGCTCAATAGTATACGCGAATAGTTCCGGCATGCTCCGGGAAATACGAGCTTCTACTTTTATTGACTTCATTTAATTTACCATCATTCTGCCGATAGATCTATGTAGTATATATTCTCCCTAATTGCGTTCTATAGACTCGTTTGTATTTTAGTAGACCTTGTCCATTGTATATTATAATACTCGAGCCTTCGAATGACGCTCTCCTTCAGTGATGAAGTAGGATTGACGAAACCAGACCACCGACAACATTAGCGGATATATCTAAGGATATTAAAGCTATGACAGCTGTACTAAAGCAAACAGCTACTACAATGGACGTCGCGGAAGATAGTGCGAACACAGGCATAGCGAACTCGATAGACAATCGGCGAATCCCCATTTGAAGATGCGATTACTGTTTTGGACCAGAGCGATCACCTGTATCCAGCGGTTGCTCGATCACCAGCAGCCTTGGAGACAATCCCAGACAAGTGTAGCTCCCGAGGAAAGCCCGGATAATTCAAAATATACGTCGATGAAGCAATGAAGCACTGTATGAATGGGTCAAGGGCCACAGTGATCGGTCCAATACATGTCTCATAGTTAGGTGGGTCTATATAAACTGATGAGCCTCCCGTGTCCGCCCCCCACATTTCTTTGCCCATTGCGCTCTCTACAAGAAATCTCAAAGCCATCACACGTCTCTAATCTAATCCTTACCATGTTCAGAACCGCTATCGTTCGCAACGCGGCCTTGAATGAAGGCGTCTGGTCACAGAGGATGAGGACTACCATGTTCAAGCCTCGGTCTGACCAAGCTACAATGGTGCGCTCACTGAACCCCGTGTCCTTTGATTCAACCTCAGAATCTCATTTTTTTGTCAGGCTCTTGGACTGGGAAGTTTGGCCGCTCTGACAGGCGCCGTCTATTGGCTCGGGTGGATTGCGGAAGGGAGGCGCAGACCTAGTAAGTCCCTGTTCGTTTGGGTTCCCTTCTGCGAGAAATTGATTTTCTCTGCTCAAGACGTTCAAATAGAGTAGATCAACAACCCTTCTGACCGTCCCCTTGAAAGGCTTGGACTTCCACGCATCTACATTCCTATTCAATTGAAGAAACCACCGTATCGTTACCTGCCGGACGTTGTCTATTCCATCCGACCCTTCTTCGTTTTTCCTATAGCGCATAGTAATGCTCAATTCGTGATTATTGTTTCGCTTTTCGAATCTGTATTATCTCCTGTACCGTATGCCAATTTTATCAGCCCCCCATTTGTTCCACCTCGCAATTAGCAAACCTATAGGATGTTCTAAATTTGAATTCATCGTCGCCTGACCTCATGATTCGCATGAATGGAGCTTCATCGTACCTTCTCACTCATTCGCGCCAAGGCCTCGACCCGCATTCAATTACTGCCCCTCACACATGACATCAGGGTATTGATCTCAGGATCCAGAACATATATAACTACCTTCGACGGGCTTCCCATGGTCGCTACATCCACTTGAAGCCTGCAGTCACTTAGCACCCAATTGAAATTGCCAGCAATTCCTGCCCAGACTTGAACCAATGCTCGCCACTATCATCCGCCGAAACGTCGCCGGGGGTGGGGTTAACCCTAACAAACCCAACAATAACTTGGTGTGCCCTGTCTCGAATACGCAATATGAGTGCCCCTGAACAATGCCAGATGCTCGGAGCGGCTGGAGCGGCGGCGCTCCTTGGAGTCTTCTTCTATATGAACTCAGATGCGAGAACATCCAAAGCCCATAGCGGTGGTAAGTTCGTAAGTTCGTGGACGTTGTCCATGACAATTTCCTCATCCCCCACCAGCACCTCCAGCCCCAAAGCCAACCTAAATTCGAGGAATGGATCGTCGAGGATGGTCTACTAGTAAATTGATACAACATTCCGGAAACATTTATAAAGTCGTGTATTTGTAGCTGAAAGTGACATGTAAATCAATCCCAACTTGAAGTTGCCAACCTTGAGGATCGAACTTGAAGCAAAATTTTGTGATCAGATACAACCAAGGCGCAAAAAGAGAGCATACTCATCCGTAAGATGCCTTGAAAACCAAAAGGTCGGCGCACTATACACTTCTATACTTCGAAAAATGGTTATTAAGCGCTAAGCGCCTAAACTAGGCTATCCATAGACAAACAGTCACTCCTGTAACGGTGTACCCATGAGCCATTGCCGCCGATAAGACGTTGCAGTAGCCGCAACCTACAAGCGGCCCCCACCACCCCAGCGCGAGTAATTTGTTCAGGATAAGTCTCTACAGTCCAACTGCCAGTGAGCAGCATTGGCACTGCCCGTGACCCACCCACAAGCACCCCAACACTTCGCACCAGCACCTCCATCGAGCAAAAAGCGCTGCACTTCAAAGCTTCACATCTCACTTAGCTAGAATGTTCACTACTCTTATTCGAAGGAAAAAACATAATCCGTGACGTCTCAGGTGGCAATGGAATTAATAACCCCATCGTGAGCCCAACAGTGGTGACTATGGACCTATTCTCGCTCGCATACTATAGCTGCTTATTCTATGCGTGTAATCTTCCAGATTACAACCGCTACCGCTATCGGAGGCATCATTTACTGGATGAAGTATGATAGCAACACGGCCAGGCAATGTATATGACGGGCCACGGCTGTGATCCGCCCTAGTAACAGGATGTATGCAGCGGGTTCGAGTGCTGGCGCAGCTACAACAGATCAGGGTTGAGATATAGGAGACGGGGAAGGAAGATTTCTTGCACATCACATGCACAAACCACTGTAATTATACATGGCTTTTACGACATTTCTACATCTTGCTTTTTCTGGTGAATGATGGTCTGGTCCACAAGATAAGACAGCAAGGCACCGTTTTCATCGCAACTAGAAGAGGATGATCAGAATGGTGAAGGTCTAATGAAGGAGAAACGACACTTACATCCGGGATATAGACTGTTCAGAATCAGTCAAGCCTTTTTGCAGCACCCGGAAGACGCTCGCATATTCTCCAGAGCGTTCCTTGAGGTAACGACCATGTAGCATGAGCAGAGTCTTGCTCCAGATCAAGTCGAACTCCAGGTGCGGGCTTTTCTCCAAATGGTCAGCAACGAACCTCAATAGGGTGGGTACATAGACCAAAGGAAGTTGTCTGGATATCAGCCGAATATCTGCCGGAGGTATACTTTCATATACATTCTGGATCAATGCTTTCTCGTTCAGTCGGAAGGCCATGACAAGCGCCTTAAGGAATTCACGCTGAGATAAAACCTCGACAACGGCCTGGGGAGTGAGGTCAATAGAGAGATCGAGTGGGTCGAATGTAACGGCTTCATCCAACGAATAGATGAGGAGGCCTTCCGTCGATGCAGCAGCCCATGCTCGCCCGGTTGGCGAAAATCGTATACACTTCGTCCTAGCTTCCTGGCGGTATTTCCGAACGGACATATCGCCTGCTCCTCTCCGGGCCCCGGGTAAAGTGGTGTCCAACCTATCCTGGAGATCGCTTTCTTCCCCATCATCGATGAGATCAGTGTTGATCCCGGCCTCGTTCACCTTCCGACTATCGAGAAATTCTTCCGTACCATCTAGGGATAAGTTTTGCGAAATTTGGAACTTCTTCAACATTAAACCCTCCCCTTCGCGGACATCATAGAGAACCACATATTTGCTATTGCCTCCGGCAAGCAGGCAGCGTCCATCTGCAGTGTACGCGAGGCTGTTGTATGATTTTCCAGACGAACTGTTGGCGGCGGAGACCCTATCATCCGCTTTGCGACCTCCGGAAACGTCTTTTCGGCCTTCAATCACGTTGGTCTGCTTCCCGTCTCGCACATCAAAGAAAGTGATCTGTCCGTCTAGCGTCGAAGCAGCCAATTCATGCCCATCAGGTCGGAAAGTAACGGCGAGGACGTCCGACGAAAGGTTGAAAGGCTCTACAGCACGAGATCGTCCAAATACGCTCCAAATGCGAACCGTCTTGTCCCAAGATCCGCTTGCGAGCTGATTATCGCCGGCAGGAGAGAAAGCGAGTGAGCTGATCGGTCCCTCATGGCCTGTGAGAACATCGAGCAGTTTCCCAGTTTGGACGGACCATAAGAACACTTCGAACGAATCGGTGGATCCAGCTGCAACGACTTCGCCCGAGGGATCGACGGCCAGACACGAAAACTGGACTGGTCTGGGAGAAGTGAAAACCCGAAAGTTCCGATATCGGACAAGATCATAAGCCCGTACTGTTCCGTCAAGTGACGCCGTGAACAAGACGCTCCCCTGCTTTGCAAAGGCGATCGTCGATATTGGTGCGGTATGCTCCGTAAAGGTTACGAAGCAGAATCCGGAGAATGACGACCATAGCTTCACTTTCCCATCGTCCCCACCTGTGGCGATCGTTTGGCCGTCTGGTGCGTAATCGAGGGTATTCATATCGAAGAAGTGGCCCTGCTGTTTTAATATGTATGATTCTGATTGCCACTCCCACACGAGCAATTGACCAAGTTTCCGGGCGCCGAACGCAAGCCATTCTCCAGAAGCGTTGATAGCGACCGAAGATATTTTTTCTTGAGAGATGCTGAGCGAGTGGATGTTGGTGAAGGCGGGGAGTTCCCAAATCCCAAATATGCCGCTGGAGAAGCCGACCACCAGGAGATTTGAAGCCGCGTGGAAAGTCGAACAAACGACTTTGGTGTTGGCCTGGTTGAAATAATTTCGCTTGTTGACTCCCCAACGCGTGTTGGCGATGCGGCTATAGAGCTCGTGTTGCGAACTGGCAGACGTTGAAGCCATAGGCTCATCATCCGATTCTTCTTCATCCTTGGCCTTCCAAGTGAAGACAGCTCCGTCTTTACTAACAGTGTAAATCTAAAGTACTTGTTAGGACTGAGCATTGGAGAGAGTTGGGAGAAACGCACTGTATCACCACTGGAAGAGAAATAAGCAGCCATAACAGCATCCCGATGACCAGCAAATGTTTTTGGTCGGAATCCATCCAGTGGGTCCAGTGTAAACAGACGGGCTGTCATGTCGCGTGAAGTGGTAATGAAACACCTGAAGCATGTTCAGGATTTCAACGCGTTTCCTAGAAAATGCCTCGAACCTTGAATCAGGAGACCATTGAACGCTTGTCACCTCGTCGTGGTGACCAGTGTACTCCCTGTGTAGATGGAAAGGTGCGAACTCTCGAACGAGATGATTTGGGGTACCCCAGACCTGGACGTGGTGTCCATGGGTTACAGCGATGTATCTGAGCCGCTGTTAACCCGAATCATTGTGAAGAGACAAAGACGCTTACTTTCCATCCGGAGAGAACTTGATATCCTTTACAGCTTTATGGAAATTGAAATGGTGCATTACCACACCGCGTTTTGCGTTGACCAGTAAAGCACGCCCGTCTGAGTAAGATCTTCAATATAGTGTTCAATCGAAATGGAGTCCCGATTCAGGGATCACAGTATCTTACCTTCGTCGACAGATACGAGTACTTGGCCATCGGGACTCAAAGCAATGACTGCTATGTTTTTCCTATTCTCGAATGAAAACGTAAAGGATTTGTTGCTATGCTCAATGGCGTCAGCAAAAATCCAAACGCAGAGCTCTAACAACACACTTGACAAGGTCGAAGACCGACACTCTGTTCCCAACAGGGCTGTATAACGAGTTGCCGTCTGCCGAAAAGACTATGTTGCCTTGTCGATATACTGTCCCGCAGACATTCGAAAACTAAGTGTCCAGGTTAATTCCTTCTATTGGAACCTATAGAAGTTTCCGCACCTTATAGTTTGCTTTCATCGCATTCGCGTAATAATTAAAGGAAACGGACAACACTTTTTCACTTTAGAGCGTGGTCGACCAGGTTTTCAGGTAATAACGAATAGATAAAAAGCAGGTAATGGTGGACAACTGAAGATAAATCCCAATTGAAATTGCTCGAAGCGGCAAGAGATGCACGTGCCTAGTTGCGGCTAGTCACATGGCTCCATCACCCGACGCGTCCCAAAATTCAGATTCCGCTCCTCACACTTGACTTTCATCTTTGAGCGAATCATTTTGCTTCCTTACCCTTGACCTATCGAAGCTCTCCCTGTCGGATGCCTCTATTCTCCGTCCTATGACATCTACGACTAATATCTGTGGAAGATTCTTGCTTCCTGTGAGAGCATTGATTAAAACATCATGCAAGTTCACAGCATATACCCACTTCCAATGCAGAGAAGGAAACGCATATACCCACCGAAATGCAATTTCTGACCCAATCATACATCGGCGATTACTTTTCCCTGTAAGCTTGGATGCTCGCTCTGCATTCAGTTGCAACTTCGCTTGGAGCATCATCGATCATCGCCCAAGGAAGATACGAGCCTTGGGCGATGTTATCACGGTCTGAAGACCCCGTCTTCTGACTTCTCCACTCTATGGAGAAGCCCCAGAAGAGTGCGTTTGACACAAGCCGTCAATGATAGAAGTATTCAATCAAGCTTTCATTTCCAGCCCCGAGGCAAGGGCACGGACTCTCTCTCGCTTTGGCCTTGCCTCCGAACATCGAGTTCTGAAAGCATAGCTCCGGAACCGGCGGTGCCACGCCCTCGGGATATTGAAGCACTGTCAACCCTTTCCAGTCGTGATACCACCTGCCGCGTGTTTGCATTTAAACCAATTACGCTGAATCTTTCTATGTGTTCTTTTTGGATAGGGCGGTGAGCTCATCCACTTCTTGATGTATTTGGCTGATATCATAGACGAAACGTTTTCTAGATTAATGGCCTCTCTTCTGACGCACTCGGTGTGACGAAAATCAGCAGTGGTGCCAAAGACCCAACTGTCAGCACCCTCAACGCACTCAGGACAATAGAACAATCTACGTCATGCCTTTGATCTTTGATGAAGAGGTACACTGCAATTCGAAGAAAAGAAGGAATGACGATCCAATTATAACCAGGATCTTCACCCTAACACGAAAGGATAGTGACCGCTAGTCGTGGACAAGACGGCTTTCATAGCGGTTGCAGGGTTCAAAATGAACCACTCCCGTTTTTGTCAATGCTGTGATCTTCACGAAAACTGGACAGATTACTCGTGTCTGCAATATCTGTATTGGTTCAGCGTTTGCGTTATCCCTTTATGTCCGTTTCAAGACTCTTGAAGTGGCAGAAGCAACGAATCGCCTCCGTGATATACGGTCAAGATCCTTGCAGGATCCGTCCTCCTTTCCGTCGGAATAACCAACGTGGATTTTAATGCCGAGCAGTCCTCTCATGCGACGCTGCATATCAACGAGGTTCTTGCTTGACAACAGGAAGTTAAATTTCATATTCTTGTAACATGTGCAGTGGCAATCTTCTTGTCCAGCAACATGAAGGTTTTGGACCCAGTTTGCCTGTTAGGACTCTTTCGGTGAGTTACAGAAGATATAAATGCCCTCATGATGCAGTCACTCAGTAGGAGTATCGTGATAAGAAGCGTTACAGATTCACAGATATGCATCGTACATACAAGGTGACCAGGTGAGGAAGTCTGCATTGAATCAATCATGCCTTCGGGATGTTGTGATCTCAGCTCAATGACGTAGGGGTGATGTCATAGAAACGCGTTCCGGTTCGGTTGTTTGCGAAAAGCTTGCATGGATTGAAAGTACATGTTGGCTACATGAAAGTATTGTGTGCTATCCAAAGACCCTAAATACGGAGAAAATTAAAACCAGGAGTCGAAAAAGGTTCATCTGGCAATGCAACATAACCATGAAGACGAAAGTGAAGAATAACCGGGAATATTACGACGAACATAGTGGATGGAACAGCGAATAAGTTATGTAGAAAAAAAGAGTTGCTCCGCATGTCGAAGACCCGGAATCAATGCAACGATAAGCCCAACTAATATCCCTCGGAACAGGCCTGCTGTCGATCATGAATTTACGGATCCCGGAAGCTGACAGTGATAGTCGAACAAGATAAAAACGCGCTGGCGAACGTGTAGATGCAAGTCCATGGTGTGTATGAGTGAGGATGGTGGATGGTGGTTGTGATACAGTCGACGGTGAATGATTTCCATTCGGTGGTGGCGAGTCGCGACGCGAAGGCTGGCATCAATGCAACTGACAGGATGTTTTCGTCACCGGCTGCGACGCCTCCAAGTGACTCATGGCGCACCCCTGCATTCAAAGGTTTTCTTCTCCCATAATGGTGGACGGGAGAAAGGGGATGGTGGGACATTCAACTATCTGCGAGCGACGTATCTCCAGAAGAGCGCGTTTGGTGGCTAGAAAAAAAAACGGTGTCAGAACCTGGTGCTGCGGCGGGGAACAAAGAGAACTGACTTGTGTACCTGGAGTTGACTGATCTGCGGGGAAAACGAAAGATAAGTCAAAGAAAAAAGACATAAGAAGGCTGGAACTTACGATCTCGCACGCATTCCCAGATATCGACACCTTTTCCTTTAGAATCCCAGACTCCACATTGACTGTACATCGTCCAGTGGACGTTGAGCTCCCAGATGCGAGTTGCTGTGGAGATGACAGTACCGGGCATGATGAGGAGAGGAGAGGCAGGGGATGAAATTGTGGAAGAGGATGACAAGTTCAAGCTGGGCACGGGGAAAAGAGAAAGTATGGAGCCCTAATTTATATTTCTGGATCGGGATCTGGGAAGCTTGCTTTTGGGTGGCTTGTCGTCGGAATGGTTTGGTTTGAGATCAAGCCTGATCAAACGGATCCCGTGACTAATTATGTCATTCAGTGACCTTTTCCTCGTCGCACTAGTCGAACGTCGTTGGGAAGCACGAGGATTGGAGCAAGTGATATATCGTTGCGCTCATACCTCCTCATACCTACGCCTTCAAGAGCTCAGTGCCACTCTAATGACACAATTCTACGACACAAACCTGGATATCGTCCACCGATCGTTATCGCAAGATCTTTTCATTGAATTAACTTTAGAAAGAGATCTATTAACCCTTTGAAATAACCCTGGCAATCGGACCTTGAGTCCTTGAGTCTTGACACAAGGGCGCGCCTGAAGGAGGCAGACGGCCCTCGGCTTGAACCCCGGTCGCACAATCAGTTTGGGTTGACCTCTCCATTTGGGCAATACATCCGAGAGAATGGTTACCGGGACAGCACCATCGGCAAGCTCTCACCATGGCGCACTGCTTAAACAAATCGCAGACTCCAAGTCTAGAAGGAAAAAGGCAATGAACCTCAAAGGCTTTCAAAGGCTTTCAGTGCTTCGAAAAGGTCCAAAGGAAACCCAGCGTCAAGCCTTTGTTTAATTTATCCCTCACCTTTATCTTTATTGAAATTAACCGGAAGTCTCCACCCCTCTTTGTCGGGCTGTGCAGACTATTTCTCCGATACAAGCACCCTATCGAGAGGGGTTCCCCATCTCGTGCTATGCATTCTCCTTCTAGTAACGCACTCGAGGATAATCGTTGTCCCATTCCGAATCTTCTCAAGTTTGAACTGCGTAGTACTGCGGGATAACTTGAACCCCAAGACACAGTCCTAACACAGCCTTTGCAATTGGCAATGTTCGAACCTTGATCCACCCCGCCGGGAACCGGCGACGGCAACACCTATGTGAGTTCGGCAACACCACTCCGATGTATGATCCCCCTGTTGTGATTGTTCTCGAGGCAAGTGTTCAGCTCTAATGCCTAGGAGAATCCAGGAGGCTCTACCCGAGAAATCTTCTTTGCTGCATGTGGGCAAGACTCGTCCCCATCTTCACTTGGATTGTTCTTGCCGTGAAGCACGCATCTTCGTTACGGCTCGGACTTCGTCGATACACATATGTGTAAGTGCATCAACTTCAAGAACTGGTACCTGGCTTCCCTCCCCTCGCGTGATAGTTCCAGACTTGGGCAATTGGGCTTTTAGTCTCCACTTAGCTTACCGGTTATTAACGGCACGCTAACTTCGTGACCTGGCATGTTGGCAGTAGGCAAGAAGAATCCGGATACGACCACAGTTGTCTGACCAATTTACTGGCCCATCTCTGCGGTAACATCGGGGACGGGAGAAACACGACCGGTTTCTTGTCTACCTCGCTCTTCTCTTGTTTATGGCCAGCACTAATCAAGTCGCTAAATAATTCGATCTCTTTGTTTCGACATATTCCTTTCACGTTTCACCAGCGCGAAATGAAAAAGAAAGGTGGAATTGAACACGAGCAGCCGCTAGCCAAGCATTTGTATCTTTTAGAGTTCAATGAACACATGGTATATCCCTGTACCCGATGGCATTCCCCTGACCTATGTCTATGCGTTCTGAATCCTATTCCATCAAAACCTGAAGCCAGGTCTTCATCAATTTCCGCGGACTTTCGAAACAAATCACACCCGCACACACCCCTCGGTCCAGATTCCAAGTCGAACCGCCGGCGGTGCGTACGACTTGTAAGAATCTGGGGTCATCGAATATGGACGACTTCCTCTCGGAGATTAAACGTCTCCCTACACCTTCCCATGTCGATGTCCTTGTAATCCAGTAATAGCCCACAGTGCAACGGACCCCATTTATTTTTTTGACAGGACAGGGTTATAGTAATGCGACACCGCAACGGGCGAGTCCCTGTTTCCCCGCCGACGACACGAGATTTGGGTAATACATCAATTACCACTGCCGCCGGAGGTCATGGGGGTAGATGGAACGATTTGCGAAATCGCCTTCCGGACTTCTGTATCATATTGGCTGTGGGTTGTATCACGGTACGCATGGGAAGCTCTGGGAAATTGTGCACTAATTATACGCGAATGCACAGGAATAAGAATTTGAGAAGCCTTGAGATCTTCACTAGTGACGTCGCTCAATCAACATTGAGGCGTAGAAGGTTCAACTTGAAACGAGTGAGTTATCTCTTGTTTTTCAAATGATTCTGAATAAACAAACCACTGGGTTTCTACCATTCAATAATCGCAGATTGCAAGTATTATTAGTGAGTTCAGGGCTATGCAACTTGGATCTTCCGGCATTCAACGAAAGCGCATCTGCATTATTATTTCCTCTTTTGCCGAATCACACATAGAAGCGGATCTCGTAGAATCGGTGGACACACATACCCATTCCACGAACCCGACTGTTTGAAGAGAAGTCTGAAGTCTTGATAAACAGATTTCTGACAACGATTCCGGCGAGACAATCATGGACATAAGCTTTCATAAAATTATCTTGATGACACCTTTCGAAGCCAGTATTGAATCCAGTGGGTTCGGGTATTGCGGAAGAGGAAGGTGAGGCGATCAGTTCAGACCAGGAGCTGGATTGAATCATAGAAAGTATTATTGGTACCCTCTCCTTACTGATATCCAGATCAAGAGCAGGTGCTCACGGAAGGGGAAGCAAGCCCTAACCCAAAGCATTAGTAAAGTTCACGGCCATTAAACTGCCTATCTCATCGGGAATTCCTCGAGTAGGCCCTTTTGACATAATCGAAAGAGGCGCTATTCAAATGAATGGTTCGAAAGCATACCGAGAGCTGATCTCATTGTTTCCAAATTTAAGCTTTAGTGTGCACAGGCGGGGTGAGCTTGAAAGTAAGTTAACCTCCATACCTTGAATCAGAACGAGGGTGTTGGTGCCGGGAATCGCTGCGGTGGATAACCAAGTATGTGTGTTAAAGATCTAGGTATTAAGGTTCCGGGTACGAGTCTGTGAGGGCATCTTCCTGGCGGGAGTACATGCGGCTGTCGCTTCCCAACTTGGATTATTGGGACCATTCTTTATTCTCAGGTACAGACTTGCCATTGATTTAAGGCTGCCGGCTTACTACGGTTCCCCTAACGTATATATGTCCCCACCAGTAACAGAATAGGCAAGCTATTCTGTGTGCCTTTTCGGGGAGCTGTTAATATGGAAGTTTGGCGGTCTTTCGATTGAGTAAATTTGACATGTCTGTAGAATTGTGGAAGCGATTCTTCGATTGTAGTAGATGAGCATATCACGGAAACGTTTGACAGTGCCACAGTGGTGCCACTGGCAAGTCGTGTGCCTTTTACATCAAATTACCTCAAGATCCAGCCTGGTTACTGGGGTTCAACCTCACGCAAGTCCAACTCCTATGACGCGTGAACTACGTACTAGTGATTTAGGACGTCGAAGCAAGGAAGTTACTCGGTATCCGTCCTTATCTCCTTCAATGAAAGGTGAGAGCTACGTGTTGTACTGCAGGCTTAGAGTTCTATTGCACCAGCTTCTCTCCACACCGTCTGAAAACGTAAGTTGATTGTCGTGTTATGCAGTGCAAGGCTGGCTTCTTTGTGGAGAAGTGGAGCAACCAACTGTTTCAACCGTCTGTGCAATAGCTTCAAGAGGTCGAGCGGAGTGGTTTCCATTGGACAAGAATGCCGGCAACCCCAAAGCTTAACTCTCGCCATGGTCCTGGAATAAGGTAAGTCGTGAGTCCACCAGGAGAGCTGCGGCTTTGAAGATGGAGGCGAGCCAGCCAAATCAGCTGTCTATATGTCGAAGGAAGTATTATGGCAATGCTTCAGCCCGCGTTCAATGAGGCTCAGAAAATTAGCAAATGCTGGAGCGAGACTGAGCAGGTAGCCACATCAGATTCATATTTGGGACCGCGATGGTTGAAGAAGTTTTCGATCGTATCTCAAGTTGCAAATTTGTTGGCCACAAAATGACCTGATGTACCGTAAAAATATGCACTTATTTTCTTGTAGGGATCAGAAGGATCGGCGCGAGCAAGTCCCAGAGAGGTTAAAGGGTAGGTTCCAGGTCTGTCAGAAAGTTCAAGGTTATCTTCGAGGATCTAGATCGTTCTCGCTGAGAGAAACCTTCTCACAACGGCGGAATTTGGGTAAATAGGAATGCCTACTTCGTGGTCATCATGTAGTATACTCTCCTTTAAATGACCACATTGTGACGAAATGTTAGGACTAACCGTAGCGGTTGGTACTCCAACGTGTGATGCTAATCCTGTGCCCAGAATTAGGGTGTCCTCCAGGGTACTATGCACATATGCGCTTAGATACGAGAAAATAAATTGAATGTGGGCTAGGTTGACCTTCTGTAGAGAGTACGCCAGATGCGAAGAAAGCATTGCAAGCGTGAGGTTCAATGTCAGACCTCTGGTCAGGATTGAAGGGCACGCAAAGCAAAAATTTGTGCTATAAAATAAAATTTATCCTGTCCATCAGTAGTGTTAGTAGATCTCAGAAAAATTTGGGCCACAATGGGATACTTAGAGTGCGAAAGTACGATGAGGAATGGGTTCAGGAGTCGCCACTTGCCTGACTAAGCAGCCTCCGAGCCGGCTTGCTTTGAGTCACGTGGTCGTGAAAGTGAGCCAACTCGAACCAAGCCTTAGCTTACTTCCCTCACGTCTGAAACGTTCCATTTCCAAAGAAATTCGACAGGTATGTTGAAATCTCAGCTATCGACGCCCAGAAAAATTGTACGCCCCCTGAAATGCAGAAATTTCTGATATGTACCAACCTGGCTTGATAGGCTTTAGGCTTTAGTGGTGCATTTTTTCTTTTTGGGGTGACACTCTACTTTGCAAGACGGCATATGGCACAGAAACGAAAGGCTAGTTTAGACGAATATCGAATGGGTATGCCTAGTACTATACGACTCTTCACCAATCTAATTGAATTGTGGGCGTCTGTACAGGTAGACACGAGGACAGGCAGTGAATAACGATTTGAATACGCTGCTGCGGCAGCTGCGCGTAGACATGGAAAGGGGCCTCGGGTGCAAACGATCGGTTTCTGGACGCGATCTTCTACGACAAACACTCAATGGGCCGTGTCTCAACCCATCCCGCGGGGTGGAACTGTTTCGAGGATCGACACTTCTGAAACATAATAACGCAGACGACGATAAGAGGCCGTCTGTTTCCATTTCCCCGCACGCTACTCTACTTTTACAAATTGTTACCCGAATTCACATCAACACACCTTCATTCCTTCACCCAGAACCCGTCAACAATCTGTCATGCCATACGCACGAACCGATATCCCCGGTCATTTTGGGAGGGTAAGGTTGGACTTCCATCGCTTTGTCACTACTACTGACTATTCGCTCCAAGACCTTCCTCATTGGCGGAACTGCAGTCGCCGGGGGTTTGATAGGTACCTGGATGCTGATGAGCAAATACAAGAAGCGTGAGCAAGCCGCTGGCAAGAATCCCTATCGTGCGTAGTTCTTCCTTTATTTCATCATCTACCACGTTACTCACTCCTCGTCCCAGATGAGCAAATCATTGCTAAGCTATCGGAGAAAACGCCTCGGAATATAGAGCTCACTCCTCTTACGCCCCTGAATGCTCGCTATAGCGACACGCCTCCTGCCTTCCCGGGCAAAGACCACCAATACAGTGGACATATGACTATACGCGATGCAAAGAAAATGTCTGATTATAGTCCTGCCTGGCGTCGCCAGATACCGCCTCCTCAAAGAGCCCAGAACGACGAGAGCCAACGCGTCTACACGAAATCGCCGGACTTCGCCAAGAACTACGAAAAGACCGAGAAGGCACGACAAGTCAGCTTCATCCCAGCTCACTAGGAAAGCGTCACTTGCCTACGATTTTTTTGCTAGTGCAGAACCTTGTCCATGCCACATTTGTCGTTTATAATTCAACATGATTGCGCTTAATGCGGTTTTGTGCTGTATTCGACCGCTCGAGTCCGACGTCGTGAGTTCATGACATACACATCGAACCGCTCGCGTGGGGATCCGAACAAACTAGTGTAGTTTACATGTATGGGTGATCTACATCTGGAGTGACAGGTATGGTCTCGTAACTTCCTTTACTAGGTCTGACTAAGTCTAGTCTCGGAAAGTACTCAGCGGTAAGCATTCGTTTCTAAGTGATCAGTATCAACACGTTGAAATAAGTATCTTTCAACTACCAGTCGATGACCCCAATGGTTCAACAGCCTGAGGATGAAGTCGTACCCATCAAAGCAAAATAAGCGCTCAGGACTCGCCCGCTCCATCCGATTGTCGTCTAGAGTTCACCACTAAATGATCACGGTACATAATGTAGACGGCGTTACGGCCGAGGCCATTTGCAATTGTATGTAGTTGGATTCTCGGGTGCTCCAAGTTTAAGCCTTATGTACGACCCGACCGGGATGTCCAAGCATCGCTGAGCATACGGAGAACCGAACACCGAATCGAAATACCAGCCTCCGAGAAGATCTTAACCTAAGTGCCGGCACAACGGGGCAGGGAGTAGTATATAAGCCTACATTATGGTACGAGATGTTTTCCCGGGGTGCTGAAATGTTGCTCATAACCCTCGTGTCTCTTTTAAGCGTCGTCTCTGTGTCGGGGGTAAAACTGAAACTAGGGATAACCACCTTGACTGGCCTTGACATCCCCGCATCTGGCACCGAGTTCTTTGGCGGTCAGTAAACCCGCTATCCTACTTGCAACGGGCCACAAGAGAAGAAAGAGTTGCTAGGTATTCCTTTTGCTGAACCCCCCATTGGGAATCTTAGGTTTCGTTCGCCTGTCTTAAAAACCCGATTGAATACACCCCGTTTCGATGCGACGGCTTATGGGAAATCGTGCCTACAACCGGTCAGCGTTCAATTTACTCGATTTGTATTCGACATCTGCGAGATGACTTATGTATCATGGTCCACAGCCTATCGTAGTCAGCCCTACCGACATCTCGGAAGACTGTCTGACCATCAATATTCACCGTCCTGCTGGTACGAAGCCGGGTAGCAAGCTCCCAGTGGTAAGTACCTCCATAATCATTGCCCCGACTACACACCTATTAACGATATTATTGTCTACAGCTATTTTGGGTGTCAGTTTAGAACTTCGCTTTCCTGCCTTCTGCTGCTGACTTTGGGCTTCAGATACGGTGGAGCATTCATCATCGGAGGTGGAAAGTCATTTAACGGGAGCGAGATTGTGGCCCAGAGTACCCGCAGGGCAAGCCTTTCCCCTCAAATGACATCCGTTATGGGCCCTGACACGGGCCTTCATCAAGGGCACTCCCATCATCTACGTCAACTTCAACTATCGACTCGGACCCTTCGGCTTTCCCCAGGGACAAGAAGGTCACTCCCATGCTTCACATTAAACTTCCATACCACTCACACTTTGTTAGCACACGACAAAGGGGGACTAAACCTAGCTCTAAAAGACATAAATACAGCGCTGGAATGGGTCCATGCCAATATTGATGTATTTGGTGGAAATAAACAAAAGGTAACCCGTTTTCTTGTTCCGGCCTAATGTCCTTAACGCAGTTCTAGATGACCATTTTTGGTGAAAGTGCGGGCGGAAGGAGCATAGGAGCTCTTTATCTCAGCAATGGGTTCCAGAAACTCGTCAGAGGGGCAGTACGTCCCGCTTTCTTCACCTTGATGTTGTCACTTTAAACAAGCGCCCAGATCTTTCAATCGGGGTCGTCTAATGGCTGGGCAGTCTATGCCGCTCACGAGCGCCAAAACGTATGGCAGAGCTTTGTCAAGGCAATTCCTTCCTGTGCCGGCATCGCAACAAGCGGCAACACGTTTTCTTGCCTTCAAACCGCTTCTCAACCCGAAATTCTGACAGGATACCTTCAGTTCATCCGTTTTAGCTTGAGTCCCGCCTCCCTAGTATCATGGACGCCTACTTTGGACGAGGGACATGGAGGCCTCTTCCCCGACTTCCCATCTCGGCTTTACATGGCAGGGAAGTTTGCTCGTATTCCGTTCATTGCTGGAACGAACCTTGACGAAGGTGTGTGTACTAGGTATTGGTATGGACCTCTTCTAACACGATTACCCTGCTCCTTGCAGCAACACTATTTGCCTTGGAGGCTCGTAACCCCAATTTCACCGAAGCTGATCTCAGAGATAGCATTATAGCAACAATTCCACCTCCGTTGGTTAGTCAAGATCGCTTCGAAAAGGCCATCGACCGGTTGCTTGAGCTGTACCCCGACGTCCCTTCCCTTGGCTCTCCGTATGGAACTGGGGATGAGCTCTTCGGGCTTCCATCGGGCTCTTCGTAAGCCGTTTCTCTGTCATCCGTCCATGAACACGCAATGATATGTTTATCTCAGTGGGCGATATGATTTTCGATGCTCCTCGTCGGCAGTGGATGGAAGCTGCAGCTGCACACGGCGTCAAGTCTTACGGATATTTATTCTCTCAGCCTCAACCCGAAGACCCCGACTTAGGAGGTAAGGCTTCGACTTCATACATATGGTAGTCGGCTGCAATCCCTGAGACCGCCATAGTACGCCATGGAGCAGGAATTGCCTTCGTGTACGGCTCTCCCCCTGACCCTAGTCCATCTGCTCAGAACTTGAGCTTAATCATGATGGACTATTGGATCTCATTCACTGTCAGCCTGGATCCCAATGACAAGAAGGGGACGAAACGTGGGTGATATACTCGCCATGACTGATCTCATTTTGACTGATTGAATTCGCTAACCACAGGTCCTACATGGCCTCAATACACGACGGCAAATAAGGTGAGTCGATGCACTTCACCTCTGACTGTTTTATGACGACTGGGGATTTCCGCAGGTCATCATCCAGCTTGAAGGGAACAATGTCACGACAATAAAAGACGATTTCAGGAAAGAGCAAATAGCTTTCCTTAACTCCAACTCCTTGACTTTCCGTCGCTAATCCGCTGCTGGTGAGCGCGTGGAGGCATTGCTTGCAGTATTTCAAGTTTAAAGAATAAATTCGCATATGGTTCTTCTGACGCACTGCGACCTAAAGCGTTCTCTTTTTTGTCGCCCCCGACAACTTTTATAGTCGACTGCCAGTTGAAGTAGGACAAACATTTCTATAACTCCGAAACCCCTGGTAGGCACGGGATGTGGCATGGAAGACAAAGGCGAGAATGCACCACGGTAATTATGAAACACGGGTTGTCGTACAGAAGACTCGGACAAGTTCTGACCTGGAAGACTGAGAGATGAAAGAGAGAAAGCCGGGGCCATTCTAGTAGATGTTAAACTTACCACACGGCAATCATCCCCGACCCAACAACCAGCGGCAGGTAGGATCTTGTAACTCTCTCTGTTAAGTCTGACCACGTCCAGCGTCGGAGTCATTGTGTTGACCCAAAATTCAAATAAGCGCCCGGGGCGATCTATTGAATTGTGGGCGCCAGTGGAACCTGGAGCTCACACATCACCAAATGATCGTGCAAGTCCCTACACTGAATGACAGTCAAGGGAAGAGTTTTATGCGACCATTCGCGATTGCTGGTGGATTATCGGGTCCTCTTAAGACCAAGGCCTTACGGCCAGACCGAGACGTCCGAGCATTGGTAGCCATGTGAACAACTGGTCATCGAGATGTAGTGTGGACCGCCTATCGAAAGGATCATTGAGAAAAAGAAGACAAGAAATTGGAGTCGACGGTGGGAACTGCCAAGCCGAAGGAGACGCATAATTACAAAGTTATGGGACCCGCGCGCAGACCTAGACACGGGGGCCGCGACACCCGAGCGCGCTTTTCGCGTTTCATTCACTTCCTTTGACTCATTTGACTCATCCGACTCAACGTGAGTCGAAATTCTCAGTTCCGGAGCGATCTCCAAATATCGATTCCAAATGCTAGCCCGCACCGGTCTTTGACCGGTCTATAGCCCACACCTAATAGACTTTAATGTTAACAAGTGACGGACGGGGAATAATTTTTTGTCGCAAGAAACCTATATGCAGCACGACTTCTTGGGGTGTAAAGGTTGAACGAAGATACTCGGCAGATGCCGTGGTCCGTAAGAATATATTCCATTTTTGGTTACAACGGGCACGTTTGCTGGGGACTAAACGGAAACCTAGACGGCACCGGTGGACCCTAAAGTAACTAGGGGAGTATAAGTATCATGGTACGAGATGACTTCCAGTGCTTCGCGAAATGTATCGCGAAATGTTGTCCAGAATTCTCGCTTCCCTCATAGGTGTTGTTTCGGTACTGGGAGTGGAACTGAAGCTGGGGAGCACTACCCTGACTGGGGGTGGCATCCCTGCGTCTGGCGTCGAGTTCTTTGGTGGTCAGTGAATTTCCATCCTATTTGATAACGGGACGGCCGCAAGCGATATCGATTCAATGCTCACGCGTTACCAGGCATTCCCTTTGCTGAACCCCCTGTGGGGAATCTTAGGTTTCGTTCGCCTGTCTTAAAGACCCGATTGAATACACCCCGTTTCAATGCGACAGATTATGGGAAATCGTGCCTACAACCGGTCAGCGTTCAATTTACTCGATCTGTATTCAACATATGGGAGATTCCTGACGCATCACGGTCCACAGCCTGTTGTAATCAGTCCTACTGACATGTCGGAGGACTGTCTGACCATCAACATTCACCGTCCTGCTGGTACGAAGCCGGGGAGCAAACTACCGGTGGTAAGTATCTCTACAATTATGCCCGGACTGCGAACACCTATTGACGAGATTATTGTAGCTATTTTGGACGTCAGTATAAAACTTCGTTTTTCTGCTCTCTGCTGCTGACTTGGATTTCAGATATGGGGGAGCATTCATCATCGGAGATGGAAAGTCATACAACGGAAGCGAGATTGTGGCCCATAGCATTCGCAGAGCAAGTCTTTTTTACCCAGTAGCTGGATATGCTAACAGACTTGGTAATGAAGGGAACTCCAATCCTCTATGTCAATTTCAACTATCGACTCGGACCCTTCGGCTATCCCCAGGGTCGGGAAGGTAATCCTTGTGCTCCACATTCAACTTCCATACCACTCACACTTTCTTAGCACACAACAAAAGGGAGCTAAATTTGGGTCTGAAAGACATAATAGCAGCACTGGAATGGGTCCATGCCAATATTGATGTATTTGGTGGAGATAAACGCAAGGTGACCTGTGTTTCAGTCGCAGCACTAATGTCCCTTTAACGCAGTTCTAGATCACCATTTTTGGAGAAAGTGCGGGCGGCATCAGCATAGGAGCTCTTTATCTCACCAATGGGTTCGAGAGGCTCGTCAGAGGAGCGGTACGTCCTGTTTTATTCACCCTGATATCACTGCTTTAAATAAGCGCCCAGATCCTTGAATCGGGGTCGTCGAACGGCCTGGCAGTCTATGCCGCTCACGAGCGGGAAGAGGCATGGCAGAACTTCGTAAAGGGATTTCCCTCCTGTACAGGTGTTGCAACAAGCAACAACACACTCCCTTGTCTGCAAAATGCTTCTCAAAACGAAATCTTTACAGGATACCTCCAGTTCATCGGTTCTGGCATCGCTAGCATCCTGACATGGGTGCCTACTTTGGACGAAGGACGTGGGAGCCTCCTTCCCGACTTCCCATCCCGGCTTTACAAAGTAGGAAAGTTTGCTCGTATTCCATTCATTGCTGGAACGAATCTTGACGAAGGTATGTACTGGGTACTTGGTACTGGTATTTAAAGGACTCGCTCCACTTCTAACGCTATAACCTGCCTACAGGGACGGTAATCACCGCTGAGGCTCGTGACCCCAATTACACTGAAGCTGATCTGAAAGCTCGCATTATCGCAATGACCTCACCTCCGTTAGTTGATCAAGCTCGCTTCGAAAAGGCCATCGACCGGTTGCTTGAGTTGTACCCCGACGTCCCTTCCCTTGGGTCTCCGTACGGAACGGGTGATGAGCTCTTCGGGCTTCCATCGGGCTACAAGCGCGCCGCTGCTCTTCGTAAGCCTGTTCTCCTGTTCTCTATGTACATGAATGACCCGCAACGTGTGTTACACAGTGGGCGATTTTACGTTTGATGCTGCTCGTCGCCAATGGATGGAAGCTGCAGCTGCACACGGCGTTAAGTCTTACGGATATCGATTCTCTCAGCCTCAACCCGGAGATCCTGCATTAGGAGGTAAGGTTTCGACTTCATACATATGGTAATCAACTACAATCCCTGTCACTACTACAGTAAGCCATGGAGCAGAGGTTGCCTTCGTGTACGGCTCTCCCCCTGACCCTAATCCATCTGCTCAGAACTTGAGCTTAATCATGATGGACTATTGGATCTCATTCACTGTCAGCCTGGATCCCAATGACAAGAAGGGGACGAAACGTGGGTGATATACTCGCCATGACTGATCTCATTTTGACTGATTGAATTCGCTAACCACAGGTCCTACATGGCCTCAATACACGACGGCAAATAAGGTGAGTCGATGCACTTCACCTCTGACTGTTTTATGACGATCGGGGCTTTCCCCAGGTCCTCATCCAGCTTGAAGGGAACGTTACGACAATCAAGGACGATTTCAGGAAAGAGCAAATAGCTTTCCTTAACTCCAACTCCTTGACTTTCCGTCGCTAATGCACTCCTGGTGAATGCATGGGCTGACGCACGACCCAGCGCGTCCTCGTTTCAGACTTCAGTTCTTATCAACTTATAAAAAATGTCTTTTGTTGTCGCCCCGACAACTTTAAAGTTGACTCCCAGTTGAAGTAGGAAAACCCTATTTATAAACGCCTGGCGGGCACGGGATACACCATGCAAGATGGAGGTGAGGATGCATCATATGGACTCAGAAACCATGGGATGTCGCACCCAAGGGTTAAAACATAAAAGGAACCACGGGATGTCGCACAGAAGACTCGGACAAGTCCTCACTCGGAAGACTGAGAGAACTTAAGAAAGGATATCACTGCACGGACCACGATTCTAGTAGATGTTAATCTTTCATATGACAAACATCCACTACTCAACAACCAGCGGCAGGTACGATCTTGTAACTCTGCTAGGTCTGACCACGTCCAGTGTCGGAATCATTGTGGTGACCCAAAATTCAAATGAGCGCCCAGGACGACGTATTGGTGTCGTCTCAAGTGGAACTTGCAGTCCGGAGTTCACGCATCAAATGATCGTGCAATTTCATAGTACCTACACTGAATGTCAGTCAAGGGAAGAGTTTTATGCGACTGTTCGCGATTGCGGGTGGATTGTCGGGTCTCTCTTAAGACGAAGGTCTTACGACCAGACCAGGACGTCCGAGCATCGGTAGGCGTGTGAACAACCAGAGATGCAGGCAGTATGTACCAGTCTTCGACTGAATTCTCCGCAGCCTTTCGAAAGGATCATTGAGAAAAAGAAGACAAGAAAGCTGAGTCAACGGGGGGAACTGCCAAGCCGAAGGAGACGCGCGAATGGTGAAATGTGAGCAACCGTAAATGATATATATTATGGTACGAGATGATTTCCCGACGCTTCGCGAAATGTTGTTCAGAATTCTCGCTTCCCTCATAGGTGTTGTTTCGGTACTGGGAGTGGAACTGAAGCTGGGGAGCACTACCCTGACTGGGCGTGACATCCCTGCGTCTGGCGTCGAGTTCTTTGGTGGTCAGTGAACCTCCATCCTATTTGTAACAGGAAGGCCGCAAGGCATATCGATTCAATATATTCACTCGTGACTAGGCATTCCCTTTGCTGAACCGCCCGTTGGGAACCTTAGGTTTCGTTCGCCTGTCTTAAAAACCCGATTGAATAAGCCCCGCTTCAATGCGACAGATTATGGGAAATCGTGCCTACAACCGGTCAGCGTTCAATTTAGTCGATTTGTATTCGAGATATGCGAGATGACTTATGTATTACGGTCCACAGCCTATCGTAGTCAGCCCTACGGACATCTCGGAGGACTGCCTGACCATCAACATTCACCGTCCTGCTGGTACGAAGCCGGGTAGCAAACTACCGGTGGTAAGTATCTCTATGACTATTTGCGCACACCCGTTAACCAAATTATTGTAGCTATTTTGGGCGTAAGTTTAGAACCTCGCTTTCCTACTTTCCGCTGCTGACTTAGACTTTAGATATGGAGGAGCGTTTATCATAGGAGATGGAAAGTCATACAACGGAAGTGAGATTGTGGCCCGTAGCATTCGCAGAGCAAGTCTTTTTTTTTACGACATCTAAATCTATTCTGACAGGGTTTGTAATTAAGGGAACTCCAATCGTCTATGTCAATTTCAACTATCGACTCGGACCCTTCGGCTATCCCCAGGGTCGAGAAGGTGATTCTCATGCTTCACATTCAACTGACATACCACTCACACTTTCTTAGCACACAACAAGAGGGAGCTAAACTTAGCTCTAAAAGACATAATAGCAGCGCTGGAATGGGTCCATGCCAATATTGACGTATTTGGTGGAGATAAACGCAAGGTGACCTGTATTTCAATCGCAGCACTGATGTCCATTTAACGCAGTTCTAGATCACCATTTTTGGAGAAAGTGCGGGCGGCATGAATATAGGAGCTCTTTATCTCAACAAGGAATTTGAGAGACTCGTAAGAGGAGCGGTATGTCCTGTTTTATTCACCCTGATATCACTGCTTTAAATAAGCGCCCAGATCTTCGAATCAGGATCGTCTAACGGCCCGGCAGTCTATGCCGCTCACGAGCGGGAAGAGTCCTGGCAAAGCTTTGTAAATGCAATTCCCTCCTGTACAGGCGTTGCAACGAGCGGCAACACACTCCCTTGCCTGCAAAATGCCTCTCAACCCGAAATCTTTGCAGGATACCTCCAGTTCATCGGTTCTGGTTTCGCTGCCGCCCTGACATGGGCGCCTACTTTGGACGAAGAACGTGGGAGCCTCTTTCCAGACCTCCCATCCCGGCTTTACAAGGCAGGAAAGTTTGCTCGTATTCCATTCATTGCTGGAACGAATCTTGACGAAGGTGTGTACTTGGTCCTTGGTATTGGTATTTGAAAGAATTGCACTTCTAACGATCTGACCTGCCTACAGGGACGGCATTTACCGTTGAGGCTCGTAATCCCAATTCCACTGAAGCTGATCTGAGAGCTAGCCTTATCGCAATGACCTCACCTCCGTTGGTTGATCAAGCTCGCTTCGAAAAGGCCATCGACCGGTTGCTTGAGTTGTACCCCGACGTCCCTTCCCTTGGGTCTCCCTATGGAACTGGGGATGAGCTCTTCGGGCTTCCATCGGGCTACAAGCGCGCCGCATCTCTCCGTAAGCCATTTTTCTGTCGTCCGTCCATGAACGCGAATGGCGAGCAATGATATGTTTGTCTCAGAGGGTGACATCACTTTCGATGCTGCTCGTCGGCAATGGATGGAAGCTGCAGCTGCACACGGCGTCAAGTCTTACGGATACTTATTCTCTCAGCCTCAACCCGGAGATCCCACCTTAGGAGGTAAGGCTTGACTTCTTCATGCACATGATAGTCAGGTGCAATCCGTGATTACTACAGTAAGCCATGGAGCAGAAATTGCCTTCGTGTACGGCTCTCCCCCCGACCCTAGTCCATCTGCTCAGCAATTGAGCTTAATCATGACGGACTACTGGATCTCATTTACTGTCAGCCTAGATCCCAACGACAAGAAGGGCGCGAAACGTGGGTAATCTATCGGACTGAAGGATAGATTGATTGAACTTAACTACAGGTCCGACTTGGCCTCAATATACGAGGGCGAATAAGGTGGGTTAATACATTTTACCTCTACAGCTGTTGGATCATGGATGTGGCTTTTTACAGCTCCTCATCCAACTTGAAGGGGATAATGTCACGACAATCAAGGATGATTTCAGGAAAGAGCGAATTGCTTTCCTCAACTCCAATTCTTTTACTTTCCGTCGTTAATTTGTGTACAGCGAGCTCGTGAAGGCTTAGGTGCTTGCATACAACAATATCTCAAAGGTGGATTGAAATTTTAAGTGACCATTTCGCACTTGTGGGCCCGGGTGAATTCTCCACCTTAAGGCCATCCGAATATCGTAATCATGTGAAGAACTCGTCATCCAAATGGAAATATTAGTGTTCGGCTGCACTCTCCGCAGCGTTTAGTGGGATCATTCAGGGAAGGGAGACACTTAGTGAGAATCCAATAAGTCGGTGGGAACCGAGTCGAAGGAGCAGCCCAAACCGTGAAACACGAATAACGGACATGATATACATATAAACCCGATAGACGTACGGAGTTTCCGAAGCTCTTTGCAATGTTGCTCAGACACCTCGCTTCCCTCTTAGGCGTTGTTTCGGTACTGGGAGTGGAACTGAAGCTGGGGCGCACTACCCTGACCGGGCGTGACATTCCGGTGTCTGGGGTCGAGTTCTTTGGTGGTCAGTGAGCCTGCCATCTGCATGTACCGGGAAGACCGCAAGAGACTCATGACTAGTACGCGCCATTAGGTATTCCGTTCGCAGAAACACCCGTTGGCAAACTTAGGTTTCGCGCCCCTGTCTTGAAAACCCGATTGAACGCAGCTCGTTTCAATGCGACCGATTATGGAAAGTCGTGCTTGCAACCGGTCGGCAGTCACTTTACCTTTAGTGCTTCTGGATCGAATATAACTTGTACGTTACGTTCCACAGCCCATCACAGTCAGCCTTGCAGACATCTCGGAGGACTGTCTGACCATCAACATTCACCGACCTGCTGGTACTAAGCCAGGGAGTCAACTGCCAGTAGTAAGTATCTCAATGTGCTTGGATTACATATTCGTTAACCAGTGTTCCTTCCAGCTATTTTGGGCGTCCGTTCAATCTTAGCTTTCTACTTTCTGCCACTGACTCGGGACTACAGCTACGGGGGAGCATTCATAGTAGGGGATGGAAAGTTATACAATGGGAGCGAAATCGTGGCTCATAGTATTCGCAGGGCAAGCCTCTCCCTCAGCTGAGATCTGTCACGGGCCCTAACACCCGCCTTAATTATAATCAAGGGCACTCCAATCATCTACGCCAACTTCAATTATCGACTCGGACCCTTCGGCTATCCCCAGGGCCGTGAAGGTTACTCACATGTTTTGAATTTGATTTCCGTACCGCTTACCCTCTCTTAGCACGCGATAATAGGGAGCTAAACTTGGCTCTTAAAGACACAATAACGGCTCTGGAATGGTTGCATGCCAATATTGATGTATTCGGTGGAGACAAACGGAAGGTGACTTGTTTTCGGCCTTCAGCCAGCCATGCTCTGATTCCATTCTAGATCACCATTTTTGGTGAAAGTGCAGGTAGTATAAATATCGGAACCCTTTATCTCAACAAGGATTTTGAGAGGCTCGTCAGAGGTGCAGTATGTCCTGGTCTCCCCACATTGACAGAGCTGTTCTATTAACTGAGCATCCAGATCTTGGAGTCAGGGTTGTCAAATAGCCTGGGGGTCTATGCAGCTACCGACCGTGAGGACCCGTGGCAAAGCTTCGTACGCGCCATCCCGTCCTGTGTCCACTTTGCAACAAGCGGCAACACACTCCCTTGCCTTCGGAACGCTTCTGAAACCGAAATCTCAGCAGGTTATCTCCAGTTCTTGGATGCTGGTCTCGGGACCACCTTTGCTTGGACTCCTGTTTTAGACGAGGGGCGCGGAACTCTCTTCCCTGACTTTCCATCCCGGCTTTATAAGGCAGGCAAATTTGCCCGCATACCGTTCATTGCTGGAACGAATCTTGACGAAGGTGCGCATTTGATACCGACGGTCTTACCCGTCTTTTCACCTCTCTTAACGAAACAATACTGCCCATAGGGACATCATTTACTGATGCTCGTAACCCCAATTACACTGAAGCCGATCTAAAAGCTAGTATTATCTTAATGAGTTCACCTCCGTTGGTTGCTCAAGCTCGCCTCGAAAAGGCCACCGATCGATTGGTTGAGCTATACCCCGACGTCCCTGCTCTCGGCTCTCCGTACAGAACCGGGGACGAGCTGTTCGGGCTTCCATCGGTCTACAAACGCGCCTCTGCTCTTCGTAAGCACGTTCTCCTGTTCTCTATGCACATGAATGACCGGCAATGTGTGTTGCATTACAGTGGGTGATTTCACGTTTGATGCTGCTCGTCGCCAATGGATGGAAGCTGCAGCTACGCACGGCGTCAAATCTTACGGATACCTATTCTCTCAGCCTCAACCTGGAGACGACCCCGCCTTAGGAGGTAATTTTATGATTTCTTGATCTATATAATCAGTAACTAATGCCATGGGACACCCCTCACCCGCCACAGTAAGCCATGGAACCGAAATTTCTTTCGTTTACGGCTCTCCCCCAGATCCTAGTCCGTCTGCTCGGAATTTGAGCTTAATTATGATGGATTACTGGATCTCCTTCACTGTCAGCCAGGATCCCAACGACAAGAAGGGTACGAAACGTGGGTCATATATCATACCAATCTCATTTCGACCAATTGAATCACTGATTATAGGTCTGACATGGCCCCAATATACAACGGCAAATAAGGTGAGTTGTTGTAATTCACCCCTCTAACTGTTGCATAACGGCTGCGGTTCTCGACAGGTCCTCATCCAGCTTGAAGGGAACAATGTCACAACCATAAAGGACAATTTTAGAAAGGAGCAAATGGCTTTCTTTGACTCCAACTCTTTTACTTTCCGTCGTTAATACGCGTTGAGTGCTTTTAGAAACAATGGAATGAATCTTCATAGATCTCTTCTGAAGTGAACTATCTATTATATTCCACTACACACTGATTAAACCGTTAAAATAGATCGTAAATCTGAGTCATGAATAACGTTGAGTTCATATATTACATGAAGCTGTTCATTTCCTGTTGGGCGTGACCTTTGTCGTGCCGGATATTGCCTGGTAGAGCAGTCAGCACAGGGCAATAACAGATCCGTACTGAAAGAAATCTACCAACCTGCAGCTTCTTGACTTCGGTCCCCAGTGATGGCACCGACCACGGTATCTTTCTTGCCTACAAGGCGATCGGCGACGCCTTCACCATAAGCCTTCGCCTGTGCAGCGTTATATTCGGCCTCGCCGGCGGCGTGCTCCTCCTTGCCTGATTTTTGCCAGGAGGTTGCGCCGGTCACATTTCCAATAGCCTCGATGACATTGCCCTTGGTGGAGTGGAGCTGGCCGGAGATCTTACTGTAGACGACCGTATCAATATTTATTGTCCCTTGGATGGGGATGAGGGGGCTTACGAAGGTTCACCGGAGATGGTGTTCTGAGCGGATGATTGAGCTGGAGAAGACATTGTTATGTGGGTGTTGTGAGTTCAGAATTGAGCACTGTAGCAACTCCTCCCTTATATATCTGCGCGCCTTCTCCATAACCACTTGACAAAATTACAAGGCGATGCCAGCCACCTCGCGTGGCTCTCCATCGGACACATCATACAGCTTCTAATCATTCTGGCTGCCTTCATATGACGTATGTCTGCAGAAACACCAACAATTGACGCGAGTTGGTGGAGACTTTGCACGACCGCAGGAATGTAACGCGTGACGTCATATGCCCAGAAGAGCAATGGTGTCAGATGCAAGCAAGAACAAGCAACGCGTCCATTCTCCATGACGCGTTATGACGGATATTTCATCATCCACTCCACAGAGGACAGAGAAGGACTTGTTAGAATTGCATTCAAGTGTAGTCTGTCGGGCGACACTGTCATAATCCATGTCGGGGTCGTCGCAGCCACGAGATGTCATAGGTGCCGTTGACGTAGTGGTTCTGAAATTTGAAACATGACTTGAAGACGTGTGTATAAAAAGGGAGGTGCAGGTCGGTGAAAGAAAAACCATCCAACACATACCCTTCTTCCACAACCAACTTCACATTCAAACAAAAACTTCTTTTGACAATGTCCAACTACAGCGAGCCCACGTTAGTACCCACACGACTGCTGATTCTTTAAGTGTTGGTGCTAACGACGCGCTTATATAGCAAGACCTCTGGTCAATTCCACTCCACGAAGGGTACCGCCGTCGAGGCTATCGGTAACATGACCGGTTCGACCGACTGGCAGACTTCTGGAAAGGAGGAGCATGCCGCTGGTGAGGGTGAATATAAGGCCGCCCAAGCCAAGGGCTACGCCGAAGGCACCAAGGACCGAGTCGTAGGCAAGAAGGACGCTGTCGTCGGTGCTGTTACAGGCGATAGGTCACAGGAGACAGCAGGTAGGCTCGTGTTCTTCAAAGGTCAATTACACGCTCTGACGCCGTGGGCAGGCAATCTTCGACGTGACAAGGGCGAGACCCAACAAGACATCAACAAGAATATCTAAACATCGAACCTTCCGTCAGCGACCATAATCATTGCACGACATATCACTGGGACTCCCCTGTACCCCCCATGTACCATTCGTCGTGCTGTAACCTGTAGGGATTAGTAGGAATAATGAGCAGATATATCAGGAAATCGGTCTGCAATCTGTCTTCAAGAACGCCCCGATGAGAATGGAAATAAATAGCAAGCATTCATTAGTCCACTAGTACCGACACGCCAATATCTATTTGTGTTAGTATAATCACAGCTCATCCGTAGGTCGAGGGTGGCCGGATTCGACAGCCGTCGCAGCAGAATGGGCTGGCGCCTCTGACTCTTCCACCTCTTCCTTGACGATGTCCGCATTCGCAGCGCTGTTTCCACCAGCAAGAACATTGGCATCGGCGGTAGCCAGACCTGAGCTAATCTTCCCGTCTTCTGCCAGTCGTCGTGTAAATCTAGCAATTTCTGTATCGTATTCTTCCCACTCGGGAATTTGCCTGGCACGCGAGAGCTTGGGTTCTTTCTGTAGGCGGGCGTCGTGTCAAGAGATAAATTACAACGAGAGACAATCATAACTCTTACTGTAAGGGGATTCTGGCACAAGTCAATTGTCTTCGCTCTATGAAGCCGGTCTTTGCTACACCATGTCTCGCACTGCAAGTTTAATGGGTAAGTTCTCAGAAGGGTCCTTGAAGTTGAGCACGTACCCATAACCAGTCTTCATGCAACGAGAACTTTAGTTCAATTCAGCGATTAAATTTACTCTACGAAGAAAACCAGGCTCACGATTGGGACCTGTCGTTGCAGGTTGTTCGGCAAGTCTTGTACGAGATTTAGTCTCTGCAAATTTGGTTACTCTGCGAATGAACGTACCTTGGTCAAGATTGGCAAGCGAGTTGGGATCTGCAGACAGGCCTTGGTATTGCCCACGGAGGATATCCTAGTACGGATTAGAGGGAGTGCTACGCCAATGATTCCGGAATCTGCTTACACCTGCAGCCATCTACCAAACAACCGTCAGCACGATCAATGAAGAGATACAGCAGGCCAACGAACCTGGCGGAATTTGACCAAGTCAATCACATATAACGCGCTATCGAGGGTATCCAAATATGAGTTCAGGTCCGTCTCAAGAATGGATAGCACCCCACCTAATATGATATGATTTGCCCATCAAAAAGTCTTTCCAATAACCCGTCTTCCAGAACCTGAATCCTTCCATATCCGTGTTGTCATCACCCATAGGTGTGTAGCCATAAGGAGCTCCTTGTAGATCAAGATCCACAAGCTCCTTCAAGTCAGCCCGTACAATCTGATCAGCATCAACGAAGATAACTTTCTTCAGGTCCATAGGGAAGAGAACGTCGAGGAAGAGAATCTTGTACGCCCAAATGATGCGCTGTTTCTCTGTTTGGGCTCGGAGCCATGAAGGCCAGCGGTACGTGACGAGTTCATAATCGAACTTGTACTCTGCCGCCATATGCGGAATGAATTCCTGGAAATTAATGAGCGGTGTGACCGAACAGAGTTTAGAGTTTGCGCACAAGGAACGAAGGGGACAGGAAGTTCTCGATAAACCAGAACTTGACGGTATGATTGGTGTTCCTGAGGACACTGAGAATCATGATCGATGCGAAGCGCTAAGAAGAGATAACATCAGCATTCACTTCTCTCAAACCAATCCATATTCTTACCTCATACAGCAGTCCTGAAGCAACAGTGAAGATGTTGATCTCAGCTTGTTCTTTCTTGACTGGAACAACCCCCGTTTCTTCAGGTTTCTTGCTTTTGAAGATCGATTTGACTCTGAAAACTAGTCAGAATCTCACACCATTTCAAGATACTTTGTCAACGTACTTTGAGGAGATGTTCTCAAACACTCCGCCACTTCCTGCTTCATCATCATCTGCTAACACATCCACATCCTCCATCCCAGGCTTTCGTTTCAACCTAGGGAACAGAGTAACACCTTCGAAGTCGGTCAAAGCGACAACGCTCCCAACGTCTTCGACTGTCGGACTGTCCCAACCAAGGCCACCAACACTCTCCATCGTATACACCTTCCTACCCATGCCTTCTCGAATCTCCAGTCCGTAGACACCCGGATTCAACCTAAACTGGAAGTATCCCAAGTTCGCAACGATCAAAGTGTCTTGAACGGGGATGGATTTGCCTCCGTTACCGGCGTTAGTGACGACTTGCAGCTGAACTCCTCGAGGAGGCTGCTGAGCGACGACTTCACGAGCATGACCTTCGATGAGGAGCGCATCTAGTGAAAAGATGGCTTTGAGGGCGTCATCTTCAGGGAAGAGTTGACCGAGCTGGATGTTGTCGAGATCATAGCGGGACTCTTTTGGACGAACAAGCCAGGATGCGGGAACGTCCATCGCCAAAGTATAGATAGGGTCAATTGGCAGCCCGGTGAACACGATTTCAGAGGGAACCTCTCGCCTATGATTCGGTTAGATTATGCATTCAGCAGTGACGATGACAGTGTTAAACTGACCCTTCGGTATCAAACGACAGCGACGGCAGCAGGTTATATCGGTAGAACTGCTTCAGGGGCATCTGGTTGAACGGAGTCAGCAGTTATTCATGGACCGACGCCCCAGGAAGAGCCCACCTCTTTATAGTTACTGGGATTCAACTGGACCTTGATGAAGATGTTGGGTATGTTAGCCAGCCATTTAACCACGCTTGCCCATTTCTGGCCGGTAGTGCTCAAGGGATCGACAAGGAAGACGGCGTGATACAGGGCCTGTGACTTGTCTCCAAATTCAAAGGCGCTGTAGTGGGGAGTGGGGTATGTCAGCGAAAGGCGTCCAAGTGGAAGCGCTGATACGTACGTGTATTCATCCTCCAACTGTTCGTAGTTGCGTTGGCGAGGGCGAGGTGGGCTATCGGATAATCCAACTTCGCTGGGATCTGGGATTTGAATCCAGGAAATAACGGAGGATGCCATAGATGCCGCATCTGACAACCGGGATCTATGCAAGATTAGTGTCGACCGGCAGTAGATATACAGGATCGTACGCACTTGTCATCCGCTAGAGAAGGAGACACCGCATGCAAGGCACCGACAACAGGGCCTGTGCGCTTCCTAATTTCATACTCTTCCAAGGTCTCAAAATCGGAAGCACGGAAGTCCTTTGGTCCGACCGGTCCAACAACGCGTCCATTGACGATCAAAGCCGATTCGCCAGGCTTCAAACCGGCCTCTTTCGACAAGATACGGCTGGACTTGAGGTACCTCCTGAGATCCGCCTGACTCAACGCTTCAGCGCCCTTGGTGATTTCCGCAATAGCCTCCTTGGTTGTCAAAGGAGCTTGCTTCCCATCGTCAGATGCGATCAAAACCGAGGCATCCAGTGCGGTTGCAAGAGTAGACAGAGATGCCTTCTTAAGCAACTTCTTCGTCACCAACTTTGAAACGAGGGCATTAACGGAATCTTGCTCAACACTGTCCCATTCCTTGGGATTTGGAACAAACGTAATCCTTGTTTGTGCTTTTTCGTTTTTCTGCCATAGTCGTAGTAGGATTCAGATAACCAGCATCAAGAAAAGAGACCTACCAGAGATTCGAGCGCCTCCTTTGCCAGGTCTAAGCCTTCTTCTGAGTCGAAATCGCCTACGACGTATATGCTTAGAATCGCGTCGCCTTGGATGTTTCGTCAGTACGCCACCCTTGGGGGTCAACGACAGGCAAAAACATACCATTGGCTGGGTACAAATATGATTTGAGGTCGAAGGAAAGCTGTGATCGCTCGAGAACTTCCGGGAGATTAAGGATCTTAAGGTCCGTGCGAGTCTTCGGGAAAATATAACGGTTTCGTCTCTTGTTCGTTGAAAGTAGGTCGTAGAAGTGGTTGCCGAGACCTCGTTCTCGCAGAAGCTCGTCAGTTAACAATCCCCTATAAACCTACAATACGATGAGTTGGTATAAGAGGTTATAAAATTTATTCAATGTTCACTTGTTCCATGAAATACTGTTGATGCTCCATCGCATCGTTTTGGAGGTGCTTCAGAAATGCCTAAAAAGGGATTGATTAACCAGGTAGATTCAAAGTCTTGTGGAAGACCTACGTTTTCGTATGGGTAATGCTTTCCATTAAAGAAAGCGTGTCCAGCCTCGGCACTAGCAAGAGTCGTGTCCAATCGGTGGTGATATGCTTGCAGCTTCTCTTCAATAGCAGACCAAGAAACGCCCTCCTGAAGCTCGATTTTGCCATTGACAACATCATCGAAGCGAGCAGGTTTCTTGTCGGGATCTTCGATGGAAGACGCGGAGACAAGATCATTATATGCTTGCTGAGCAGCAGACCAATTGACAGTGGGGACCTTATCCTGTGGTAGAAGTTCGGGTATCGCGAGCTACAGAGCGATGTAAGTTACGGAGCTGTTATAAAGGAATGAATGGTCGCACCTTGCGAAGAAGACCAAGCGTCTTCTTTCTACCGTAGGCGTTAATGAGGTAGTAGAACAGTCTGGCCATCTTTTTGCCTATTGATGCATTAGCCGAAATTTTCTGGGTATATGCAAAGTAAACTCGCCATCTTCTGTCTCAACGATGGGAACGACACCGAATCTAAATGGCAGACCACGTTCAATGATATTAGACATAGGTCCGACCACGAAGTTCACGCTGGTGACTTGGGAAAGGTCAAACGCCAGGATGGTATTGAACAGATTCGCCTTTACAGATGGGAATTGTCCCGGGTACATAGGACGAATCAGCTGCTTGATCGTCAGTTGACTGATGAAGTGAGTGTGTGAAAAGGGACGTACTGAGTGCAAGGTTGGGCTCCAGGTGGCATATCTGTCGAAACACATCAAGACGTGTTCATGAATAGAAGAAAACCACGCACCTCGCGTCCTTCTCAAGATCATTCCAATATACAATCAAATCCCCTCCCTCTTGCCTGTCGCTGGCATCGTACAACGCGTCTGCTGAGGAAGAGTCCCGCTGTGCCGAACCGACAATGCTATGGGTCAGCAACTGGAAAGCCTCTTCTCTGCTCAGTCCCAGTTCAGTGAGACTTAGCATCAACTGACGTTCCTTCTTGAGCATCCGAAGCATTGGCAATGGTTCGACATCGTAAGGCTCAACAGTGACTCCGTTCAGCCAGAGCATGTTGATTCCACCTTTGGCTCTGATGCTGTTATCGCGGACTTCCCCAGCAATGCTCTCGTTTGCAACAACTCGACGCGCGAGCGATGTTGCGTATTTCGGGAAGTTTTGGGAAAGTTGGATGAAGGTTTCCAGCGGCTCAGATGAATCTGCGATGATTTGAATGGCTTGAGAACCCAGGTCTGAGAGTTCCTCCTCGGTAAGGGCTACGCTAGCGCCCGGAGCAGATTCCTTCTCTGGGTGCGCCTCAATCAAAGTCAATACTGGATCTTCGATTGCAGTTTCTTCTTGGGAGGTTCCCTGTGCCCTCTTCTGTGTCTTGAACCGATCGTCTAGGGCGAGATAATCCATCTTCTTCAAGTCTAAAGCGACACCGTATCCAGAGAGCGTGTTTGGTGGGGTGTCTTTACGTGAAGCAGGCGGTACATGGCGCAAAACGTATTCAACACGAGTATCTTCCCGCCTCGAGACCTTGTATAGGTATGAATGAAGCTCTCGGAAGTTGGGAGACGAGAGAGATGCATAGAGGATAGCTGTCCGTGGTGGCCTTTCTACGAGTCGGTCGGGAGGTGGGTATACATGGTCAAATGACAATGTCTGCGGTCGGGGGAATGAACTGCAAACAGTGAGCACAATACGGAGACCGAAACCAGAGTACACACCCTGAACCAATAGTTTCGACGCCTACAAGCTTCTTCAAAGTCTCGACATCACAGACAACATCCCCATACCAGTTCACCCACGACCCGCATTCACCGCCCTTGGTGTTATTGACGTAGTTGACGTAGTAATTGTAGAAAGCCTCAATTTTGGGGGTAGCAGAGTGCAACGCAAGGTGTAGTTCCACATTTGCTAGAGCTCCTGGCTGTGAAATGAGCCCGTTGCTCGTAGCAACTTCCAACCCAGCTTGATGAATGGCTTCAGGGGACAAATCTGTCGCAGAACGGAGAATTTCTGGGTTGGTCAAGAGGTCGAGAAATGGGAAGAAGTCATTGGAGTTCTCTAATCCAACTGTCTCTCTAGAATAGAATTAGAATGTGTACCTCTATACAAGAACCGACTTACAAAAGCTCAATTAGCGCTGGCGGTGCTGGCCATGATGTCTTCAGCGACACCTGAACTGGCAGACTCGACGCTGCCGACAGCGACCAGGCCGAAGCTGCAAAGAGGAATTGCAGAGCACGCTTCATAAAGCGATGTTCTTCGTTGTCCTGAAGTTTACGCGTTACAGAACATATAATTGGTTGCAATAGTAGACGGTTACAATGATCTGGACACGTCGTCGGCACGTCGCGCTCTCAGGCTTCTCAGGCTAATCTTATCTTATCAATGACCTCGGCAGCATCAGCCTCTTGCAACCTGAATGCAAGAACTTGAAGAAGTCAAGGCGCCAATAATTCGGAGAATGCTCGCTAGGCAATATGGAGGAAAATAGCGGTCTGTAATATAGTTTGGTTCAACTTCTGCCTGAAAACTATGTCTTGAGGGCTTGAAGCATTGAACTTAGAAGTGTTATTCGCGCTGCCATTCCATCCTCTTCCGCGTAGCCATCCCTTCAGTTTGCTTGACGAGTATGCTGGAATAAAAGATCTTGCAGGGTCTCATGATCATATTTTCACCGCAGGACAGGCCAAGACGGGACAAGTTGACCCGTTAAAGGAAGAGAGAATAGTGGTAGGCTTGCTTAGGAACACATGGAAGCAGATGGAAGCCATGGGAAGCTCCTCAGTCCAAGGGCATTTTGAATAAATAAAGACGGATATTTCGAACCTCGCTTTCAAGCCTAGCTTCTGCCTCGTCTCTGTTTGAGTCAAGCCGGCGCTACGAATTCGAAAAAAAAATGCGAAGCTTACTTTTCTCTGTTGTCAGCGCCATTGGTGAGGAGAGAAATACCTTCCTCGGCCTTTACATAGTTTCTAACTTCGATCCAAAGGCATTGCCACTGTTTTGGCGCACGGGGAGGCACAGGATGTCACTCTTTACGAGCTCGACCCTACGCCGACTGCAAGCACCGAGACGTACCTTGCGTCAGGAACCTATCTCGGGGTTTCTCCCATCGCAGTCCATTCGAACGGCCAGACTGTTTATGTCGCAACACGGGTCAACAGTCTTGTGTATGTTGAAAATGCCCAGACGACCTCTACCCTCCTAGCTACCCCAACGACCACCGAATGTAAGCACTGCCAACCTCATTCCGTCTTTCCCCTCAAGCGGTTTACCCTTTCTCCAGTCACCTTCCGGGCTGATGCCTCCCATTACTATCATGCTTTCCCGACCACAAGAAACGGTGTATCAGCTGAAGAGATCAACGAATGCCACTACCGTGATAATGGTATAGTTGATTGTAGCCACAAAGTCGTGGTCGCAGACGCCAATGGACAACCCAGTATCGCTGCATCGCATTATACAACGGGAAAACAACGGCCGTTTGCAACTATTAGCGACGCCGAGTCGCTGAACCTTCCAACTCAAGGAGCGGACGAGGATGAGTCAGAGAGCAGTGCCTTGTCAACTTTAGGTGTCAAGTTTGTTCCAGTAATGTTGGGCGTGCTGGTCGGAGGATTGTTGGTGTAGGATATACAAATGACAGTTGTGCAATATTAATGTCGCAGCCCCTTGATAGATCAAGAAGTGGTTGTGACGTTCTAAAGACATTTTGATCTGAAAGGATCAAGGATTGGAGTTGACTGGTTGATAACCACTGTCCTCCGAGAAGAAAAAATTCGACCATGGGAGCATCTTTCCTTGAGAACAGAAATTTGAGTCCCCAAAATCTCCGATGAGAGCGATTGGAATCGGGACTAGGTCATGCAAATGTCGGCTCGAAGAGTATACGCGAGGCGGTCAGATTCGTTTTTCAGTCATAGATTCTAGGGGGCAACAGAGTCCCTTTTGCGTTTTCCAGAGCTTTCTGTCATAAATCGGGCGACGTAGAGGGTAAAGATGATAGAGAGATAGTTGAGCTACTAGCAAGGCTGAGCCAGGCGCTTTGTGTGCATGTGCTTGTTTCGGAGGCTGTGGCTCACTAGTACAAAGCCACATCAACAGGTCGTTACCAAGTTGGGCGAAGGGTGCCCTAAACCTTGACCATCGACCACGACCAGATCTTTCTTCCACAAGGACTTTATTCCTTGTATACTACTCCAGAAGTCCCCGTATACCTCAAGTTAAACCTCAAGTTAGACCGATACAACGATGGTAAGCCCGGTGGCGCGCAAAGTCCATGTTCAATAACAGCTTACCATGCGTTTAGTCTACGACATGCAAAAGGAGGTTAATTCGCGATTTTAAGCGCCTCACTACAGATCCCCCAGGCGGTGTGTCTGGAAGTCCATGTCCCGACAACATTATGCTCTGGAACGCTGTCATCTTCGGTCCTGGTGAGTCGGTGGTCGTCGCATGGCGGCAGCCTTGTATTTGTAAACATGTTCATTGACCCTTCGCTAAACAGCCGATACTCCATTCGAAGATGGCACCTTCAAATTGACCCTGACGTTTGACGAATCATATCCTAACAAACCCCCCACCGTTCGATTCCTTTCGCGGATGTTCCACCCCAATGTTTACGCCAACGGGGAGCTCTGCTTGGACATCCTTCAGAATCGCTGGTCGCCCACGTACGATGTGGCAGCCATCCTGACAAGCATTCAAAGCTTGCTGCATGATCCCAACCCTAACTCACCAGCTAACGCGGAAGCCGCCCAGCTTTACCGGGAGAACATGAAGGAGTACGTTCGAAGAGTCAAGGTGACTGTCGAGGAAAGCTGGATGGATCCCGAAGAGCTCCAGAGAGCCGCTGTAGATGATGCAGAGGCTTCCAATTCCTCTGTCGCTAGTCCTACCGCGCAGGCTGGGTGACTACGAGGGTATACCAACACCACCATCCTCCGACGGCGAGCCCTTCTATCTGTGGGTTTCCCTTGCATGACAACGGACGTCCTTTGGATCCCTTTATTCACTTTAATGACCTGACGCTTCAGCTTGCATAGGTTTTCTCACTCGACTGTCTTACTATCCTCATTCTCATGTTTAATCACCGCATATGTACTTGTGACTCGCATCATACATACCACTGTTCTATTAATGTAACCATTCTGTCTCTCTACGTCTTGCGGTCTCAGGGGCACCCGCACCGTCATAAAAGCGACAGGGGGTAGACCATAAAATGCATGAAATGAACTTTGAATGTCAGTGAACCCACATAAATGTACTCTATGGGCAACCCGAACGAACGCCTTGATTGTTGCGTTGATTCACATTTACGACGTGTATTGGTAAGACAGGGGCAACGGAGGCTGTACGATTAGATAATTTTTATCTGCTCTGATTCATCTTCATCGGCAGCGCGATGACCTTGCTCACTCAGCAACCACTTCAAAAGGCCTTGACAGGCCACCAGTTTTACGACCTTACGACCTCCGACATCCCTAGCTATGGAATTCACACCGGGACCCGCTGTGCATCGAGTATTGTGTGCGGATTGCGGTGAGTGTTTATATTCTGGTTTTCTGCTTGGAAGGAAGATGTTGATGGTATACAGGAACGCCGATTGTACCCAACTCTGCCAATCTTTGCGTTGCTTGCTTGAGAAATACGTGCGTGCTCCCCGGGTCTGGATGAAGAGGCTGTTTTGACTGGTGGATAGCGTCGATATCACAGAAGGAATCCCAAAACAAAGTGCGTCTCTTTTCTCGATGCGAGGAAAAAAGTGTTGACTGGTTATCATAGCATCTGTTGCCCACTGCAGGAACTGCGAACGATTCTTGTCGCCACCTGGATCATGGGTACTCGCTAAGCCAGAATCTTCGGAATTGCTTGCCATTTGCTTGAAGAAACTGAAGGGGTTGGTGAAAGTCCGTCTGACGGATGCGAGGTTCATCTGGACGGAACCGCACTCGAAGCGTTTGAAGGTGGCTTTGACGATCCAAAAAGAGGTGCGTTATTGTGAGGTTTCACTATAATCTGTCCATTTATACCGACCCAGGTTCTTACGAACACCATCCTCGAACAAACTTTCGAAATCGAATACCTCGTACAATACGGTCAATGCCCCGACTGCACGCGTCTCGCAGCAAAGAACACATGGAGAGCAATGGTGCAAGTACGGCAGAAAGTCCCCCATAAACGAACTTTCCTCTTCCTCGAACAGCTCATTCTGAAGCACAACGCCCAAAAGGATACCATCTCGATAAAGGAAGTGAGGGACGGTCTCGACTTCTTCTACAGTTCTCGTAGCCATGCCTTGAAGATGGTGGAATTTTTGGCCGGTGTTGTACCTACGCGGTGTGTTTTGCCCTTTTAGGCCTCATAAGGTCGTCTAAAACTTCAACGGTGTAGATCCAAAGCATCAGAACAACTGATATCTGCCGATACCCATACGAACACCGCCAATTTCAAATACACATACTCCGTCGAAATCGTTCCTGTTTGCAAGGACGATCTGGTCTGCATACCAGCGAAACAAGCACGATCACTGTCCAATATCAACCCATTGACGCTCTGCACACGAGTAGGCAACTCTCTGCAGCTCCTCGACCCCGCCACCCTCCAGACATGCGAAATACCGGCACCTGTCTACTGGCGGTCGCCCTTCGATGCTCTCGCATCTGTTACCGACCTCGTTGAGTTCACCGTACTGGATATCGAGCCTGACCGATCAAAGACGCGAGGAAAGCACGTGATGGCGGACGCTCAGGTCGCGATTTCTGGTGCTTTCAAGTCGCGCGCGTCGCAGCAGGACGATGGGATGATGATGGACTACGATGGTGTAGGCGCCGCATCCATGATCTACCACACGCGAACCCATCTCGGCGCGATCCTGCAACCGGGAGACTCAGCCATGGGCTACCACCTCACGTCCGCCAACTACAACTCCGACACCTTTGCTGAACTGCGGGGCGACCGCATTCCTGATGTCATCCTCGTGAAGAAGGCGTACCCGAATCGACGCAAGAAGGGGAGCAATAAGGCGAGGAACTGGAAGTTGCGGAGTATCGCGAAGGAGGCTGGGGAGGAGGGTGAGACGAGTGGTGCGAGAGGCGCGATTGGACGGATGGGTGGACGTGACCAGAAGAAGGTTGATGAGGATTATGAGCTATTCTTGCGGGATTTGGAGGAGGATCCTGAGCTACGTGCGGTGGTTAACCTGTATAAGGCGGACGCTCCCATGAAAGATGTTGCTGAGCCCAAGGCTGCTCCGAAGAAGAAGGGTGGACAGTACTCGATGGATGTGGATGTGGATGAGCCTGCTGAGGAAGACGAAGAAGAGGACGAAGCCGAAACCGATTTCCCTGAGATCAAGCTGAATGAGTTGTTGGAGGAGTTCGATGAGATGACTCTGAACCCTTCGGGTGAAGACGAACAGTTGGAGCATTAGGTCCTTTTTTTTGGGGGGGATGCTTCGCTCAATGTAGTTTAGGAGTAGATCGCTATGCAAACTAGAAGTCTTCTCGGTTTGGTATTCTAGGAATGGAACAGTGAAAATTGTAAAGTCGAATGTTGTTCTCAACCTCACAAATTCGAAGCCAGCTGCCAGAAGGCCAAGCTTACCAACTGGTGATACCGCAGATCTAAGCGGTAGGCTTGACGCCCCCCAGTAGAAGGTTTGCCTGAGGGAAGATATATAGTTAGCGCGATCTTCTTCGTTCCACGATAAAGTTTCCAAGGTAATGTTCATCGCGATCATCTTACATGTCACTTTCTTCCACGTAAATCTTCTTGTCGCTGAGAGTCTTCCAAGAACCATAAGAACTTTTCCTGTCATGTGCCAGCCGTATACATCTCGGAAAATGGGTGCGGCTATTACGCTTTACTATTAGTACCAGCTCCGGTAGTGGGCATGAGATGACCAAAGGATGATACAATATGCAGATTCTAGATCTGAATTCTCTCGGTTATCGACTCCTTGGCACGTACTACGGTGGTGCTCAACAGGCTTTGCAGGCAAACCGGACTACACTTTGAGTGCTTGATGGGCGCCTACTATTAATATAATGTCATGTCTACGAAGACTTCTGGATAAATGCTGGCTGTTTGCCGACAATTCTTGACACATTATGTATCCATACATAGGAGTTCGAGAGGTTGAGGTCGAGAGGTTGAGAGGTCAAGTGTCTTGGCATAGAAGTTAACGCGAAAACGTCTGGTAAACCTCATGTAATTCATCCACTCCGTTCAAGCTGCCTATATATAAAGCATGAATATTACCGGATATGGCGCTATGACTGGTTTACGGCTAAAAGTGTGCTAGAGTGGGACGGTCAGAATGATGCTTTTAAAGACTGGAATTTTCTTGGGCGTGAAATTAAGCGAGCAGCGAGCCCCTTTCCGAACAAGCTGAATTCAACGGAGATGCAGTACGGCCAAGTACCGAGACTGTTCCTGATACTCCTTTGGATTGTCCACGGGGGGTTTCCTTGTTGCTTCTCCAACTTCTGAGTAGAAAGCGCAGGTTTATCACTGGTGAGGGGAAGGTAGGGACGCGCGACTCGGACTCGGACTGGTTTCAATGTGGCACTAGGACTTTCAACGGTCGAATGCTGCATCGCCGCCACCGTGACCGACGCCGCTGTCGTCTCATGGACCACGCCTTACCATGGTCCCTTCACAGAGTCATGACAATCGAAGTGCCAGTGCCACGGGGTAATAACAGCATGGCCCATGCATCAATTATCATAGTATATCCGAAGGACCGAAAGAGATAAGGCGCCTTCCTAATCGGACGAGTGCCGATTAAAAGACTGAATTGCGCAGTCGGTCGTTGGTTGGGGCGCGGGAGCTCGCCATATTTCGTTTTTGCTACGTTATCGTGGTATCTTTAAGCTTGTCTCTATAAGAACTTACTATTTATACGACTCTATTGAAGACTAGGCAAGGGGCTGAATGAAGTTAGATTGGTATGTTTAATTACCAGTCTTCATACACCTTCTTGCCATTAACTGTCCAGTCTATCTGGCTTGATGTCAGGAACTGCCATATGCGTAGAATGTCACTGAATCACTTTGCAGGGTCGCCGCAATGCTACAGTGCATCTACGTAGTTTCTCCAGACGTTCCAGAAGAACTTGTATGGGAATCAGGTTTCTTCCTCCGCAGCGGAAAGCCCGCACGTCGGTCGGGTGAGGACTCAGGAGCATGCACTTTATGATGGCCAGAGGCTCGGACTCGAGCTGATTTCAGCCTATGGACATACTGGCTCAGTAAGTAGTCGTCTAAGAGCGAGCCGCGTGTTCGCCTTGAAACGGTTACCCAGGGAGCCGGGGCTCGTAAGCGCAACACACTCATATATTCGACCTCAGGCCTACAAGGCGGCGCCTATGTGGGGAATCAGATTTCCGGTGATGCTCGTCCGAACTTCTGCGGCTTTGTGCTTTCCTATTGGTTTCATCGCCTGCCGGCTCCTGCCAGTGCGTCCTGAGTTGCGAGCGGCGGTAGTAAGTCTGCAGTTGCACAATATGGTGCTTCGTGCCGTCAAACTCCAACGCCACATGCTGAGTGAGGGAACGTTATACGCGGATAGGTACACCCGATTGCTCTAGTAGTGGTATGTACATGCCTATATTGCATTATTATTAGCTACACTTCAGCTTCACGGAACAGGCATTTGAATTCAAAACAGTGGTGCCGTGGTACGCCGACATTCATGTACCTTACACATCGTTATGGCCTCCGGAGGGTCGGTACTCTCAGCCGGAGTAAGCTTTGAAAGGCTAGTGCAAGGGGCCGCAATTTCAAAGAGGTGCTAGAACCAGCGTTGACCACGCGATATGTGTCAGGTGCTGTTGGGTATTGAAATGTGGTGTGCATTTGATAATGATAGTTGAGATAAAACAGTACATCTATTACATATAACAATCTCCGAGGTTATTAATAGACGGAGATACAGGTCAGGTTGAGGCCTGAGGGCTTGGTACCTCGAATCCCGAGAGCACAAATCCCTCAACTCTTGTGTCTTCGCCGCAGAACGGGTACTTGACAGATGGATATGCAAGAACCTGCTTGAAACATGTGTCAGGCTTTCTTTCATCGTCCGAGAAACGACCCGAGCGGTGAAAACAGTGTATTTTCAGGTAATGATTTCTACTGAAATACATCTGATCACAACATACGCCACGCCTTAAATAGAATTCCACCGTTCAGTCATATTACCAGCCTCGTTTGGGATTCTCTCTTTTCTAGCATTGATAAGCTCAACTGCAGAAGATGTACTTCATTAGCAACCTTCGCCCCCCAAGTCCACATGGGGACCGACCGTTCGTGTCTACCATGAGAGAGGGACTATGAGACTTCAGGTTCGTAGCCTTTGAATGGGCGGCTCTGCCTTTGTGCAAGCTCTGAGCCGGCCCGCCGTGAATAGGACTTCTTTGACAAGAGGAATGAAATGAGAACGCCACCGGCCGAAGGTTATCGGATTGAAGTCAACCAGAAGGCCAGGTACCTTGAGGAGCGCACAAATAGTGCCTCGAACTTGAAAGAGACTATTGATGACGACCCTGAGTTTAAAAATAGATTCTTATGTCACCGTCCTACGGTGCGGGTTGAGAGGGTGCCATAAGAGTGCATATGTACCAGGGGGAACTCGGGGAGGGCGTGGGGATGGGGTACTTTAGTGTGAGGAGGTGGAGTGGGGGATGAGGGGGGATGCCGTCATGTTTACTGAATCGAGAGATGGGGGACATAGGTTACTTGGATGAGAACGTACTAGTGTGTTGGACTAGCGGTGCATTTGCAACCGTCAAAGATGGACCAGGTATGAGTGACAATAAAACCGAACAAGATATGATGATACATAGGTCGGTGAGAAGCTGTGGGATGTTGCCTCAGTGTACCACGTTCTCTCCCGTGTTTGCCCGCAGCTCAAAATGGCTAAGTATCCATCGTTGAGGTGGTGGTGTTACGGCAGTAAATGGGCAATGGGATGTCAAGTGTCGAGTTGGATGGGAATTGCATGTGGGCCCGATGTTCGAATCAATAATTCGAAGCTTTCGATTTGTTTGGAGTCCAGAGAAGGGTGAAATGCCATCTGATTCCGATAATTACACGAAATGTAATTGGTTGAGGGTTGCAAGGATACGATCTCTAGACGATGGCTGGGTAGAGAAACCATCCAGAAACCGACGGACGAGCATCAGCATTACCTCGTCGAATGCAATACGGCGAACGTAACCTAGTGTAATCTCCAATGATGCGGACCACGGTTTTGGACCATGGGTTAGCGTGGCTGCCGCCGGTGATGACTTCGGCGCCGTCACGATACGAACACCAAAGAGGCGAGCCGCGAGGCCCGAGGGGAGTATCTTCACTCCTTGCTGAGCAGAGCTCTGGAGGGCTTTGTTCCGACAGAGGCGCACGTCGATAATGACCGAAGGTCAAACTGCTGACATCAAGTGCAGAATTTGCCGTCTCAGGAATAATGAAGGAGCAAAGATCTTAAGTATGGATGCAGATTCATTCCGTTCTGTCTTTACCTCGGGGGTGGCGTCATTGTCGGAGGTGGCTTTCGGAGGAAAATGTTGGGAAAACACTGAGGTTCCACATGACTGTTACCATGTCTGGCGTATTGCTGGAGCACAGATTAGCCTGAAGAGGCGTCAAGTTCTCGTCGAGTTACCTTTATATGAGAGAGGACCAGGCTCCCTCTCCTATAGTTCAACAGGAACGCTAGGAGGAAGACGATGCATTTTTCATTCCAAATACAGTGACGGCGATTTGCCTTCCATGCATTCTGATCGTCGCCTTCGGGAAAACGGATCAGCTTGGGTCCAGGGAGAATTGTTGCACCACCGAGTAGTCACAACAAACCAATGAGAGATTTTGGCCCTATCGTCAGGTTGTGCAGCGGAAGACGACGGGAAAGTGCCTACGCTATGCGGGCCTATATTTACTAGGAGACCGTGCGGGCTTTTTGCTGTCACATCGAGGAAACATCAGCAGAATTCATCATGCGGTCGTCGTCCGATACACCACGGGTGTGATGCCAAGTTTCCACTCTCATTATAGTCTGGACTAGGGGCTCATAGGGGGCCTGAATAACGGACGAATATCTCTTCTACGCTTAGCGCATGCTAAACAGCGCCGACATTAACCAAAATCGACGAGCAGGGGGCACGCGACCAAACGGGGAGAACACGCCGGCCGACAGTGACATGCCGAGCCCGGCTGGGGTAGCCGAGGCGGAGCTTGGCATCAAAGTGTGATAAGCTGATAAAAAAAGCACTCGTCTTCTGGGCCTAATAAGGGTAAACACGATCGAAATCGGTTTTCCTCAAATCCCCGTCGACGGCCACTGCTCTCATCCCATTTCCCTCCAACGCGTCCTATCCCCCGCTGCTGGCGTTCCCTACAATTTCCCCTCGTCATCGCTGTCGGCAATGAGCGCGAACGAAAAAGAGCCAGGCCCGGATCCGGTAGTCAACCAGGATGGGGAGGTGGTGAAGAAGAAGAGAGAGTACAAGGACTTTGGTCATGAGGAGGAGAAGGCTACTCGTATGTAATAGCGTTTTCCCTTTTGTGCTCGTTGCTGACGACGTCGGGCACCCTTTCCAGATGCCAAGGTCGACATGAACACCGTATGTCCTTTTTTTTTCCCTTTTTGTCGGTCCCAGCTCACCGCGGTATGCCTTGCAGATTGAGTTGACGGCGGACGACCTCTACGACAAAGAAAAGGTCGATTTAGAGACCATTGTCATCGACGACGTCTTCAAGCTCCTCCAGTGCGACCATAACGGTCTCACCACTCAGGAAGCTGAACGTCGTATCGGCCTGTTCGGTCCCAACAAGCTGGAGTCTGAAGAGCAAAATCCCATTCTTCAGGTAATGCCGCCTTTCCACGTTCTGTTCGCTCCAAGTCTGACGGGAAGGATTTGCACAGTTCTTGTCTTTCATGTGGAATCCTCTTTCGTGGGTCATGGAGGCCGCTGCCCTCGTCGCTATCGCCCTTTCCAACGGTCAGGGCAGACCCCCGAATTGGCCCGATTTCACCGGTATTGTTCTCCTGCTGTTTGCCAACTCTGCTATCGGTTTCTATGAAGAACGGAACGCCGGAAACGCTGTCAAGGCCCTCATGGACTCCCTTGCCCCGAAGGCCAGGGCCAGGCGTGACGCCACATGGCAGGAAATCGAGTCGTCCATCCTGGTTCCTGGAGATATGATTGCTTTCAAGATTGGTGATATCGTCCCCGCAGACTGCCGTCTCACTGAGGCTATCAACGTCTCTATTGATCAGGCCGCCCTCACCGGTGAATCTCTCCCCATTTCCAAGAAGGCTGGTGACCAGTGTTTCTCGTAAGTTTCGCTGCGTTTTTGCCCTCTTATCCCTGTTCATTTGTCTCCTAGCGGTTCCACTTGCAAGAATGGTGAAGCTGAGGGTGTCGTCATCTCTACCGGTGCCAACACTTTCTTCGGTCGCGCCGCTTCCTTGGTTGGACAAGACGATGATACCACCGGTCACTTGCAGCAGATCCTCGCCCAAATCGGTTCCTTCTGCTTGGTTGCCATCGGTATCTTCGTCCTTGCTGAAATTTTCGTCCTCTACGCTGGTTTCCGATACCAGTACCGTCGCGGCTTGGACAACCTTCTCGTCCTCTTGATCGGTGGTATCCCCATTGCCATGCCCACTGTCTTGTCCGTCACCCTCGCCGTCGGTGCTCAACAGCTCGCCAAGTACAAGGCCATCGTCACCCGTATCACCGCTATCGAAGAGTTGGCTGGTGTCACCATTCTTTGCTCCGATAAGACTGGTACCCTCACCACCAACAAGCTCACCATCGATCGCAACACCATCCGAACTTATGGTCCATTCAGCGCCGAAGACGTTGTCCTCCTCGCTGCCTACGCTTCCCGTACGGAGAACCAGGATGCTATCGATACTTGCGTTGTCGGGGCTCTCTCTGACCCTGCCAAGGCTCGTGCTGGTATCACCCTCTTGGACTTCAAGCCCTTCAACCCTGTCGACAAGCGTACTGAAATCACCTACCGCGAGGAATCCACCGGCAAGCTCAAGCGTGTCACCAAGGGTATGACCGGTATCATCATCGAACTCTGCTCCCGTAACAAGACCGACGACATTGAGAACCGCCTTGAGGCTGACGTCGAGGAGTATGCTTCCCGTGGTCTCCGTGCTCTCGCTGTTGCCTACGAGGAAGTTGACGGTGACGATTTCGAGGCTGAAGGCAACGGTTTCGAGCTTATCGGTCTCCTTGCCATCTTCGATCCCCCTCGTGACGATACCAAGCAGACTATCGACGATGCCATTGCTCTCGGAGTCAAGGTCAAGATGGTCACTGGTGACCAGCTCGCCATTGCAAAGGAAACCGGTCGCCGTCTCGGCATGGGTGATCACATGTACCCCGCAAAGGTCTTGAAGGATGGACCTGCCCCCGGCAGCAAGCACAGCAACCTCGACGAGATGATCATGGATGCTGACGGTTTCGCTGGAGTCTTCCCCGAACACAAGTACGAGATCGTCAAGCGTGTCCAGGGTCTCGGCCATCTCTGCGCTATGACTGGTGATGGTGCTAACGATGCTCCTGCCCTGTCCCGTGCCAATGTCGGTATAGCCGTCGAGGGTGCCACTGACGCTGCCCGTGGCGCTGCCGATATTGTCTTGACTGAACCAGGTCTCTCCACCATCGTCCATGCCATCCGACAATCCCGTATCATTTTCCAACGTATGCGCAACTACTCTATCTACGCTTGTGCTGTCACCATCCGTATTGTCGTCTGCTTCGCCATCCTTGCCTTCGCCTACAAGCTTGACTTCCCTCCCTTCATGATTTTGATCATTGCCTTGCTCAATGACGGTACCATCATGACCCTCTCCGTCGATCGTGTACTTCCTTCCCATACCCCCGACAGTTGGAACTTGCCTGAGATCTACGCCTACGCTGTCGCTTACGGTCTCCTCCTCACCGCTTCCACGTGCGTGCTTTCATTTCTCTCCTCTATATACTCACTAAACAAATATCTAGTGTTGCCCTCGTCTGTATCATCAAGGAGACCACCTTCTTCCAGGATAAGTTCGGTGTCCAACTCGCGACTGGCTACCCTATCGACCTCGAGAACCCTATCGTCGACTCCAACGATCCCCAGTTGCACATGGTTATCTACCTGCAAGTCGCTATTATCTCGCAGGCTTTGATTTTCACCACTCGTGCCCACGGCTTCTTCTTCATGGAGCGACCTTCGACTGCCCTCATCGTTGCCTTCTGCATTGCTCAACTCATCTCCTCCATCATCGCCGCCTACGGTAACTGGGGCTTCACCCATATCCAGGCCATCTCTGGTGGTTGGATTGGTATCGTTTGGGTCTGGGTACGAGTTTTCTCTATGCCGTCATTGTCCATTCAAAGCTAACATTCCTCTGCAGAACATCATCTGGTTCATCCCTCTCGACTGGGTGAAGTTCGCCATGAAGGCAACTGTCATCAAGTACCTCCGTGCTCGTCACGAGCGCGAGATAGCTCGCCAAGCTATGACTGGCGCCGGCGTTCCTTTGACAAGAACTCAATCCCGGGTTGCCTCCATCCACGAGTCCCTGTACTCCAACCGTGTGTCCTTCATCAAGCGTGCCGCTCGCAAGGTCGGCTTTGGCGGCAAAGTCAACATTCACATGAAGCCTGAAGAACTCCAGCGCTTCAGCAGCATCCAAGCACAAAGAGTGGGCCAGACATTGGCCCGCAACCCAAGCAGAACCAACTAATCCGCCGACGGCTTGGTTTTTGTTCTCCTGGATTACCCCTCGCTATTAGCTATCATAAACTGTTGTACTTCTTACTGCCCCTTTACCCCGCTTTCCGTTCTCGGTGTCTCGAGATCGACGTCTTCGGCCAACACTTTACTCACCTCCGTCCTCGGCCTCCTATCCACCGTGATTGGACCCCTCCCCGCCTCTCACGAATCCGCCCACGACATCGCCGATGATACCCCCCTAACCACGCCAGTGGCCTACCATCGTTGCTGTCGACGTCCTCCTCCATGCCACCATACTCCCTGCATACCACAAGCATTATAACCGTCTGTCAAATACCTGCATAGAATAATCGAATCAAAACACTGCGAGAACATCCGTTGTGATTTGAATGGAGTCTTGGTTGCACGGGAAGTTTTTCTTTCTATTTCACTCTTTCGAGAAGAGGCTTGTTCTGTGTTGGAGAGAGACCGGTCTACGAGTTGCGATTGATTTTGTGGTCGTTTTGGTTGCATCTGGTTTATTATGAGGTGGTGTCGTATGGTTATTACCCCTTAATATTTTTTCGCGAACTGCCTCTACTTTTTTACCCTTCTCTTGCTCTTCTCGATTGATTGATTCCCTAATGATTAATGTTTTTACGCCTTCCGGTGTTTTCATTTACAGTTTTAAGTACATACATATCAAAATGTAGTCTACGTACAGGCATGTACCCTAATTTATTGACTCTACCCGCATTTTGGTATGGTTTTGAGTTGAACGCCCGACTCGTGCGTAGTCCTCAGAAGCATACTTTCTCTACATCACTTCGACAAGTTTGTATACTGAGATCTACTGAGATGCGTATTGAATCTTGGTTTAAAGTTTATTCGGTCACTTGGCTGCATGTTGCCTCCGTGTGACGGATTTCTCAAGGATGATTGCTGTCATTCGCTTTCAAGAGGTCGTCTGAGGTCGTACGATACGAACTGCAAGGTTCCTCGATGACAACTACTTGGCCTTGTAATCAATAGCCGAGCTTGTATTGGACAAGCGTTACTCACGCGGAATGTTTACCACTTTACATACCTATCACTTTCCATTAACGACTTCTGATCATGATTGAGCGCTAAGCACTGAGCGATGTACTACTGTACCAATCAAATCGATCATGACACCCATGTATATTCCATCATGCCCACTGCGCTGGGTACCCTAAAGGTCACGGGCGTATTCGCCTTGGGAGCTTGGCCCGAGCCCCGCGGTGAACAGCAAGTATGTATAGCGCTTTTCAAGAAGTATGGACGTTCGTCCAGGTGTGAGTTACAAGTTATATATCACAATCACCGCGTTACTAAGCCTAGACCTGTGTAAGAGGGGAACGTGTACGAGGAACCTAGTCGTCTGGTTAGAGAAAGAGAGGAGGGATCGGACTCTCAACACGCTCTTCATTCAAGCGCCGGCGCGGCGAGGGGTCATTCATACATAGGACGAGTGGAAAGCTTGGTATTTCTCCGGATCTATTGGAATAGGGCCAGGCTCTTACAGTTCTTCTGGCCAGTTGAGTGCTGACACAGCGTCCCTCTGTGCAGTGTACGAGTTGGTATCGTTGTCGATGAAGATGCGTTGAAAGTGAGTGCGAATACAGATCGAGGCGAGTCTCGGATTTCGAGGATGCTGTGAAGAGGTGCCAAGAAACTCCTGGATGGGAAGTCGCTTCAGCTCTGGGGTGCTCCCTGGTGCTCCTTATGAACGTGTTGATAACCGCGATCCGTACTACTTGCGCGGGATTGCTTCATAGTTTTCTTGGCCGATGAAATAGTCAAAGTGCTCCACAGAAGGTGTTACAAAGGCCGCTAAATGCCCCTGCTCAAGAAACCCTTGGTCTTGGTAGTTCTTGGAGTTCCGGGGTGTGCGGGTTAGGGTGGTAGACTGATGTCAATGTCTTTCAAGAAGTGGTTGCCCAGGTTCAGGCGGAAGGTGACGAGATTGGTAGCCTGCCGGAAGAAGGAGAAGAGGTCGGATTCGGAGAGGAGGCGGTCGACTTCGTCTCTTCCGTGAAAGAACAAGGAAAGCTCGGTCGACGGCGAGGGTCTCTCAGTGCAACTGTATGTCGAAGACGGGTGTCACATGCTTAACCAAGACTGCTTTGGAGAGCTGCGGGGCATGCGTCTTCCCATAAAGTATTCAATCAGTTCTTTCAAGAGGGGTAGTATTGCCCGACTCAAACCAATCAATCATTATGTTCTTGCCTTTGAATGTCAAGATGCTATAGGCACTGAGAATAATGCAATCCAAAGTGCCCTGTATTTGGACATGGAGGGGAAGAGAGCCTGATCGAGCGAGAATCATGGTGACAGTGGGAGAAAGTTGCGGCGTGTCGTCTTGAACAGGAACGTCGTACGGTCGTAGTCGCCATTCGCAACTAGCGTGCAGCAGTTATTAACGTCCACTGGTGAAATCCATGATAGCAATATGATGGCCGTGGTTCTCCAGTACCGACAAACCCCATCCAGCTTGATCGCTGTAAGGCACTTTTGAGGATCCGAGAAGTCAGACGAGGTTGTAGCTTGATAGGCTCGCCTCCGCAGGAAACGGTAAGAGCAAGTACCTCCCGTGGAAGTCGTCAACGGGGGAGAACAGGGCTTTCGAATGTGCCAGTTGACATTCCAGTGATGATGTCCTGAGCTGCAGGCCGAAAAGAGCATTTATAGCATTGATATCTTCTTCCATTAGCGGCTCAACCTAAATTCGTGAATGGGCGCCTCGTCGAGCGGGGACAACGACGAATTGCATCGTCCGAGGTCCAGCACGCGGCTGAAGTCTATATTTCTGTGGTCAAACGAAATATTGAATTCGATGGCGCATATGAATAGAGTATATTCACCACTCACTAGGCGTTTTGGCGGATATTCTGTGTCATTCGAGACGGGTGTTCGGAATCAAAGTCGGAATTGGAAATTGGATTATCAATATAAGCGCTTCGCGCAATGGCCAGTGGTCGCGCCTCTTTATAATAGCACCATCATCATCTTCATCACAGTATCTGAGCGAACGAGGTTGGCTCATAGGTGGAATAATCTCAGTCTATAACGCAGCCCTATTGTACATGGTTTGGTCCCTTCCCTGGCGGAAAACTAGGACATTTCGAAACGGGATCCGTCTGGGACCAGTGGCGGAAATGGCTGGCATGATGTTGGTTATCTACAGTTAGAAGATTTTCAAAGTGAACTGGCTTCACTTGACTGCTTTTCCTCCTCTACGACGACCCAGCTACCGGAACCATGATGAGCTCTATAGGCGGTGGAGGGCCACAGGTATGTGTTGGTCATTGGACCAATGTCGCATGCTCGTATCAATAGCTCTCCGATAGGACCCACCGTCCATGCCGTCTGGGCAAACTCCTCCCAATCCGGATGCTGAAAGTCAGCCTCCTGCTGTTCCTGCGTCGAATCAACCTCTATCCGAAGCACAGGAGAAAAGACAGCGGCAATATAAAGATTTCGGGCACGACGAAGACAAACCTGAACGTGAGACGTTTATTGCAGTCTTTCTATCATTTATTTAAAATGCTGTTCCTATTCAGATGCCAAAGTGGACATAGGCGCCGTACGTCTCCCCTTTCATTCGCTTTCGCCCTGGTTTAATGTTTAGTAGATCCAACTAACAGCGGAGGATCTTTATGATAAAGAGAAGGTCGATCTCGAGACCGTTGGCCTTGACGATGTTATGCAACTTTTGCAGTGTGACGAGAATGGTCTCTCCCATCCCGAGGCAGAACGTCGTTTGGATATTTTTGGCCCAAATAAACTGGAAGAGAAGAAAGAAAATGCGTTTCTTCAGGTGCGTCGTTGTGCGCATGCCTATTTCCTGGATGATGACCCAGTTAAATCTTCAGTTTTTGAGTTTTATGTGGAATCCGTTATCGTGGGTAATGGAGGCAGCGGCTGTGGTAGCCATTATATTATCCAACGGACAAGGCTCGCCTCCCGACTGGGAGGATTTCGTTGGTATCGTTGCTCTTTTATTTGCCAACTCAGCTATTGGGTTCTATGAGGAGCGGAACGCTGGAAACGCCGTAAAAGCTCTGATGGATGCTCTAGCTCCAAAGGCAAAGGTTCGACGTGATGGACAATGGGTAGAGATGGAGTCGGCATATCTCGTTCCAGGCGACATCGTTTCCTTCAAAATTGGCGACATCGTTCCCGCCGATTGTCGACTTCTGGAGGCGGTAAACGTCTCTATCGACCAGGCTGCCTTGACAGGCGAGTCTTTACCCCAAGCGAAGAAGGTCGGGGATGAATGTTTCTCGTAAGTTTGTACTGTTCGTCTCTCTTCCTCCCTTTTTGATAAGTTACGCCACAGGGGCTCGACTTGCAAGCAAGGCGAAGCTGAAGGCGTCGTGATATCTACAGGATCCAATACCTTCTTTGGGCGAGCTGCATCCCTCGTTGGTCAGGACAACGATTCCACAGGTCATCTGCAGAGAATCCTGGCGCACATTGGCTCTTTCTGTCTGGTCACTATCGGGATATTCGTCATTGCTGAAATTTTTGTGCTCTACGCTGGCTTCCGGTTTCAATATCGTCGTGGCCTTAACAGTATCCTGGTACTTCTTATTGGAGGCATCCCGATTGCTATGCCAACGGTTCTTTCTGTAACTCTCGCGGTGGGTGCTACTCAACTGGCCAAGCACAAGGCGATTGTTACTCGCATCACGGCTATCGAGGAACTGGCAGGAGTTACCATACTCTGCTCTGACAAGACTGGCACTCTTACCACCAATAAATTAACAATCGACCGAAACACAATCAGAATTTACAGTGATTTCTCTGCCGACCAAGTTATCCTGTTCGCCGCATACGCGTCTCGGACGGAAAACCAGGACGCCATTGATAGTGCTGTTGTTTCTGCTCTGGACGATCCCAGGCTTGCTCGGGAAGGGATAAAGCTGCTGGACTTCAAACCATTCAATCCTGTTGACAAACGCACGGAAATCACGTATCGAGAAGAAGCGACTGGCAAACTCAAGCGCGTAACGAAGGGTATGACGGGGATTATCATCGAGCTTTGTACACGGAACAAGACCGAGGCAATAGAAGATCGTCTCGAGGGAGATGTCGAAGAGTATGCCAGCCGAGGACTTCGCGCACTGGCTGTAGCGTATGAAGAGGTACCAGGGGAAGACCCCGAAGCAGAAGGCAACGGATTCGAGTTGATTGGTCTGTTGGCCATCTTCGATCCACCTCGCTCAGATACGAAGCAAACCATCGACGATGCTATGGCTCTCGGTGTCAAAGTCAAGATGGTTACTGGAGATCAACTTGCTATCGCTAAGGAAACTGGCCGTCGGCTAGGACTTGGGGACCATATGTATCCCGCCAAGGTGTTGAAGGAAGGTCCTGGCCCTGATAGCAAGTTCCGTACCTTGGACGAAATGATCATGGACGCAGATGGATTTGCTGGTGTTTTCCCTGAACATAAATACGAGATTGTCAAGCGTGTTCAGGGTCTTGGCCACCTTTGTGCTATGACTGGCGACGGTGCCAACGATGCTCCTGCACTGTCCCGTGCCAATGTTGGGATCGCTGTCGAAGGTGCCACTGACGCTGCCAGAGGTGCCGCAGATATTGTTTTGACTGAACCAGGCCTTTCAACTATCGTCCACGCTATTCGACAGTCTCGTATCATCTTCCAGCGCATGAGGAACTACTCGATCTACGCGTGCGCTGTGACGATCCGGATAGTCGTCTGCTTTGCTGTTCTGGCCTTCACATATAAATTCGACTTCCCTCCTTTCATGATTCTAGTCGTGGCCCTGCTCAATGATGGAACCATCATGACATTGTCTTTGGATCGAGTACTCCCATCTCATAGCCCCGACAGCTGGAATTTGGCCGAGATTTTCGCTTATGCGATTGCATACGGACTGTACCTCACTGCCTCAACGTAAAGCTCTCTTTACATCCGGTCTACTTCCCATCTAACCTCTTTTTTCCAGCATTGCTCTGATTGTGGTTATTGTCGAAACCAATTTCTTTGAACGGAAATTTGGTGTATCATTGAACGACCCGTCCCGTCACAACGGTACTCTCATCGACAAAAATGACCCACAACTACATATGATCGCTTACCTGCAAGTCGCCATCATCTCCCAGGCGTTGATTTTCGTCACTCGTTCTCATAGCTTTTTCTTTATGGAACGACCGTCCTTTGCGCTTATGGGAGCTTTTGCGGTGGCCCAGCTTATATCCTCTATCATTGCGGCGTATGGTGACTGGGGATTTACGAACATCCATCATATTTCTGGTGGGTGGATTGGTATTGTGTGGGTTTGGGTACGTTTCTAGCTTTTTTGTCTTGGCAAGATTGTGTCTAATCTCTTGTAGAACATCATCTGGTTTATCCCTCTCGACTGGATTAAATTCGCCATGCGCGCAACGATAATCAAGGCTATCCATGAACGTGGCGAACGTCGTCGAGCACGAGAAATCGCGGCAGCCGCCGCTGGAACCCCTCTTGCCCCAAGCGTATCGCGCGTTCAGTCGATACACGAGTCTCTATACTCGAACCGAGTGAGCTTCTTGCACCGGACAATGAGGAGGTTTAATCTTGGCGGTCGAGTGTCTGTCAAGCCAGAGGAGTTGACTAGGTTTAGCAGCGTCCAAGCACAGAAGACTGGAAAGGCTCTTGCTCGTCACCCGAGTCGTGCGTCTGTGGCGAGAGGTGTCCCAATCTCTGCTCCCATAACTTCCAGAGCTTGAGCAACGAACCCTTGCCGCGTTCATCATAATCATTATATTCCAATCTCTCTAGGACTACTTCCTATTCATTTTACACGCTGTAGCTCTGGACATCAAAGTCAGAGCTCATTCAGCAACGATACCCGTTCACTATTCTTTAGTATTTTACACCTTCGCGCGTAATACCCTTGCTCTCTTCCCTTTTTTTATATGTTGTAGCTCTGAACCCGAGTCGGAGTACATCCAGGCACGATACCCGATTCGCTATTCCTATTTCACAGCTTCGCGTTATATTATTGCGCTAAAACACATGGACTACTGGTTCTATTAGCTGTACAATAGATATGTAACAACCTTTTCAAGCTTAAGTTTGCGATCTATGCCTTTGTCCTTTGTAACGAAGTACTAGTACAGTGTCGTGACTCAGTCGCGTATTGCAGCCATTGACAGCGGCCCACGTGGTGGCGTAATGCGTAGATATCATAAAGTTATGTCGCGATATCGCATATCTGCTCGTTGGCTTCTACCTCGTCGCGTTGTTGCACCGGTAGACTTTGCCTAGCACCGCGCCTCGGCTGTCTAATCAGTGACGGCAATCTAGCTCCAAGACCTGGGTATCAAGGTTTCCGGCATGAAACACTTTGGATGTTGATGGACCGAGTTCCGACATATTCTCTAGGGCTTCAATCTGTCTTTGACCTCGAGGTTCGCTGAGCGCTTGAGCACCGTGCACGGCGACAATCGAACCGGCTTCAGGTCCCACGGCCGAAAAACGTGGCTGAGTAATCGTCGCATGCTGTGAACGGCCGAACAGGGATAATCGGATAAATGAATCCTGACACTTGACCGCGACCTGCAGTGCTAAGACTAATTAATCCAATGGCCGAACCAGCTTCAGGAAATGTGACTTCAGACTCGGATGGCAAGGTGGCGAGCTCTCGACAGGGTTCTATTTCCACTTTCAAGAGGAAGCGGCTGCACGGAGCGTGTGATGCATGCCGAAGGAAAAAAAGTGAGTCATCCGTGATATTTATGCACTATTTATCGACATTTAGCAGCGAAATGTATGTATTTCGACTCAGTGCAGGATGTACTTTGGGCGCTGAACCAAAGGCGCAGGCGATAGTGCTATTAAACCGCGCAATATATGCTCAAATTGCATAAACAGCCGAATCCTGTGCACACACGAAACGAGTCGCCGAAAGGTGAGCAGTCAGTGATCTTATTCCTTCAATTATTTGGTTTAACACTTTGCGATCTTATAGAAAAGGCCAGAGACGGTTCAGCCATCCAGCTTGTGAGCTCTAGTCCATCCGTTGCATTGCAAGTCTCTGAATACCTTGGGCGATTTCAGACATCTTCAAGCGCTGGAAGACAGATTGAAGACTATGGAGGCATATCTGCAGTCTGTTGGCCACCCTAGACCCATATATGACTCCACCTTACAACCGATACTTCCAGCACCCCCTACTTCTCCGGTCAACGGATCTCCTACCACAAGTCTCCGAATACCCAGTCAATTAGTGACCAGCGCTACCGCCTTTGATCTAGGCCACGGGAGATTTCACAGTAGAACTACATCCTCGTCTTCTCTTATACCTCTGAGCCCTGGTGCAATTGGTCCCTTGCCAGTCGATGAAAACGATGTTTCTGATCCAGACGATCTCGCTCACGTTACATTGGCCGAAAGGCTGAAGAACCTGTCTTTCGACATCACTGAGAACAGGTTCTTTGGCAAGTCGAGGTAAGAAAGTATCTTTTGGGAGCCGTGATTAAATATTCATCACTTCCTTTATTAGCATGTTTTTGTATGCTCAGAATTGCATGGAATTCAAGAACGAAAGAAGTGGAAGCAAGGATGGTAACTTTGCTCGTACAAAGCGCCCTATCTTCTGGGAATTACGAGAGGTAATCCGTCGTCCGACTGATTTCGCTCTCTCTCTAACGACGTTGCTTAGTGGGAGAGAGAATATCTTCGAATAAAGAACCCGAACTACTCGTTCCCAGAGCCAGACCTTCTTGAGTCGTTGATGTCTCTCTATTTCGAGAACATTCAGATTGTATACCCTGTTCTTCATCGGCCGACCTTCGAACGAGATGTGCGAACAAAGCTCCATCTTCGTGATCCGTCTTTTGCGGCCACCCTGCTTATTGTATGTGCGATTGCATCAAGGTTCAGCACAGATCCAAGGGTGTACCTCAGCGAAAACGATGATTCTTCCGCTGGATGGAAATATATCTCGCAGATCCCTCTCACTTCCTCCGTCTCGCTTGTTCATACGACTCTGTATGATCTTCAACGCAATGCAGTGAAGTACCCATCCTTTACTCCATTTATATCCCCACTAATGTCTCACAGTTAGCTGCGATTTACTTCCAGGGATCGTCGATGAACCATACTGCCTGGAACCTTGCTGGCCTGGGCCTTCGGTTGGCGCAAGACAGCGGTCTTCATAGGCGTCAAGGTGCAAGAAACCCACCACCAAGCAAAGAGTCTGAACTGAAAAAGCGAGCTTTTTGGTAAGGGAAAGTTGTCGGCTAAGTGTACACTGGTCTCCAACTGTTCGTGCAGGTGTTTGGTTGCAATAGATCGAACTATGAGTCAGCTCCTCGGAAGACCTTGTGCATTGTATGCGGAAGAGTATGTCAACATCTTTTGTCAATGAACCGTGAGCTGAGCCCCCGTGTTGCATTAGCATCGACGTTGATTATCCTGTCGAGTGCGATGACGAATACTGGGAAACAGAAGATCCCTCTGAGGCGTTTAGACAGCCTTCAGACCGACCCTCTGTTACGACCGCGTTCATCTCTTACTTGCGCTTGTGCGATCTTATGGGAACGATGCTTCGGACACTGTATTCGACCAAGAAATGCAGAATTCTCCATGGCCTTGTTGGAGAACACTGGCAAGTGCGAGTCGTAGCTGAGCTTGACCTTGCATTGGTAGCTTGGAAACATTCTCTCGCGCCACATCGTAAGTTGTTGGTGTATTATCTTTTCACTTGGGGCAGGGCTGAACTGAATGCGATCAGTTCAATGGAACCCTGAAACAGCGAACCGTGTGTACTTCAACCAGGCCATGTGGCTTCATTCCGCGTTTTGCTATGCCAGAATTCAGACCCATCGGCCGCTTCTTACAAGTGATTCGTTGATTTCAGCATCATTCACCCTTTGCAGGGATGAGGCTAGGATCTGCAGTGAGATTCTGGAAGCCGCCAATGTGCGGGGCGGATTTATTAACCCTAATATCTTGGTGGGTGTTTCGTTTTGCCAACACTCTTCGCGCGTTAAGGTTGTACCAGATGTCGGCTTTCGCTTCATCGCTTACCCTCATCATTGACCTATGGGCGAAGCGCGAGTATGTCACTGCGGAAGAGGTTACGAAATCGAATGCGAGTATCGAAAGTTGTCTCCAGTATACCCGCCGGGCTGAAAATCGGTAAGCGGTGCTGAGAGATTGAGATATCTAGTACTCTCTAATGTTGACTTAGCTGGCATGGGGCGGCTCGGATGGTGTATGTTCCCCTCTTTCCCTTGAATCACATAGCATTCTCACATGACGTTTTTCAGAGACATGCTTACTGAATTCCGCTCTGTAAGAAGCGTTCATATACAAGATAACGTAGGGGACACCCCACAGCCAGTGCATCCAGTCGCATTGTCGAGAGTTCCATCTCATTCTTCTCTGCAACAACCGGATTTAATGAACCACAATGGATATCCACTGAAGACCCTCACGGGGGATAGCGTTTACTCGACGCCCAGCCCACAGCAAGACGTCCAGGATCTACTCTCCACCGGTCTGAACTTGGCCGAGATACCGCAGGAGACGCCGTTCAACTTTGATTTCTCGAATTTGCAGTCACAACTAGGGTTAAATGGCGCTACTACGGTGTTTCCGCAGCAACACAATGAGAATATGGACCAGGCGTCGCTATTCTCGCACGAGCATCATAGTAGCCCGCCACCCATTTCCGATGGGTCTGGGCATTATGCTAGTGCTGGTACCCATCTCGAGCCGGAAGGAAGCTCAACTCTTTGGAATCAGGCCCCGATTGCGTATAGGTATGCGAGTTTCCTTGTGGGTTTACATCCCTTTGGTGGGATCTTATCGTTGATATTTTCTTTTGTAGCATCGAAGAGTGGGATAACTATATCGCTAGTCTAGAGAGATTTGGTGCGCGTTGAAGATCGGATGTTCAACCACTGAACTTTGAAAGGTCGCGGACGTCTGGATGGACCTTGTAGACACCGTATATTATGTATGAGCATGGGCGAATAATGGATCTAGGACACATATTGCATCTTTGGAATAATAGGATGACTCTGTTCCACATTCGACTGCCGAACAATATGGTTAATAGACTGTTGTAGATATCCTACAATGGCTGGTTGAAGTAAAACTTTGAAAGCCTTCTTCAAGTTCAACACCAGTGATCCTCGACTCGGAGGTGGCCCTGCGACGCTCTCACCGTGCCCACCCAGATATCCCGAGCACTTGTCGAAGAATGTACGTACCATGTGCATAATTATCGTGACAAAGACCACAATGCAAGAGCAAGTCATCACCGTATATGCCTTCAAACAGGCCGAAGTTCGTGGAATTCAGGAGGCTGTTCTGAATGGCGCTCAATCCAGTCACGAAATTGATCTTGCCCTCTTTCCTACCGTCAGAACTTGCGAATGAAGTGTAAAGTTTTTACCAGAAGTGCTAAAAGCCACTGATGGTAGTCCCCAAGCGAGCTACTAGCTAATTCAGGTTACCAAGAACTAGTCGCTATTCAAGCTAGATGTCGTTGAAGAGCACCTTGGTTCAAGTTAGCGCTGGTACAGCCGCCGCGGCGCTAGAAGCTCACCACCTTTGGTTTTGCTCATTGATTATATTAGATAAATCAATCGATAGGCCATTCCTGAATCCTGAGCTTGTTGTGTGGGTTCCAAGCTACGACGAGGATTCTATTAAGTAATGCTGGTGGATCGTCGAACCGAACGCGGCTCACGCAAATATCCCCGTTGGCAGTGTGTAGTATGATAGTACAGAAAACAGACAGATCAAGTTGATTAAGTATAGGAGAAAGACATAGTGGTTGGTCTGCCCCGAGCACGGTACTGCATGGCATTTCCTTCTTCCCTAGCCCTTTACTATTCGATGAAAGAACGTCGATAATCTCGGCTTGGCTAACAGTAAATACACTCACAAGACACCAGCCTCCAACTCCGATGATAAGAGGGACGCATGTCAACTCAGGGCAGCATTTCTTGGGTGGTTTAGCCCAATCCGGGAGGCAAGAATGGCCTTTGGGGATGCAAGAATCAGTACTCTGAAATTCGGCTTGCAACATCTCGCTTGTAACGGGTTGCAAGTTAGCCCGATCCACACCAGAACTGGACAGTTCCGATCCCCCCGCCGTGGGGTTATCAGTAGAAGCGGGGCTGGTTTGCATTGCCATTCCTACCCCGCTTACGCTATGAGTTGCTCGACTGCCAGTGGCGTTACCGACACTACCGAGGGTCTGGTCTGGAGGCAGAGTAAGTGACACGAGTAAAGATAACAACGACATCAAGTAACGTACTGCTGGGACCAGCAACAGAGGGGATGTCTAAGTAACCGTAAAGGCCTTCCTCCATCCGAAAAGAGACGCCGGAGGTGGAGCCTGAGTTTGCGGACAAAACTGACACAGCAAAGGTTACAAAGGCAATGAAAGTAGGAATATGTGACGACTTCATTGTGACTGCTGCTTTCCTTATCTCGGGGGGTCTTGTCTTAACTTCAATGCAAGCATGGGGGCTTTATATAACGCTATTCAAGGGCTACTGTAGGGTTATTAACGATGTCTTCTAAGTTGAGGGTTAAATTCATTCATTCATCGGTCAACTGATAGAAGACGTCCGAGTCGCCTCTGTAGAGCTTCTCCCGGTGGCCGTTAGCCTCCTATCTACCACATCTGAGCAAAACCAACGCTTTCGAATCTCACAGCTCGAAGAGACTCTGTGTCAGATGTTCAAGCTAATCATGTAGCATACCATACAAGGGCTACTGTAGGGTCAGCATGTCTAAGTCGAGGGTTGAATTCATTCATTCGTCGGTCAAATGATAAAGGACGTCGCTATAGAGCTTCTCCCGGCCATTAGCCTTCTATCTACCACATCTGAGCAAAACCAACGCTTTCGAATCTCACAGCTCGAAGAGACTCTGTGTCAGATGTTCAAGCTAATTATATAGCATGCCATTCAAGGGCTACTGTAGGATCAGCATGTCTTCTAGGTCGAAAGTTGAATTCATTCATTCACCGGTCAACTGATAAAAGACGTCGCCTCTGTAGAGCTTCTCCCGGTGGCCGTTAGCCTCCTATCTACCACATCTGAGCAAAACCAACGCTTTCGAATCTCACAGCTCGAAGAGACTCTGTCAGATGTTCAAGCTATTTATGTAGCATGCCTTCTGAGTCGAGGGTTGAATTCATTCATTCATCAGTCAATTGATAAAAGACGTCGCCTCTGTAGAGCCTCTCCAGGTGGCCTTTAGTCTTCTATCTATCACATCTGAGTATCATTAACGCATTTGAATCTCGCAGCTCGGAGAGACTCTGTGTCAGATGTTTAGGCTATCTTGAATTGAGGATAGCAAAGGCCAGTGATTCTACGAGTCTGTGACTATCCCAGTGGCAAATTGACTCATCTAGATGGCTTCGACTCTTCTATCTTTTCTTACTGCGGAGGAAAGTCTGGTCCTAATTAGGGCTGCATCGCATGGCAAATCTCTGAGGCCTGCTTGCTACCGGGCTTGGATTGGTTGAAAGAGGCGTGCAAACCGTAGCAGACGCCATACTGCGTCTATTGAGTACCCGGTCTTCCCGAGGGCCAGACTGTACTAAGAAAGCCATAAGGGCCACTTTATGCTCGATTAACCCACCACCGTACCGATGAAGCCGTTGAGATACATGTGTAGTCCTTGAATGACGTCGAGGTGAGCAAACGACCCTTCAGTGTGTACAAGAGACATACATCAATGTTTCCCATGCCGACTTCGATCTCAGAGACCAGTGGGAAGTGAGCCGCTGCTATTCACGGCAACCTCCGAGGCCCTCGTGAGGTAGTGCTGCTATAGCACCAACAGAATGGCATCTAATATCAACATTCGGTGTTCTCAACCACACACTTCAAGATAAATTTGTCTCCCTGTGTGCTTGTGCTTAAACCGTGAAACGGGTGGAAATGAAAATAATGGTCTGGGGGTCGAAATCACGCGACTGGGACCTTCCGATCCATCCCTTCGTTGCCAACTGGGGAGAAAGAGGTGAAACGTGCGTGAACATATTCGTGTCGTTCAGAGATGTCGGGGATGATCGATGAGGAACAATCTGACGGTTCGTGCAGAAAAAGTGGGATGGAGAGAAGGGATCCAAAATGGCTGTACTCCTCATGAAGATCGGGCAGATAATGGACGGCTTAGACGTGTATTGTCTGTCTCCTTAAGCTGGAACTGAGTCTGGCGGCCTCGCCAGCGCTGTACCGTAGTAGGAAGCATGGTTGGCGAAGCATGGCTGGAGAGCGGCTATAATTATTGTGCTACCCAATCAGCTCATTCCTACAATATGTTACGGCAATGACTCACTTGGTAGGGAAACAACGTACTTGCAGAGAATTGACACTTACATACCTTTCTGCATTAGACATAACTTGGTCTGACGATCAATCAGAATCATGTCAAAACAACGCTTTCGATCCATGGCCGATGAGTGAGACAAAACAAAGACGCGAACACATTCTTCAATTACAAGGAAAAGGTGGACAGTACTCATTAATAAAAGATTGGCAAGAAGTTCCCTTGCTAATCCGAACGTCCGTCGTTCGAGCTAGCAACGCTCTTTCCGTCATCATCATCACTGTCGTCCTCAGATGTGGTTGGTTTCCATTTAGACACTGTATTTTTCGCCGGCGAAGCAGACACAAATCCAGACAAAACAGAGCTGCCGCCTCCTCCAGTCGCTTTGGACTTCTTCCACGCCTGTGCTGCTTGCAAGAACTTGAACGACGTTGGGTTCTTCTCCTTTTCGTCGTCGGGGAAGATAAGGTCGTAATCTACATGAACGATTGAGACCAACTGTAACATCTGAGGGATAGGAAAACTTGAACATACCTTCGACCATCGTACCGTCTTGGTCGAGATGCCGTTTCTTGGCCACGGTAGGCTTCATCGCTTCGACCCTCTCAGCGGTTTCTGGCGTTCCGTAGTTTTCTTCGAATGTCTTCCAGACTTCGAGCAATGCCACACGCTACACATACGGGTCAGTAACACGGCATACATCACGGTAAAACTGAAACGAACATCGTCCTTCAATCCCTTGCTCTTCAAATCCTTATATCCTCTCTCGAAGACTTCACGAGCAATAACTGGATCTCCCGCCACCATCTTCCTCTCCCCTTCCTCTTCTTCCTCTTCCTCCTCTTCACGCTCAGCACGAGGTATAGGGATAGGCTCGGCTTCGAATGTCGCATACGAGATCCAGACCTTGACATGGCCACTCAGCGCAATCAGGCGCTCATACAACGCTCTTGCAGCCTCTCGTTCGCCTTCTTCAATCTCAAAATCGATGTAGGCCTTCCAGAGGACTTCAGGCATGGATAATGGAGATTGGGAGACGCCGAGCTCGAAAATGGCACGCGAACGGGAAAAGTCTTGCAGTTGTGCTTCCAGTTCGGCGTATTTAATCCAGGCGGGGGAGTTACTGGGATCGAACTATGATAGAGTGAGCTCGTCTGCCTATATAGCGTGGCTAAGAGCCATACCTCCAGATACTTCTCGTAAAGCGTTCGCACACGGTCGAATTCCCGAAGCTACATGAGCGGTTAAATCTTGTACAAATAGTCCAAGTGACATGACATAGTCACCTCAATTTCTAGGTCAATGTACCCCTTGAACAGTGCCTCCTTCGGACACATGCCTATCGCAGTGCCAAGGATCTTACGAGCTGTCTGGAGCTCTAAACGGCGAATTTCGAATTTGGCATACATAAGCCACAATTTAGCAAAAGTAAACTGCTTGTGAGGTACCAATTTAGCCGCTGTTTGGTAGATCTCGCGAGCACGTGGATAATCCTGAAAAGAGTATGAGGAAAGGCTATTTGCGGGAGAAGGCCGGATTGTACCTTGGTTTCTATCTCCTCGAACAAGGCGTAGTTCAGCCAAAGGAAGATATACCGTCTCCAGTGACGCTTCTCGCCTCCGGGTGGAACTTGAGCAACAGCGCGTTCGTAGACCTCTCGTACGCGGACAGTTGCTGGGTCGAGTTCTTCGGAAGTCGCGCCTTCTTCCTTCAAGTCTTTCCATGCACCTTCCTCTAGACGAGAATAGTCGAACCAGACATCGTAATTCCGGCCATCATGGGACAGCTCTTCTTCGTATTGTATCCTTCGCTTGCCCAGCACCGTGTTTTCGAGAGAAGACCGCGTTCCGTGCTGTTTTTCGAATTTGGTGTAGCTGGTGTAGAGACCGGCTGATTTCGATTTGGGTATACGGTCCAGAGCGAACTGAGAAGGAGTTTAGAAGAGGGTCAACATTGCGTTATGGAGAGAAAAAAAAACCTTGTAGATAACCCTCGCTCGATCGTATTCTTTCTGACGCGTCTCCATCTTGGCAAATGCACCAAAGACGGCTTGGGCCTTCTCAACTTGCTCCTCCTCATCTCCAAAGAATTCCAGCGCTGTCTGGAAGACTTCGCGTGCTTTGTCCAGTCTTCCTCTGTCCTCTTCGAATTTGGCCCATTTCACCCATACGCGAGGTTCAGGTCGTACAGCGATCCAGCGTTCATAGATTGAGCTAGCACGATCATATTCCTGATATCTCTCCTCCATCTTGATGTAGGCTTGCCACGCCTTGTCTTCGGGTTCCCATTGCATCCACCGCTCGAACACCTGTCGGGCACCTGGGATGTTTTGCAGGAGCTCTTCGAGGTAGACATACTTGTACCAGAGCTGGTCGACACGCGGAAGAAGGGTTACAGCTCGATCGAACAAGTTCCGAGAATGCTGGACGTTGCGGTTCTTCAGCTCCATCTCGGTGTACGAGAGCCATAGTTGGATACTTCTCGGGTCGACATCGAGTGCACGTTCGTATACTGAGCGAGAGCGAGCGAATTCGTTCTGGGAAGCCTGGGGGTTGGTTGTCAGCTAAGATCCAGTGACACAAGAGATATGCAACATGCCTCCCAGTTCGCGTATTGCAGCCATTCTTTTCTGTTTAAGGTTAGAATGGGCTCCAGACGAAATCAGGGGAGGGACGTACATGCTGCCACGGGTTCTTCGAATGCGTTCCTCGAATTCCTTCCGCTTTCGACCCCGATATTCGTTTAATTCCTCAAAGTCTTCAACTCGCTGCTTTGGTGCGCGGAAAGCGGATTCTTGCCGTTCTTGGGCCTAATAGATTATTATAATGAGTATATAAGCCGATATACCATGCCCAGTATTATACCTACTTCACGCAAAAGCTGTTCCGCTGTAATCTGGAGAATTTGTGCTCAATACCATTCTGCTACTGCAAAGAGGTTTAGACGTACTTGGATGGCGGCCGGCGCCCGGTTTTTGATTCTGAGGTTTTATTTCAGCTACAGTTCGCCAGATTCCTGCAAAATGCATACCTTGGAGCCCTGCCGTCCTGCATGGCGAATACGAGCGCGTCGCAGCAATATTATGATGAAACGAAAGTCCATCGCATGGGCAGCTCCGTGCTTGTCGACAGGCTCCGAATCAAGCACGACCAAGCAGCTCGTCAATAATTCACCACACGCTGCGACCTATTATTAGCCCCTCAAAGCACTTCTGTTCTGCCCACCATCGTAACCGTCGCTCCATGGGCTTTGCCTGTTGAAATGACTGCCTACGTCTACATACATGATGAGAAAGACCAACGACTGGGTGTGATCCGCGAAGAAGTCCGCTCAATCTTCCAGGAGGCCCAGATATCCAGCGCCAATCATGGAAAGAACTGTGTCAGGCTGTATAATCTCTTTTGCGAGGCCAACAATATGGTCAAAAAGTCGAAAAAGGGGGATAAGGCGCTAGGCATGAAAGAGTTTCAGCACGCATTTTTCTTGACGTTTATGCGGGGTTTCGACTGCAAGAAAGTCGACGCTCCAGCGGATAGAATCGCTAAATTCGTTGGCGCGTATATAAAACATATGAACGAGAAAGGTACGTGATGCTATAAGGATCCATTGCATCACCTTAATCCCTGCCATAGAAGCCGAAAGAAGACAGGAGGAAGAAGTTGACGACGACGACGATACACATGCAGCGAAATTCACGAAGAATCTGTCGTTTTTGCTAGTAGATGGGTTCGAAGCCGGAAACAAGAACGTCCGCTATCGCTGCGTGTATGGGTTTTCAGAGATGGTCAAGCACCTTGGAATCCTAGAGTAAGTAACGCCATGGCAATCTCGCGTCCCGTCGCGTCAGTGCTTAGCTTTAATTGCCCTTTTTCAGTGAAGAGACCTATGTCAAACTGCGGACAAGTCTCCTTGGACGGCTTTTAGACAAGGAGAAATCCATTCGAGCGAAAGCTGCCGCATCTCTAGCTTTGCTCTGTGCTGCCGAAGAAGATTCTGAAGACAACGACGAGTCGATTTCCGTTCACGACGCTTTGTTCGACAAACTGGCGTATGATAGTGATGCGTGAGTTGCTTATGTTCATCTTATTCCTTATTGACAACCCGATCAGAGAAGTTCGCAAGGCAATTCTTTGCAATGTTCGAGTGGACAAGGAGAGTCTACCTCACGTCCTGGAGAGACTGTCAGATGTCGATACTGGCATCCGCAAGGCCGTTTATCTGCAAGTTCTGAAGCCAAACGTCCTTCTAGAGAAGGAACGAGAGCGTGAAATAGGGCCTTGCCATCCATCGAAGCTCAGACCAGTCCAGCGCCATCGAATCATGAGACACGGATTGCGGGATCGGGACCCATTGGTGCGGAAGGCAGCTGAAGCCTTAATGGAAGCCTGGGCGAAGGCGTACGACAGCATGGCATTAAAACCAGAGGAGGGGGATCAACCGAGACCAGTCGATGCCGGCCTCATCGCTCTACTAAGAGAGCTCAATGTCCAAACCCAAGACGACGAAGTCCTGGACTCGATCACCAGAATGGTGAAAGCCGTCTTTCGATCACGTACTGACATCTTTGATGACATTACCTTTGGCGGTGCGCTCCCTTCGCCATTTGGCCTTTGGTTAATATGACAACGATTTACAGACAAACGGTACTGGCAGAACGGCATACAGCTAGAGAGGGCGTTCTTGATTCGCGTTTTCGTGGAGTATTGCTACGAAATCAAGCGGAATTCCAAGCTCGATGAGTTTTTGCCCAGTGTCCTTGAGATGGCCGAAATTGTTGGCTTGAGGTACAAGGCACTCGAAGGCTTATTTAGCACTGCAACACCAGAGGAATCGGAAATGGAAAACTCAGAGTCCATCTTAACCGAACTGCTCCGCCTTACGGTCTATCTCGATTTTATGGATCATACCGGTGCCCATAGAATGAAAGCGGCCATTCGTATGTTTCTTCTCCTTTCGCTAGGGGATTTGGGAGCGAGCACTGAACATTCGTTTATAGGCCATATGCTCCTTGAAAACATGCTGTCTGACTCCCTGCTGGAACCTTGCCTTGATGTGCTCAAAGCTCTTTCTGCTCATGATTTCGAGTTTTTGTGTACTGTCTGCGAGATCATCAAAGAACTGCGGGATGGTGGGGAAGATGATCATCCTCCTGTTCGTCCTCCTTTCCAGTCATTGTCCCTGATTTTAACCAGATTTCTACAGAAACACGAAGATCCCGATTCAAGCACTGATGGCTTACACCCCGAACTGCCCCCCTTTGTTCCGTTGTTTCAGCGTCCCAGATCTGAGATGGACGCAAAAACTAGAACGGAATTGAACAACATTGATTTGAGGTGTCTCATCATCTGTTGCGGGATGCTCAAGCGAATTCAGAAAGTGGGTCCATAGTCACTTGGAACTACTAGTCACGTAGTGTTAATGTTGTCTCGTCTCTGCAGGATTTGCGCACCGATCGCCAGGTCCAGCCACTACACAGACTTCTCACAGAGCTTGTATCTCCTGCTGTCAAGAATTGCGAGAATTTCTTTGAGGACTCGTCCAATGACGATTCACCCGAACGGGAGACGTACGAGTCAATGTTCGAGCAGAGTCTTACAGCTCTGGGCTTATCGGCGCTGATTGCAAAGGTGAGGGTACTATAGGCAGAGCAACTGATGTTAATCTTATGTTCTTCTGTTTAGCCATGGGCCTTGAAAACATTCAAGCAATTTGCCACCAGTATCGACAAGGCGTTCATTACGGACAGTGGCAGGTTACTTTTGATCCAGGGGATGTTCGATCTCGTCATGCACTACAAATCCAGTCTTCTTCATCTTAACGATGACCCAGATATTTCGGTAAGCCATCTCCCTAAAATGGCAGAATCCGTAGGTCATCCAGATACTCTTGTAGTTGCAGAACATCGTTGATGGACTCGTTGATCAAATCTCTCAGCAATCTGGCAACCCTCCTGCGCTGGCCCTCGTTTGCCAAGGCCTTGCTAAGTTGGCCTGGCAAGATGTCATCGAAGATCCTGATGTGTGTATCGTTCATTCATTCCTTGACCGCGTATTGAAGATACATGGGTAGTCCCTTTTCAATCTTTTCAGGACGTTGGTCCTCCCTGAAACTTCGGGAAACGAGGAACTTCGCCAATGCCTGCAGTACTTTTTCCCGAGATACAGCTTCTCCTCTGTTGAGCGCCAAACTGCCATGAAAGATGTATGTGCCCCATCTTTTCTCCTACTTATATCAAGTATTCTGACACAGCCACAGATATTCATCCCTGTGTTCGCAAATATGGCTGAGGAGCGCAAGAAAGCCAATGACGAAGGCATAGAGGTCATCACCTCTACGCAGCTGTGCCAGATGTTCGAGTGGTATACCAATCCAGAGGAATTGGAAAGGAACTTGAGTGCTGCGGGCATATCGACGAAGGGCGGGAATTCAGTCGATCATGCAATTCAGCTGTCCTTTGCGCGGGCTATCTTGGAAGGGCTTTTGTCCAAGAATGTCAAGTTCGAAAGTAAGTATTCTCTTCTGTGTTGGACATCTAGTTCATAACGTGTTCTATTTGTAGAAGATGATAAGAAGGCGCTTTTGCAGTGTCTTGGGAGGATTCCCCTCCCGGACAAGGTTGATGACCTCGAGGTTTGCAAAGTATACATTTTGGTCGACAAATTGCGCAAGGTTTGTCCCCGTCGAAACATCGCATCGGGTACGGGCATGGAATGCTGATAATATGGCCTCAGTGTCGGCCTCCTCGCGACGGACCATCCAATACGGCGCTCATGAAGTTCGAGACTGCTTTCGCTAGCAAATACGAGAAGCAGCTGGAAGGCATGAACACAGACGAGTTCCGCAAGTACGAGAATTTGCGCGAGCTGTTCGAGTACCTGGACGACATTATTCCGGAAGACGACGAAAGCAGTACAGAGACTGATGGACCTCGAACGAGGGGTAAGAAGAGGTGCGGATTCTATTCTCTGTCTTATGGTTGGACGACTCTGACTTGAGTCTATATTGAAGACGGTCGATGAGCTCGGCTGCCTGGACGACGAATAGTGAAATTGAGGACGTGAAACCGGTGATATCACTCATAGATCACCGAAATCATGCGAAGTACGTGTTTCGGTTCGTTGTAGTTTGGGAGAGTTACTGATGGTTGCTTGACGATGATCAGGCGACGACGAATGTCGAGGGTGCCAGACGATGATTTGCAGAATCGATCCTCGAACACGCCAGCTCCACTGCCACGACCGCGATCACGGCCTGTCAGAGCGGAATCTCCCCCTGAAGTGATCGTCATTAGCTCTGATTCTGAAGAGGACGAGCGACCACCTCCTCGTCCCCGCACAAACAACTCTGGGTTAGTCGTCGACACCGTCTTCGTTGTTTCCTAGCTGAACTGTTATCAATTTAGGAGCTTCCGTCATGCGAATAGACAGGAGTTCAAGGAAGAGGAGAATGAAGAAGATATCTCAAGGGACCTTAGTCGTTTGTTGAGTGCGAATACTCTGGGTGAAAATACGTTTGATTCCATCATGGATTTTGGTCCTGAGGATGAGGACGAAGACGAGGATGAAGAGGAACTTCAAGTTGCGAATACGCTGATTGAGGAATCGGACTAGGTGGGAGGCTCAGTTCCAACCATCTCTCCGGAATATATTCAAAGAAGAGTCCGAGCGAACTTCTTGCTAAAAATGTCTTGCACGCCGTCTTGTGTGGACTCTCTAGTTTTTCCATTATTTCTGGTTCATGTTCTTGAGACTGCACAAACATCTTATTTCGCTTTGCTATTTTTATTTTAGGCACTGTTATTTTGTGGTTTTGTTAGTGTATTATAGGCGTTTTTGTACATACATGCTATTTGCTATCCTATAGTGTAGGTCGTGGAGATTTTTAAGAAGAGACGCAGACCAATAAATCCACACGTCATAACTTTCAGGCCGATGTATGGTCGCGGTTGCAATTGGTGGACGCCCCTTTTGCCTTAGGGGGTTTTCGAGTCACAGCGAAGAGCGTTGGACGCTCAAGCCGGAACCGCGAAGACCTGATTGGAAGAGCAGGAAGTGCTCTCGACGTGTGTTTTTCCCCTCATAGACTTCCTCAATAGCTGAAATATGGGCCGGTGGGCCTTGCGGCGGCGTCACCCTGGCGGACTGGTCAGTTATGGAGGACCATATAATAGCGAATTCTATACCGACATAGACCCTTTCCCTCCCGTTTAGAATAGTGCCGAACGCGAGCTTAGAGCTCATCTCCGTTCGGTATCTACGTTACTGAAGCTTTTCTTCCCTTGCGAACCCGACATTTTGGAAACGACCGTCAAGCACCTAGTATGCGAACAAAACCTCCTACGCATTCAAGACACTAGGTCTGGCACCTCACAAACTCCAGGATCATTGGAACTCATCGGGCCTGAGCCAGAGCTGCCTCCCCTGGATACAAATCCAAAGGCATTCGTCAAGCTTGCGAATGCCATTGTTGAACATGTTGAAAATAATCACAACATCCTGAAAGGTGGTCGAGGCAGCGGTCAAGGGAAAAGCAAATGGACGGTCTGTTTACACAATGCAACAGAGCCCCAGCCTCATGGCCCAGCCATCCTAGCTTTAGGAGTCTGGACGACGAAGCAAAGACGAATTACCACTGAATTGGCCAGGATTGAGAAGCAGCTGGAGAACTTCGAGGACGGTAATGAGTCTGAGGAGACGCAGAGGCTCAAACAAGAGCTCATCAAGAAGGAGAATGAGGTGGGTGTATACCTTTACGTATGACGCCCTCCGTGTGCTGACTACCCTCAATTTAAGTTGGAGGAGGTATTTGAGCTCTTCCGAGTCTTGTGGAAGTAATTTCTCTCTAATCGTTTTCCTTTTAATCAGGTCATAGCAAAGAGCTTCTGGCAACAATTTCATGTTCCCGTCGCCATAGGGCACGACGCGCTTTTCGAGAGTCTGCGAGAAAACGTCGTCTACGAATGTCGAGGCATACTTGAATTCCAATCAGACCGTCTCTTTGTATTGGGCCTCACATTGCGCGAACGGCAATTGGGTCTATTCCTTGCAGATCGGGCCAGGATCGTTCAAGCTGATGCCCATATTGATATATACAAGGTCCGCACTCCTCTCATTTACTGCACCCTCGTTTTTTTTTTGCCTGATTCAAGTCTTCAGGAACCTGAAGTTTTAATCCAAGTTCTCGCCAGTTTGGCCTCTGCAAATGGTGAACAGCTTGGGTGGGATCTAACCGTGAAGGCTTTCAGGGATCCGTCCTTATCTCCTCTGAAATGCACAGAAGATGATCTCGTCTTCTCTTACGAGCGGAATTTCGATAAAATGATACCGGAAGAACTAGATTCGCCCACTTTCAGCTGGGATAGCTGGGTTATTCAGATGCCGCAGAGGAATCCCGATGGGACCATCTCTGACACATTGAGGGAATGGTATATCGGGGTCGAGGCGCTGAGTGAAGGTGGCGGACGCGCACCTTTTGGACGATCAACGCGTGTGTGGAAGGTTATCAAGCTAGGGGCTTCCGATTTCTCTCAGGTACACATGCGAGTTCCTCAGTTTTGTCAATTGGTTCTCAAGTATGGGCATGATAGATTTATATTCTGAAGCAGAACTGGAGAACTCTGAATAAAGTTTCAGAGCCGGACGACGGAATGCAACCTATCGAGAAAGTTTTGTCTGCCAATGGAGAAAACAGGAGCCTGCACGAAGCCCGTATGTGGGCGCTTGGCGGGCAACCTGAGGAAGTGGTTGCATTTGAGGATGTTCGATTAGGCGGCGAATTCGTTTCAACTTTTGAGTACTGCCGGAAAAGCATAAAGCATCGCAACACAGATCCGATTTACCATGCCCCGGAGGCACAGCCAGACAATGACTCAGAAGAACGACCTGCAAATTCCGGTACTTCTGGGGAGTCGAAACCTCTTCAAAATCGTGTTCTCTCTCGTACTGTCTTCCGATCGGCAGGAATAAATATTGAATTCTTCTCTGACTTGATCGAGCTCCTCCAAACATTTCATGGCGCCATCACTCGTATGTTTCATACTTCGTTATGCGTTCTTCCTTGCTAAAATCCCTCAACGGACCATAAGTCCTTATTTTTGGCCGGAGTACTGCATCGTGATGTAAGCAGGGGTAATATTATCATCTGTCCTACCTTGAAGGATTCCCAGTATGACTGGGAAATATGTCGGGGAAGGTCATAGACCTTGACCATGCCAAATGGATCCCCAAAAAAACAATGAAGACCCTGCATCATGCAGCTCTGCAAGATGTCAGATGAATTGAAGAGGATTTGGTAGATGCCTTCAACGTTGAAGTCACACCAAGCCTAACTGAGGTCGCGGCATCTGCTTGCCAAGTCTATTTCAAGAGAATGAATGCAACTTTCTATGCAGCAGAGCGAATCAAGGCCTTTGGCGCAAATGGGGTACCTAATGATCTCAAAGTAAGCAGTAGGCTACTTCATTTATATTGAGGTATTGACCATGCCCATTGGAATACTAGATTACCCAACAACCAGATTGTGCCTCTGGCCACGCTGATTTGGGGTCTCACACAGTGCGATCATCTTGGCTCTCTTTCTTTGCTGTCTGATTGACAATGACCGGTCGCAGGCACATACCCCTTCATGAGCTTCGAACTGCTGGACCCAACATCAAGACTTGCAGCACGGAAGACTGCTGTGGTTTCACATGCCCCTCTCCATGATCTCGATTCTTTCTTTGCATGTCTACTCTACTTCGCTGTGACCCATGAAGGAGGTGGAGGCTTGAGACGACCTGACCTGAACAGCGAGAACCCGGAACTGTGTGAGTTTGTCGATGAATATTTTGACAATGCATCACCATACACCCTGACTGTCAGAAAATTCTCAGCACTGATAGGACTCTTCCAGAAGCAGTCCCATGATGGGACCATCCTCAGGTTTGTGCACCCTAATTTCTCTCCCCTCAAGCCGCTGCTGCACCAGTGGGGGAAGGTGCTCTACCTTGCATACAACTATTGGGAGGGGTGGGAGTATCGTTGCATCCACAATATTGTGCTTGGCCTTATCAGGGTCAACATTGAAGAATTGAAGACAAGTCATAATCCGCAAGCCTTCCATGGACACAAAGAAGGGATGGACTACCGCAAATCATTCCAAAAGTGCATTCCAGATCCATCTGTTGCTGATGGTACTGCTTATCCAGAAATGAAGTTGTCTTGCATGACCACTTCGCAAGCTAGTATGAGTGACATGCGTCCAGCCAAGCGGGTGAAACGGGAACAAGAGGCATAATGGTGTAATCTTCTGCATGCCGGTACTTGTTCGTGGTCTCAATTCAATCCCATGCTTTTTTTTTGAGTACATGCACTTCTATAGACAATGACGGTCAATCTATGCTGTAATCTCTTTTGTAGTTGCTCAATTCGACTGCTCATCAGAGCTGGTTGTATGATCACAAGCAAACGCTAAATCGAATCTGGCTCTGGCACGTGGCTGAGCGCTTGAGTGGTCCGAGTCGGCGGCCAAGCCCCTGTAGTTCGCAGCACTCGCACCGAATGGCAAAGAGAAGACCTGTTTACAGTGAAGTAACAACTCACAATCCGTTTGCTACCAAGGGAAGGAACGAAATTAACAATGACGTTAGCCCTAAAGGTTTATGTAAACATACCTGCAAGCCTTGACAAGGCATAAAAATCTTTCTTCTGAACAAGGTCCAAAGCCCTCTCCAATGCCTCGGTGGACCCCTTCAACTGAATGCGTTTAAATACACCATCTTCTTCATCAAAATATTCATAGACATCTGGGCCCCTGCAGACTTCAATCGCCGTTTCATTCCTGGTCTCCCTTGCCCCATCATTTGCAATATTTCGAATGCGCCACGGCGGGTGGAAGGGCTCGACTTCTCTCCAGCTCACGCTGGTAGGGCCAGTCGCTTGAAGCGTCCAGCAGATATCAATCCCAGGGATCTCGTACAAAGGGTCGGTACAGTTTCTGCCGTTGAAACCCGTGGCTATCCCATTGATGAGATCGGTATCTAGATCATAGAGCCTAAATATCTTCGCGGATTGCCCGAAAACGCCCCTGTTGGCATTGATGATGCATTGGCCGGGCTTGACGTGGTTGTATTGAACAGAGCCGCCGCAACACTGGTTTGTGGAATACAGTGCAATATCAGCGGTACGTTCTTGGGCAAGGATAGAGGGAGAAGTGACGAGGGCGACGACAAGAGCAGAGAGAACTGCTCTCGACATAGTGCAAATTTGCCTTTTGGTGGGAAATGAATAGGAGTAACGAGGCTGGGAAGTCGGGTGACGATGCCTGCGAGATATACGGTCTATTTTATACCTCTGTGGCGGGGAATTGTACCCCACTCCAGGCGCAGAATGTATTTTTAGGGATTAGAATCAATTACCACACGCCTACATGTAGTCAGCTCAGTGCTTCGGACAAACATATAGAACCCAGTGAGTAATTGACCCACCAAGCCTGTGGTTCACACAAAAGGCTCAGTTTTGATAATACCCCCGGTGAGACCTTGGAGCCCATAGATGGAACTGGATAAGTGTAGCGCTGATGGTGCTGTAAGTACTATAGTTGTATTCGTTACCAGTGCTTCGATCGGACATCGGACGCCGGATTACCCGTATGCATCGAGTGTGTTCCGGTTACCCGCGAGAATCCCGAATTCAACCTATGTGCACTAAGATATCCGTCACTGCCAGACTCTATCGGGAACATGGACGATGATGCCACCCCGGAATTATAATTCTCAAATTCACGACATAGACGGAAGGAAGCCTCAATAAGGAGCCTTTAGTTGTCGGTGGGAAGCCCACAGCTTGTTTCGGTATCAGAGATGGCTTTTCTTTATTGTTTGCCTGTGAAATATGATTGAAACGGAGAACAAGGATGCGTATGCCCTGTTGGTTCCAGGAACTAGAACAAAGCACCGGCAACGCCCGCAACGGGCAGAGTGGGTATGCATCGTGTTCACACACCCTCCTTCTCTGAGTTGTTTATTCGCCTTTTGTCCTTCTCCCCTGACTCTCTCTCTCCCAGTGCACATTAGGGCCTTTAAAATGCACGACGCAGGTACTTTGAAGTCACTTGCTCCGATATTTCCGCTTTGGCTTGAGAACAAAGAGAATCTAAAACAGACTTGGGACTCCTTGCTCCTTTGTTTTGAGGTATGGCTACAGGGCTACAGGGTACAGCGCATTCACATACCTCAAGTCCACATCCAACAAGGATCCCCTCATGGGGGGCAATCAAAGCTGTGGACATCTGATACGCTCAAGACGGGCCTAAGTTATAGGCCTTCAGGCTGATGACCATCATGGCACGCGCCCCGATCACAATCTACATGAAGCTTGCTTATCGTAATACTAAATCCTCGATCTCTAGCGCACCAGTGAGACCACACCATGGCCGACTTGACGTGCGTGTATGAGTACAATATCGGTCCATCAGTTTCTCTGCTGCCAGGAGAAATACTCCTTGCACGAGGTGTACATATTTGTTATGATCACCGACCTCCGTTCAATTTGAAGCAGTTTGAAGCTCCCTTCTAAGATCTTTCTGGTCTTGGTATGTGAATATTCGGTCACTACTTAAGTATATGATGGGAAATTGCCTACCCAAGTATATGATAGGAAATGCCCGATAGGATGTTTTTGATATCGATTGTCCCTCCTCCGATGCTTCTGATACGAGACGGCGACACCTCGAGGCGAGGACCGACCGGTAGCGACCTTTGAGTCTGTTTCAGGTAAATCCCTTTGACAGGCTGTTGAAGCACTCGCGCCACTGCCCGTCTTGAATTCACTACTACCTTCAGAGCAAGGACGTGGCTAAATTGACTTGGGACCGGTCGGGAGATGCCGAGCCGAGTTTGGAGGCGTGACATGTGACAGGCATGTTCGGTGGCACTGCATTGGGCGCTTGTGCTCCCTTGGTGCTCACTGTTCAACGTTCAAACGGTCAACGTCGAATACTCTAAGGCGGGCCAGGAAAGTTGTACTCAACGGTTACTATCTCGAAAAACGGGATTCGTCTAAATTCAAGCTTGGTTTCGTTCTGGGTGAGTGCCACTTGTCACCGGCGCTGATTCATTCGGACTATCAGAGCACGGTGTTGGGCTTCTATCCATCGATAATAGATTTAATATATCTGATACAGAACACGAGGAAGCCATGGAGGATCCATATGAATACTTCGACATGGGGAATTCCAGGTACTTCATCCACCCCCCATGGCTAAAATCGAGTCTCACGGCGGCCACTTAAAACGTCCCAACCAAACGTATAGTGAACACACCCCACGCTCAGCTACGATCCATCGTCATGTTGAAGATTCTCTTAAGATTTATCTGCATTTCGGCCCTACTAGCGATTTCTTAGACAAGGTTTTCCCTTGTGAGCCGGACGATGTCGCGCTAGTGTTGCAGCATTTACAAGACAACTCTCTTGCCACCGCTGAGGGTATTATCGCAAAACTCCCGTTTGCACCCGAAGAATCAGCGAAGCCTGCACATCTGGAGGGGGAACTCTATGGCCCATTAGTCGAGTTTCTGAATTGCATTGCTCGCAAGATGGGGCAAAGGAAATTCGAATGGATAGACTGTTCCAACAAGACACCCGAGTTTCAAGGCCTGTCGGGCAGCAAGATTCGGACGGACCTAGGTTTTGGTATATTCACGAAGCAGCTAGCGGGCCTTGTTGATGACATGGTCGCGACACAGAAAAGAATACAGGAACTCAAAGATGTTGCCAAACTGGGACAGACCCGGCCATTTGAGAGCAATGAAGAGGCAGAAAAGGAAATAAAACAGGTGATTCACTTCGATATTCCGTATAGATATCTATCTGACTATGTACTCTCAGCTTTCGAAGAAACAGGTACTCGGACTTCCCGTTTCCTGATGCATCGTTTTCCTGACTTGTTTCGACTACTCAGGCTAGATCGAAACGGCTGTTTTGGGCCCAAATGGCTGTTGTTCTGGAGATGAAACGTGACGGTTCCGGAGAAAGCTTGCACCAGAGTCGCATACAAATTGTTGCTCATTGTCGTAGCATCCTCCAAGACCAACCCGACCGTCTGTTTGTCATAGGCCTCACTCTGTGCGAGCGGCGGTTGGGTTTTTTCCTTGTGGATCGTTCAGGAGTTCTTCAGGCCGATTCTTATATCGATATAAAAAAGGTATGTATCCACTTGCAACCATACAACCTGCTCTTTCTCTAACCTCCTGAGTCGCACAGGAGCCTATGGCTTTAATTAGAGTAATCGCCAGCTTGGCCGCAGCAGATCCTCAACGCCTTGGGTGGGACTCAACTATGAAGATTGTCAAGGGTCCATTGATGGACGTTTTGAAATGCACCGAAGACGATCTTATTTTCTCTCATGAGCGGGACTTTACTGCATTGACAATCGGTCAACTACAGTCTACTAGGTGGGCTATAGAAATGCCCAAGAAGAAGAATGATGGAACCATGTGCGCCACGTCGAGGGAGTATTACATCACGGTTGAACTCCTTAGTGGTGTTAGTGTACTCGCGTTTTCTGGGCGAGCGGCCATGGTGTGGAAAGCTGTCAAGTTAGGATCCAATTCCTGTCAGGTGTGTGTATGTCCTTGAAAACCGGGGTCTGATTTTAAGCATCAATCATAGATTTACATTCTCAAACACAGCTGGCGTGCATTCATTGAACAATCTGAACCCGACGACGGCACCCAATCTACCTCGACAATCAGGATGACTCAAGATAAAGCGAAAAGCTCAAACACGACGTTCCACGAAGGCCGAATGTGGGACATAGCTGGCCAACCTGGGGAAGTCATATCTTTTGAGGACGTTCGATCTGGTGGTCAATTCGTTTCGATCCTAGATTACTGTCGGAAAGGCCTGAGGCACGACTGCATTGATCCGATCCAAAATCCAGCTTCCGTTACCCAGGAAGTTAAACCTGGCAACCGCGGTGAGCTCAGAGCGCCGAGAGATCATCGATCCACCGGGACGGGTCCACAAGATGCTCGTAAACCACTCAACAATCGGATGCTGTCCCGGACATGTCTCGCCTCGGCTGGTATACCCATCAAATTCTTCTCTGATCTGCTCGAGCTCCTCACGGTATTCCGTGACGCTGTTAATCGTGTGTTTTTGTCCTGTTATGAGCTCTGCCTTTCTGATAACTTTAACAGACCATAAGACACTGTTTCTCGCCGAAATACTGCATCGCGATATCAGTCTCGGTAATCTCATCATCTGCCCGGCCTTGCGAGATGGCCAGTACAGCTGGAAAAATACGTCGGGCAAAGTCATAGATCTTGACCATGCCAAGTGGATCCCCAAAAAAATGACGAGGATCCTACACCCTGCGGCTCCAGAAGTTGTCAAACGAATTGAAGACGCAATGGATGCGGAGTTGAAAGCCTCAGTCACACCGAGAATTACCCGTGCGGCTGCAGAGCTCGCTGGACAAATTTACCCAAGCAACAACAGAAAAGCACTGAACTATGCGGAAGATAGACTCAGGGCCTTTGGGAACGAATTGCCTGAAGATCTAAAGGTCAGTAGTAGGTTGCTTCATCTACCTCAGGTTACCAATCATGTCCATCGGAACACTAGATGACCCAGCAACCAGATTGCGGCTCTAGCCATGCTGATCCGGGCTCTCAAACGGTGCGATCATCTTGGCTCTCTTTCTCTGCTATCTGATTGACAATTACCGGTCGCAGGGCACATACCCCTTCATGAGCTTCGAACTGTTGAAACCAGCATTAAGATATGGGGCACAGAAGACTACCGTGGTTCCACATGCCCCTCTCCATGACCTTGATTCTTTCTTCGCATGTCTACTCTACCTCACCGTGACCCGTGAAGGAGGTGGAGGCTTGAGACGACCTGACCTGAACAGTGAGAACCCGGAACTGTGTGGATTTGTCGATAACTACTTTGACAGTCCATTGTGGCAGGATCTGGTCATATACAAATCCTCAGCATTGGGGGAACTCTTCAAGGAGCAACCCCATGATGAGACCATCCTCAGGTTTGTGCATCCTAATTTCTCACCCCTCAAGCCGCTGCTGCGCCAGTGGGGGAAAGTGCTCTACCTTGCATACGAATATCGCGATGGATGGGAGTGTCATTGCATCCACGACATCGTGCTTGGCCTCCTCAACGCGGCTATTGAGGAGTTGGCGCAAACCCACAACTGCAAAGAGTTCCGTGGTTACAATGAGGCATGGGAGTACCGCAAGCTATTCCTAGATCCCATCGACACAGGGCGTGCTGTTCTGGAAGGTGCAACTCAACCGGCCGTGGTGGAACAGCAACTGCCGGCCCCAACGAGCCCTCACCGAGTTCGGGAGGGCACATCGCCTGAATCATCCCCTAGTAAAGGACCACAAACAGTTACCGGTAGGGGTCCCCCTAAGCGAGCCAGACGGACTTGACACGGCGGGCAAAGACACTGTAAACCAGTCAAACTTTCATCCGTCTCGTGCGTCTCAAGATACATCCTCCTGCAATGACGTCTCACCGTTATGTACATATATCGATATGTCTAGACAAACGTGACATGGCTTGAGATTCTTCAAAGTTTAAACTACTATATGTGTACTTACCGGACCATTTGGAAAATAATAGACTCGTTCCTTTGGCCTTCAAACTGTACAGTGCAGGTGAACGGGGTTAAGCACAGATGATATATAATGCCCACTGAGCTCAATCGAGGATTTCCTGTCGTTACCACAGACTCAGATCCAATCAGGCTACAGTGGAAACCGACAGTGACAATTCTCCACATCAGAAAGAGGACTTGGGAACGATCGTTCAAGGTGAGGGGGAGGCCCCGGAGATCATTGATCATCGGTAGGGGTGCTTACAGGAGACCCGGCGTCTAAATTCGGCTCTCCTGGTCTTCATCACCAGTCGCTGTTTTCCTTGCATTGTGGGTCCTGGTATTCGAGTTATGAAGGGTCAGGCCATATTAGGGGCTATTGGGAAAGTTGGAGAGATCTGAGAATCAGGCTGAGATCAAAGTTGAAATCTTTTGGCGCCGACCGCTGCAATCGAAGCACCGGGTTCAATGTCGGGCGCCGATTGAGAGCAATCCAGGTGTGTAGAATCTTTTAGTAAGAGCCAGATATGATTGTTAGGCATATGGGCTACTTGATGTTTTTTGTTGTATATTTAGAATGCAGGATTCGCAATACCACCTTGTAGAATCAGACTGAGATCCAAAGTCGAAAGGTTTTAGCGCCCGCCGCCGACTGCTGCAATCAAAGCGCCGGGTTTGATATAGGGCGCCGATTGAGAGCGAGCCAGGTGTAGAAGTTTTCTAGTAGGAACCAGATGTGGTTTTTTGGCAGATGGGCTACTTGTTGTTTTTGGAATGCTTTTTAAACAGAATTCGTGATACAATCTTGTACATTCTTGGAATTAGGTTCTGGCCGCTGATGACTCGGAGCCTGGGCCCTGAATTCGCCCACCGGCCATAATCTCTATCGATTGGTCTACAGGGCCAACGTAGCATCGTTGCGCGTATATAAATGTTCCGACAGCGTTCAAATTACCAAGGTAAAAATATGTGCATCGAAGGTGTAGTAAATAAATAGTCAATAATCCCAAGAAAGTAAGGCGGTATAAACAGCATGTGAAATGTATAGCTCCAAGAAACCCGTAAACCTGCGTGAATGGTGAAGGTGAGCATGCAAAGTTAGAGTGTCACTGGTCGGAAGATAGAATGAAGAGTACCAGAACCACCCAAAGAATCCCAAAAAGATGATGTATACACTACGCTACATAGTTGATGTGAATAATGATCCCTCCGAGCTAAAGACTGGTATGAGGTGTTTCCAGCATTTACGATACATGATAGAATGGCGGTGAAGCATGTAATGGAGGCCGTGTATGGGGTCGAACGGGGGTGCCATCGCGAGCGATCCACAAGAAGATGGTGGTGAATCGGTGTCGCCGGCGAATGCGGGGCGCGCACCGTCAGTGAGCGGGAGAAGGGGGTGATATATTGCTCGCACCGGTAGAACAGGATCACACAATCCCATTCATGCATTCACGAGCAGCCCCATCATCACGCTAGCCATCACACCCAACACAGTCCTCCACACCATCCCATCCGGCAGCCTGGTACCTGTCGCAGACCCCGCCACCCCCGTGAGCGCATAGCCCACCCCGCACTTCCCGAGCGTCAGCTCCGCCGCCTTCTCGTACGTCTCAACCAGCCCCGGGAGCGTGCTCAGGCTCGAGTCGGTGTTGTTCTTCAGGGAGGTGGAGTACACGCCCATCAGGCTCTTCAAGCAAGAGTTGCATTGGGGGTCGGACTTTGGCGGAAGCTTGATTCCTAGGGGAAGGGAGTAATAGTAGAAGTTCGCTGGGTTGCTGTCCCGCGCGGCGTTCACGAAGCAGTACGTGTTCGTGGTGGGATCAATGAGGCAGCCAGCTTCTCGCATAGGGGCGTATGCTTCAATGGCTGTGTCGCGAAGTATGGTTAATACAATCCCATGAAAGATGACATCAAACGAAGAGATGTGGGGAGAAAAGAAGGGGTTTGATGTAATGAGAGAAGCGGATACCGCGTTGACAGAAGACATCGAAAATCGCTAGTTCTGGACTTACCAAGAAGAGTGTCTACAGCCAGAGCATTTGAATCCCTCAGATCCGCAGCACAGTTTTGTCTGAGCGATTCCGCAAACCACTTCATGTTGCTGACACACTGGCTTTCCTCGGTCCTGGTATTGCATGTTCCCCATACAAGCTCGTTAAGCAAGGTTAGATTTTGCTGGGCCTAAGAAACCATGAGCATAAGCGAGAGTGTTTCGACAACGACGTAAAAACCCGATACCAAGAAGGAAACAAAACGCAGAGTTAGTCGTGAAAGCAACAGGATCAAAGAACGCAATTGTAGGTGAACAAAAAGCGACAACTCACCGAAATGAAGGCATCAGATGTCTGTAGCAACAGCGAGAAAGGTCTACACGACCTGAACGGCTGTGTGTTCGTCATATTCGTGAAAAATTCAGAGCAAGAGAGGCTCGAGAAGTTTTGTGGGATGTTGCCATCGAAGGGCTGCGTGAAGGGTGTCGGGAGGGCGGGTGGTGTTGACGGTACAGAGGGCACAGGCTGGCTCGCCGGTGGTAGCGGGCTCGACGAGCTGGGCGGCGGAGCACTTGTTGCGCTCGGTTTGCCTGACGCACTCGAGCCCCCATTGGACTGTGCATCTGGCTCCTGCCGTCTATGCAAAGAATGGCTCTTCAGGTGCATCTTATCTCGCGATAACGAGTGCCGCCATAGCGAGGACGATAGGGAGTTGAGGTCGTAGCTGGGGTGCTCCTGTGTGAGCAATCGCGCCGACGCTGTGATGGCGATTACCACTAGCGGAACGATAAGCACCAGGAGACGGAAACGTCGGCCGGTCCGACGTTTTTGGTCTTCAAGGGGGTGGTGCTGGGAGATCGGTGTGCTGGACAGCGAAAGGGTCCGCGATGTGCTGGGTGTTGCCGGTGCAGCCCATCTGTTGCCCTTGGGAGGGGGAGAGGCCGGTGGGGTGAACATGGTGAAGGTGCCGGGTCAAGGTAAGGAGTAGAGTTGACTACTCAAGGAAGTATATCCGTGAAAAGAGCGTGTAGATATAAAGGAATGTGGGTGGCTGATGCCTTGAATAGGGTGCCCGTTTAATTCTAGCGAGAGCTGATCAAGTCTCTGAATAATAACTGTGTGCAGCGAATCATTAGGATCATTTCAAGTGTACAGCTCTGAGCGGCCGGAGCGCTCAACCGCTGCACAGAATGCCAACAGACCGAGCAAGACTCACCCGAAACGCAGTGCGTGGCCGAGGGACAGGGGGAAAGCCGCAGCACTTGAGAGGGCGGGGTGGCAGCAGCAGCAGCGTCGTTGTCGTCCTGAACGTCAGAAATGAAGAACAAGAGGCCCCTCGACTCGCACCAATCATAGGCCCGATGCCAAAAGGTATCAAAAAATCAGAACGCCTGTGAAACCGCCCCCTTTAAATCCAGGCCCGCCCACGAGTAACCACATTTTGATGGATTTCGTGATGCGATCCCAGCGTGTTCCCAGGAGCGTATGCACATATGACATGCTCGGCGCAACTCCAGGCACGTAAAAAGCGGGGCCTTCTGGAGGCCATTCGCAGGGCACGTACAGTCGTCGCCTCCTCAGATATGGATAACGGTAAGAAGCGTCGAAGGGATATTCGTCCCTTAAAATCGAACGTGCAGGAAGGCCGAGTACAAGGCCGACTGCTCGCACGCACGTAAGAGAACTGTTAAGATGTTGAAAACATTTTGTTCAGCGAATCAATTCTTTTCAAAGCCATCTGGAAAGTTTGCCTTTTGAAGGCGAAGCTCACTGCTCCCGACTCTCGAGCCATTATTCTCTGGGCGCCAATTCGCTTCACCCGTAGCTTTCAAGTTTCGAGTCTTTTTAAAGTCAGGAACAGATGTAGTAAGGGGTGGAGCGAGTGTGGAGTGAGTCGGGGATCCTCAAGATGTCGACAAATGAACGAAAGGAATGCTTATTTAGTAATTGGCTAGCCATTTTCGCTTATACGAAGCTAGCTCCCAAGACGAAGCTCACTGCATGCATGCCTTCCTGTCACCTTTGAGCTCTCTGAGAAACGTTCGGGTTACTCGGCTTGTGAAATGCACCTATGACGCAGTCTGGCACGAGCGCAATGTATCTGAGGCATCAAGAATCTGATGATAAAAGTGTCGAAAGCCACACGTACTAACGGAGGTCCTGGCATATTCTATGTCCTAGAAGCCTGAGTAATCCGGCCAGTCAATACTGCCTTTGACATGATAGACATACCAGAATGGCATTGTCCGGCTTCTGTGTCTTCTGTCCTGCAGGGCCAATAGAAAACTGTTGTCACTGTTGTCACGGTGTGGAGTCGGGGGAGCTTGCGGAAGGTGATTCATAAACCAATACCCCGACAGAGATCGCTGTTCCGCAGGAGACATACCAAACGTTTTGACAATGGCAGGACTTTATCTCTATCAAATGTCGCCAAGGCTCTAGCTAGCCGAACAGCGATAGTATGACGGACTAGATGCGCGTCGCTACTGACTAGCGATGGCCTTGAGTTGTTATTGTCACGGAGCTGAAGAGTTTTTTTTTGCTTTCTACACCAAGTAAGGTCGTCCCTCAGGTGCCTGTGTAGAAAAGGCAGGACAAACTAGACCTCGGATTATGAATGGATGCGACAACCTGTTGTGAATGTCAAGCTTGACATACAATTTGATGAATAAATAACGAAACCTATCTTGTTTGTTATCACTATACACCGAGCAAGAGGCAATCATAATATCAAGGGTTGCGGCCGCGCGTCGGAATCGACGAGTCCCTGTCTGCCTATGTCGTTATATCTTGGCGCTGTGTCGAATTGAGCGTCCTATTACTAGCCAATAAAATAAATTCCCGAGGTCGTACGCCTATTCGTTACCACAGCATATGCATCTGAGGGCAGCGCTGAAGCCAAAGCCAGGATTCGCCTCAGTGCTAGCGCTGACCTATGAGGTAGGATGTCAGAGTCCCGGTTAAGGACGTCGCGTGAGGTGCTCAGAGGTGGTTAAGCTGCCCAGTTGAAGAACGGAAATGCGACCTTGGTCGTCGCGGTCAAGGGACTGGGACTATAGGCGCCGGACGGGGATCTCCGCGTATATCCCACGATCACGCAACACAAGGGCGGCAAAACCTAGGCTCAGTTAAGCAACCTTCCCACGCCTCGAACGAACCCAAATTCGGAAACCCTGAATACTTTTAGTATGTTGTCTAGTATCTTTGGGACCGTTTCAGCCCGTGTATCTCCTCAGCGGCTTCAGAATATCATAAATTAGGTTGGTGTTGTCAAGCAGCACTCTATCTGGGCCAAGGAGCTTGGTTTTCTCTGCTAAGCTATTTACGTAGGGGTACTAAACGTTCTTACGAGAGATCATACCATTACGGTACATACTGGAGCTGCAGAACCGCGACACAGGTGATGAAAACAAGGAGTATTAGCCTTCCCACGACTCACAAAGTCTGCCTATTGAAATCGTTTCATGTCTTGAGATTCACAATCCGCACTCACCGATGAGTCCGGTGACCCAGGATTCTGCTGAAGGAAGCAACATTCAGGATTTTCGCGGCTATACCCATGAATAATACTACGTCTGTTCAAACACCTCAGGGAATGGTGACGAATATGCCCTCACAGCGACACATGTGCCGTACTCTTTAAGGGCTTGAATGTCTCACTGCAAGTGTTCCACGAACCGACTGATGTGTAAGAACCATACGCCTTGTACAACAAACGGAATGAATTACTCACATAGGTCATCACTCAGAGTCATGCACTCGTCGTCTGGGGTTTGGAAGCTTTCGGCAATATTCAAGATAGATATGGCCCGGATCGAAGCACTGCCAGTGGGACTTCTATTGGCAGGTGTGTGGTATCTGGTCCCAGATACCACTTCTAGGCCTGAATGAGGAACAATGCCCTGAACTAGAGATATAAGATGGACTATATTCCCCGAAGGGGCTGTTAATCAGCTTCCCTCACTTTGCGCCGAGTCGCTACTGCTACTTACTTCTCCGCTGAACGTAATTCGTACTACCATGTCAAGAGCCTTTCTATCTACCCTTCTCGTCGTCTTTGCCACTTCTCCCTCCATCCTTGCCCAAGGACCTACCACCGACATTCAATTCTACAGCACAAACCAGTGCTGCGGCTTCTCCGTCCTATACAACGGCGTCAAGCCCGGAGAATGCGTCTTCAACCCCTACAAGGACGAGTTTGGCCGCTCTGTGAAAATCTCGGATCTCTACGACGAAGATGCCAATATCATCTACGGTCATCTCACCGCATACAGGGGGCCGAACTGTACCGACATTTTTTTTGACATGCCTGCCCAGGACTGGTGCTATATAGACGCTCCCAGTGGCATTGAAACCGTGAACTGGAGGGAGGTCGAGCCCTACCACCCGCCGTGGCCGCGCACTCGCGATGTCTTAGGAGACAGCGTTGGAGCAAGTATAAATGTAACGGCTAGCAAGGCCTGCAGGGGCCCCGACGTCTTGGAATATATGGATGAAGAAGCTGGCATGTCTAAGCGTGTGCGGCTGCATGGATCCAGTGAGATCTTGGAGAAGGCTTTGAATCTCGTGAAAAAGAAGGACTTTTCGGCCTTGTCGAGGTTGAATGCAGGTAGGTTTTGACACCTTTTACAAGTCAAGATTGTCGCTAATGTTATGGCCCTTCCTCTTAGTAGCAAACGGATTGTAATACGCTGTCTCGATGATAGGGGTGCGGGCACCGAGTCGGAATGAGGCTCCCACGTGCCAGAGCTCGATTTGATTTAGCATGCCCGCTCGTACTTGCACTTCTCCGAGCGGTCAGGCTAGTGGACTATGCACACGGGTATAAGATGTCAAGTTTGTAGCAACGCTATTACATAAATACAATAGGACTTATTCAACCTGCAGAAGATGATCGGCTTCGGGCTTCGCTCGTGTAAGTAGCTAGACGGGTTTCGCTCGACGCGGTCAATTCTCCACTGCATACTCGCGATGGTAAATCCGTCACACCTTGATAAATGGTTGCTCACGACAACTCCGACTCTGCTTGGGGTGACTTCAATAGCGGACTGCTTTTCGGAACGATTTGAGATATTTCCACCCCTTCTTCGTATCCACGAATACGTTAAGCAAGGAGTCAGACAATTTGGTAAATACTAGATATATACACCTGACCCCGCTCGCCTACACCCCACGTAATTTTTTCTTTTATCCTCGAGGCTTGGAGAACTATTATTATCTTTCGGATGGTAATGCCGGCGAGGATTCGCACAAAGGTTTTCAGAATCGAGAAGTTCGTCACGCTTCTCTAGCTGAGAGAGCTATAGTACAAGCACATACTGAAGCCTCAGCACACCGATGATGAAACGGGAAATGGCCTTCCCAGCGACTAATAAAGAATACTTAAATTGTTCCGTGTCATGATCCTTGGGATTTGCAATCCGCATTCTCGGACAAGTTCCGTGACCCCCGGATTCTGAAGAAGCAGGATTCGGGATTTTCGTGGCTATCGACCGCCAACGAGTAATGCGTCTATTTGAACACTTTACGAAATGATGAATATACCTTAACTTGCCCCACTAATCCACTGCCATTTATGGGTTTGAACGTCTCACTGCAACCTCTTCTACGAACCGAACCGCATGCAAGAACCCTAGGCCTTGTATAGCAAAAGGAATGTATTACTCACCGTTTGGCGTAGGTTCTCACTCAGTCATGTGTTGGATAGTTCTCGCGTCTGGGTGAGAGATTTCGGTGATATCCAAGATAGATATGGCCAGGATCCAAGCACTGAGACCTCTATAGGCAGATACCTAGGCGTGTGGTAGCCGGTCTTCTGATACCACTTCTGCGTCTGAACAAGTAACAATGCCTCACAGTAAAGATATAAGATAGATTGCATGCTGAATCTAAGGGACCGTCGCACTCAGCCTCCGTCACTCTGAGTTCGCGACTGCTACTCCTTTCTCTGTTGAACGGAATTTCGAACCATGTCGAGAGCCTTTCTATCTACCCTTCTCGTCGTCCTTGCTGCTTCTCCCTTCATCCATGCCCAAGGACGTACCGCCAATATTGTACTATATGGCTCAAACCAATGTTGCGGCTGGTACATGGGATACAACCGCGTGGATCCCGGAGAATGCATCTACGGCCATATTAATTATGGCTTCTCCCTGCGCATATCGGGACTATATGACGAAAACACCGATCTCGTCAACGGAGTGTTCACGGGATTCAGGCGCGATAGATGTACTGAACCTGTATTGGAGGTCCCTGGGATTGACTCCTGTTGGAGAAGTCCTTCGACGGTCGGGCCTGTAACCTGGAGCTGGAGAGAGGTCACGCCTTACCACCCACCGACGGACATGCGGCCTATCTTGGGGGAGGATGTTGGATTACAGAGAAATGGAACGCTTAACAAAGCTTGTAGGTTCCCAGACTTCTACCACTATATCGACGAAGAAGCTGGCATGGCTAACCGCGTACGGTTGAATGGATCCCCTGAGATCTTGGAGAAGGTTTTGGATCTGGCGAGGAAGAAGGACTTTTCAGCCTTGTCGAGGCTAAATTCAGGTAAATTTTGGCATATTCTAAGAGCCAGAGTTTTTTGCTAACCCTATGTCCTTTCTTGATAGAAAACGGATTGTAATGAGCTGTCTGGATGATAGAGGCGTGGGCACCGAGTCGGACTGAGACTCTCACGTGCCAGAGCCAGGTTCGATTTAGCGCCCGCTGGTACTCGCACTTCAACCAGAGGCGAAGCTACGCGACCCGTACACACGTATAAGATATAAAATTTGTAGCTATTGTGTAATATATAGTCAGCAGATCCCATTCAGCGCCTACACCCTACGTAATTCTTTCTTTCATCCCCGGGGGCTTGGCAAACTATTACCATCTTTGGGATGGTAATGCTGGCGTGGATTCGCACAAAGGTTTTCAGAATCGAAAGGTTCCGTCACGCTTCTCCCGAGAGAGCTATAGTACGAGTACATACTGAAGCCTCAGCACACCGATGATGAAACGGGCAATAGCCTTCCCAGCGACTAATAAAGAATACTTAAATTGTTCCGTGTCGTGATCCTTGAGGTTTGCAATCCGCCTTCCCGGATAAGTTCCGTGACCCCCGGATTCTGAAGAAGCAGGATTCGGGATTTTCGTGGCTATCGACCGCCCACGAGTAATACGTCTGCTCCAACCCTTTACGAAACGATGAATATACCTTAATTCGCCCCACCTGTTCAGTGCCCTTTATGGGTTTGAATGTCTCACTGCAACTGTTCTACGAACAGAATGGCATGAAAGAACCACAGGCTTTGTATAGCAAAAGGAATGAATTACTCACCGTTTGGCGTAGGTTCTCATTCAGTCATGTGTTGGATAGTTCTCGCGTCTAGGTGAGAGATTTCGGTGATATCCAAGATAGATATGGCCAGGATCGAAGCACTGAGACCTCTATAGGCATATGGTAGCCGGTCTCCCGATACCACTTCTGCGCCTGAATAAGGAACAATGCCCTGCAGTAAAGATATAAGATAGATTGCACGCTGAATCTAAGGGACCGTCACACTCAGCGTCCTCCACTCTGAGCTCGCTACTGCTGCTTCATCCTCTGTTGAACGGAATTTCGAACCATGTCGAGAGCCTTTCTATCTACCCTTCTCGTCGTCCTTGCTTCTTCTCCCTCCATCCTTGCCCAAGAACGTACCGCCAGTATTGTACTATATGGCACAAACCAGTGTTGCGGCTGGTCCGCGGGATACAGCCGTGTCAAGCCCGGAGAATGCATCTACGGCCATGTTAATTTTGGCTTCTCCCTGCGCATATCGGGACTATATGACGCAAACACCGATCTCGTCAACGGAGTGTTCACGGGATTCAGGCGCGATGGGTGTACCGACCCTGTATTGGAGGTCCCTGGGATTGACTCCTGTTGGAGAAGTCCTTCGACGGTCGGGCCTGTAACCTGGAGTTGGAGAGAGGTCACGCCTTACCACCCGCCGACAGACATGCGGCCTATCTTGGGGGAGGATGTTGGATTACAGAGAAATGGAACGGTTAACAAAGCTTGTAGGTTCCCAGACTTCTTCCACTATATCGACGAAGAAGCCGGCATGGCTAACCGCGTACGGTTGAATGGTTCCCCTGAGATCTTGGAGAAGGCTTTGGATCTGGTAGGGAAGAAGGACTTTTCAGCCTTGTCGAGGCTGAATTTAGGTAAATTTTGGCATATTTTACGGGTCGGAGTTATTTGCTAATCTGATCTCCTTCCCTCTTGATAGAAAACGGATTATAATGTGCTGTCTTGATGATAGGGGCGTAGGCACCAAGTCGGACTGAAACCCTCACGTGCCAGAGCCAGATTTGATTTAGCACCCGCTGGTACTCGCACTTCAACCAGCGGCGAAGCTAGTGGACTATATACACGTATAAGATATCAAGTTTGCAGCTACTATGTTATATATAGTCAGCAGTTCAGAGGAATTCAATCGAAACTACAAGCAAATGGACAGGACTCATGCAGTCTGTAGAATATGGTCGCTTCAAGGTTCATGTATGTGGTCGATCTGGTACTAGACGTGCTCGTCGTGCTAAACTCATACTAGGTTGGGAAATGGTTGCCCTGGGCCACTCCAACTCTGAGTAGTATGTTCAACAACAGACGGATCAAACACTTGCGGAATGGCATCCGTAGCCCATCGCTCCTGTGTCTCCACGGCAAAACCATCGAGTCGTGAAATTTTGTCCAAATATCCAATACTGTCGCTGATTGGACCAAGCACAATATCTCGGATGTCACAGTATTCCCTTCCCTCGTCTTGACCTCGGCCTCCTCTTTGTGTTACTCAAACGCCCTCGACATTCTCTAGTCGACCAAGTCTATCGGACTTCAGAGACATAGCAGCCGTCAAGAGACTCGGAGAACTGAACTTGATTGAACGCCAAGGATCGGGCCGTGCCTAGTCTCACAGCCGGAGCTGCCGATGAGGGGTGCGTGGGAACGGATTAGGTTTTGCAAACACAAGGCGATTGTTTTCACAGTTTGCCAGAATCCTTGACCGTCGACGCCGCAACGCCCGCATCCATCACCAATATCCGCTGCATTAGAGCCCCAGCATCACCCTTATCCACAACCAAACCGCGTATACAACACCTATTCGTATTCGCACCCGATAAAAATTACACCACGTATCCGATTCCGAAATTTGAAAAGAAATCTGGTACCCCAAGACTTTTCGGCTCGCAGCGTCCCAATATCTATCGCAATGGCTCAAGTAGCTCCTGCCTCATCATCAACGTGCGTATTCTCTATCCATGATCACTAATTTTACGGGGAGCTTATGTGGCGTGCAACCGTGTAGGAGCAGCAAATCCGAAAGCTGGAAGAATGGCCTCAAGCCGCCTCCAAAAGACTTCCGCCCCCAGACAGAGGATGTAACTGCAACCAAAGGTCTTGAATTTGAAGACATGGAGCTCCGTCGTGAGCTGCTTATGGGCATCTTCGAGGCCGGTTTTGAGAAGCCATCGCCTATCCAGGAAGAAGCCATCCCCACCGCCCTCACCAAACGAGATATCCTTGCACGTGCGAAGAACGGCACAGGCAAAACAGCTGCATTCGTTATCCCTTCTCTCCAGCAAATTGACGTCGCAAAGGTCAAGATCCAAGCCCTCCTCCTCGTACCCACACGTGAGCTGGCACTGCAGACGGCACAAGTGTGCAAGATCCTCGGCAAACATATGGGCATTCAAGTCATGGTCACGACAGGTGGTACAACCCTGAAAGACGATATCATTCGATTGAGCGATACCGTGCATGTGTTGGTCGGCACCCCTGGCCGTATCCTTGACCTGGCCGGAAAGGGCGTGGCCGACTTGAGTGAATGCCCTGTTTTCGTGATGGACGAAGCCGACAAGCTGCTTTCCCCTGAATTCGCGCCCGTGATGGAGCAATTGCTCTCCTTCCTCCCGGCAGAGCGACAGGTTATGTTGTTCAGTGCCACTTTCCCTATGATCGTCAAAGATTTCAAGGTCAGGATCTCCGAACTGCCGAAAAAAATTCCATTGATTTACGTTCTTTAGGACAAACACATGCGCTCGCCATACGAGATTAACTTGATGGACGAACTCACATTACGTGGTGTTACCCAATACTATGCCTATGTCGAGGAGCGACAGAAGGTCCACTGCTTGAACACCCTTTTCTCGAAAGTAAGTGCTCCTCCTGTTGGATCCCCCCTCACGCTAACGTTGAATTTTCCAGCTCCAAATCAACCAATCCATCATTTTCTGCAACAGCACCAATCGAGTCGAGCTCCTCGCAAAGAAAATCACCGAGCTCGGTTATTCCTGCTTCTACTCACATGCGAAGATGCTCCAGTCACATCGCAACCGCGTTTTCCACGATTTCCGCAACGGCGTGTGCCGAAACCTCGTCTGCTCCGATCTCCTCACTCGAGGTATCGATATCCAAGCCGTCAACGTTGTCATCAACTTTGACTTCCCCAAGAACAGTGAAACTTACCTCCATCGTATCGGTCGATCAGGGCGTTTCGGTCATCTAGGTCTCGCCATTAACTTGGTGACGTACGAAGACCGATTCAACCTGTATAAGATTGAACAAGAGTTGGGCACCGAGATCCAACCTATCCCTCAGTCTATCGACAGGAGTCTCTATGTTGCTCCCAATGCTACCGAGGACCAGAAGCAGAAGCCCTTCCAGCATCAGCTCTCTCAACAACAACAACAGCAACTGCAGCAACAGCAACAGCAACAGCAACAGAGGCAAGCCCCCGGCGCCGGGCCTGTCCCGCCTAGGAACGGTCAAATCCAACAACAACAGCTGCAGCATCCACCAGCTTACGCTGCCCAGCCAAGGCAGAACGGCCAACCCCCTCGAAGCCAACCACCCGCATATAGGGGCGGTGTTCCCGTCGGCCGATGAACGATTTGTGGTGTGCAATGAGCATGGAGAGGTGAAGAGTTTTGTCGGTTGTTGAAGTTTTTCGTTCTATTCGTTTGCCACCACTATCGTTTCCATTCGCCCCTTCTTCCAACTTCCAACCCTCCCCTTGACGTATTGTTTTCGGTCTGCATAATTTATCGCTGGCCTCTTCATCCCTTCATTCACATACCCTGCCGGTTTGGTGTTGTTATTGCCAACTGTCATCGTTATCACTCATCAATCCCCCTCCCTCTCTGCATTACTCGACGCTTGTATCAATCACTTGCCAACAATGTGTCTCGAATCGCCCAACCTAACTTGTCAATTTGTATACTATCCCCCATCTCGCCCCTTTCCCTCGTGATCGCCGCCGCCATTTGTTTCCCGCCGCCATTCATCTCTCCCCTCGCCGAACGCTCTCGCATTTCTTGGAACGCCTATTGTTATCCCTTTGGTTGTTCCCTTGTCTGCGCTCCCTCCCACCTATTCCATTCCCTGCCTATCTCCCACCTTGAACACCATCGCCACTATCCGACTTTCCCACTCCCTTCCGTTTCATATGTCCTTTGAAACGATCTTGCACCCACGTATCGACTACACGCATACCCCCACCCCACACACTCTTCCTCTTTCCGCACTCCCCTCCCCATAACTTCCCTCCCATCCGCCCTTACCCATGTTTGTTGATCGAACGAACGTGATGTGATTTTGATGCTTTTTTCGATTGTGTTTCTTGTGACTAGTGTACTTCCTGACGCGGCAACTCGACTTTTTTCCCAATGTTGCTGCTACATAATACCGCACCTATTTACTGTATCTTAGTTGCCCTGGTATTCACTCTCGTTTGAGAGGAGATATTAGGTTAGGTTGTGTTGTGTTTAGTAGTTTGTTGTGTCTGACTAGTCAACTGAATGGAATCGGATTGAGCGTTGATGTTTGAGTTTCGAAGTGAGGAAGCAGAGATCGGAAGAGTGGTGAAGTGTGACAATTGATCATGGGTTCTATTAAAGTATGTGTACATATCAGCCGCTATAATCTATTGTCAAGGGTCGGATCTTGAGTCTATTGCAACTTCTGCGGATCGTTCAGACCGTCACGGTTATCAAGCCCCACATTCATGGATTCAATGTCAGGGCTATCTTGAGTCCGAGTCGGGGTGCCGTGGTCGTGGGCGAACTTGATGCCGGACAGCACTTTGTCCGACGCCTCTGACGGTTGGGTCCACGATTTGCCGGTTGCGACCTTGAATATGATCATTTGAGGCGAGAGGACCTGAGAGATTCGGATGGTCGATGTTACCAATGAACCGTGCCTTCTGACAAGGGACTTACGAAAAATGAGTAGAAAAGCCCTCCGACGATGATAGAAACACCATTGAGTGCTTTACTTGGCTCAAATGTCCTGTGGTCCTCGGCATTCTCCCTTGCCACGAGGATAGCAGCGTAGAGTAGTCCAACTAGAGTCAGTGGAAGGGCAGATTCGACAAGCATAGAGATCGCGCCTTTGTACGGTTGGAACACTTCACTGGGCAGGTGTTTTTGTAATCTTTGGCGGGCTCGGATGAGGCGGAATAAGAGGAGAGAGGTTATGATTGTGTTAGTTGATATAGCTAGAAGGGTGTAGGCCAAGTCTGCTTTGCCAGCCTCATTGCTGATTTCATCCCTTGTTTCGATTAGGATGGTTGTCACGATACCCATTGCTAGTTGGAGGGTCTGTTAGCGTTTTTGGGAGTAGAAAGAAGGTTAGGAGGGGAATGTACCGGTAGTTGCTAGATAGGGGATTCCAGGGATTATAAGAACCCAGCGGTGGTTGTACCACAAGATATAGCATCGATAAAGCTAGAGGGATAAATCATGGTTTAGAGCGCATTTCAGGGGCTTTGGAGAGGTAGAATGTGTTACCAGTAAACCGTCTCCAAGTGCGAGGTAGAGTGTATTTAAAGTTCCAGTTAGGACTCTGTACCAAATGGTGCCATCATCCCATACAACTTGGATGAAGTCCACCCAGTCTGAGCTTCGAGCCAACATCGAAAAGATCCAGTGTGTGTCTAAGGCTGCGCAGGTAGCGGAAAATACAAATATGAGGAGCCCGATGACTATGTATGGTTTGCGATGTTTTCTCTCTTGGACTGGGGTTTCAAAGAATATGGATAGGACGTAGGCGCACATGAAGACCTGAATGCCTAGCCAAAAGGTCAGCGAGTGATGATTACAACCTCGGACGTGGTGTGATGAGTAATTTTTGAAGTAGATATAGTCGTACCGACTTCAACTAATGTTAGCATGTAGTTGGCGTACAGTGTACTGCCGAAAGTTTGGCCGTAAGCAGTCAATTGCGCCTCTGTATACGACATTGAGTAATGAGCTGGATTTCCAGCAGTAGAATGATAGGAAGGTGTAGAAATGATCTCCGTGTAAGCCCCTGGACTTTATATATCATTGAATTTTCATGGACCGGGCTATCATCAACTCCCAGATAAGAGAGTACTGATAAACATAAGTAGAGTCCTGTTGATACTTCAAAGATGACAGATGGATGTCTTTTGAGAAATTCCCAAAGTTAGAAAGGATTTAATACGGGTCTTCGGATGTAGAGTTGTGGATGATTAACAAGTGAGTTTTCGGCCTGTGGTGTCAAGTCTGCCGCACTGGTAGTATCCGAACCGATTTCCAAGGGCATTCTTGGGACTCGCAGAAATCGGACTCGATTTAGACGCCCGACTCGAAGTCATCTTACTTCATCAAATCAGTACAACTCAGTTCTCACGCCCAGGTATGGAAGCAGATGACTATCGCGTGATTATAGTCACTTCTTCTGATCATGCCATCCATATTCCATATCTGATGTCTTTGGTATAACTTCAAATCGATGAAACTTCATGACATAGTATTTAGCCTTACGTCACATGCTCAAGCACTTCGCAGTTAAAAGAACATTAGGAGATTGACAGCCTATTTCAAGGTTTTTTGAAAGTCATCACTTTGTGGTCACTGTGAGATCAGAGTCTATAGGAGCCCACATATGCGAACTTGAACCCAAGCAGAAACGTGGTGGGAGCAAACCTAAACAGATACTCAATTGCAGCCATAGGGCTGTAATTTTGAATGGTTGACGAGATTGGATAAAGGAAGCTAGTGTGCCTCGATGTTTTCTTTGCTAAACTTTAGCTTTAGCATCAGTATCAGAGCTTTGATATCTATTAATCGCACTATGGAAGCGAGATATTCCCATTATTCCGCCGCTCCGGTCGGGCTGACTAGTAGGAAGTGCATTGTATATGATTGTAAACCACTAGTCTCATTTTGAGTGTATCTTGGAGGTCTACATATTTGGCTCTAGTATGTACAGGACACCAATCATAGTGATAAGAAACACGGGCAAATGATCATCTCATGGGTAATAATCATTTCTACGACGATTTCGTTATAAACAAAAAAGTATTTGTGCTGTGTCGAAGGCATTGTCATCAGCAAAAACCCGGTTAGATGTCTCAGTGAGACCGTTTTGTGATTCAAGTCGTCACCTGGCAGAGGTGTGCTACTTCGGCAAACTTCGAGCAATATTGGCCCGACGCAGATGAGATTTAATCGAGCTCCCATATCTCAACGCGTCGGGATGACAGGGTCACATCGCATCTTCTCACAACGCATGGAGAAACTCGCAACAACTCATCAGATCTCATCCCGCGACAGTCTTTCAGATTCAGGCTCACCGCCCACTTTTAGAGTGTCACAAACAAGATTCACATAGCTAGCCTAGATACAGAGAAACCGACCGAATGGATAGTTACACACGCATCTCACACAGCCTCCTACGGACATAGCACGTCTTGATCAATAGAACTCGCCCTGGATCCATGTAGTTGAGTGAGCATGATGAGGACAATCCGGATGGCGTGCGCAGCGCATATTGATAAGAGGGATAGTCGTAGACAAAGCTTGAAGAAGAGGCCGGATCAGAGGCGAGTTGTAGAGACTTCATAAGGTGGCAGGTTGTATACGGAGACAGGAATGGCAGTTGTAGCGCGATGGGGACAGTGATAAGCAGTGGCGAGGAGGATAGATGGCTAAGGGAAGAAAGGAAGGAATGCGTTAGCAAAGCACTGCAGCGAGAGACTGGCGTGGTGTGACAGAAATGCGTCCGTCACACCCATATGATTGTTCAAGTTAAAAAAATATTAGATATTTATTTAGGTCGAGTAAGATGAGCGACTTCGAAGTAGAAGCAAAGCGGGGGGGTGAAGACGAGATTTGAAGCCCTCGCGACGACGGGTGAGAGACATACAGGAGATATGACGTTTGAGCTACGGACAGATGATAACTTCCGCAAGGGGAGTTCACTTCCCAAACTTCTGCGGTAAATGAGGCGTCTTGGGACACCGGAAGATCCTCTGAGTGGAGGCCTGAGGCCTAAGAGGTCTCGCAACTCGCGGACACAACAGGGAAACGTTACAGTCCCACCGAGGCCTCATCACACTCAGGAGTCCGGCGAGTCAGAGAAGACCAAAGGTACATCTTCTTTCCCATTCATTGCTTTCCCATGTGCTCGAAATATTCAGACAATTCTGGGTTGAGGTAGGCTTGCACATTTTCGGGGACTCCGAGCCATAGTAGACAGGGACGCACGAAGGGCTCGACTTCTCTCAGCCTGGATGACAGGATGCAAAGAAAGTTGAAACTGAGGCACGTCGGCTATCAAGTCCCACGCCCTTTGCCCCAGTTGGCTTGTTTCGTGCATAGGAAGGGAGTTCCAAGTTGCATGTCTGAACCATCTTCGGGCTTCAGGCGCCATTCCTCATTTCTGAATCTTATAACTCTCCTCCTTCAAATGACTTGACTTAGCTGAGGTCGTACTAAGGATTGCACTGAGTTTCAATGTCAAATTTTCAGCACTACTATGAGTAAATAGTAGTTCGGACACCACTCACCGGTTCACAGAGGGTGTCACAAATTGATGGCGATCAATAATTCTGGTTGTCGGAAGGGCAGAGCATGACATTCCGTCGTATTTCACCCACTTGCATCACGTTGGTTTTCCTTTAAAATAAGGAGCTGGACGTTGTCTAATTATTGCAATAACTCAGTTTGTGAAGTTTCAAGGCCCCCCAAATACGAGAAGGGTCTGAATTCGAAGTGTGTCCGAACTACTGGTTACTCATTATAGTATTCAGACAAGACGGTGTGCTACCGCCAACACTGGGATAGTCGGGGAAACATCCGAATCCAAACGAATAGGGCGCTGACTAGGGCGCTGAAACACGGGGGTTCTCGGGCGCTCTGCCAAAGTCGAGAGATCTGAGCCGATCTGTACACTTTTTACGACATTGTGGCGCTGCTCGTTTCGTCTATAAAAACCCTGGAGCCTTCGCAGGGTTCTCCTCAGAGACGTCTGGTACATCTTCTCACATCGACACCGTTGACCGGTTCTTGCTTCACACTTCCTCGCAACTAAACAACAGCCTTCACCTAACCTACCTATCTACTCCAATTTACCATGCAATTCAAGACTGTCCTCGTCGCCCTTGCCTTGTTGGTTCCTTCCGCCGTTTTGGCCGCCCCTGCTCCTGCTGTCGACTATGAGCTCGAGGTATAATTGCATGATTGGCCCACCTTTTCTACAAAGGTTAACACATCTTTGCTTTCATTAGGAATTGTACCAGCGTCTCGCTGATTTGCAAGAATTGGAGGAAGCCATTTTCTCCCGAATGGCCATCAAGGCCACCGTGAGCGTTCGTGCCGATGGCTCTGGGGACTACGCGTCAATCCTCACCGGCAAGGCCAGTGCAGCAACCAAGGCTGACTATAACAAGGCCGTTGGTCTTGTCACCAATTTGATCAAGAACGCTGACTCGAAGATCAAGTATGGCGCCAAGGTCGATGCCACGCTCAAAAATGCCCTTCACTCTTCACGATCCGACGCCACCAAGCACTATACCTTCAGCTTCCACGCTCCTGGTTGTGGAGGCCAATGCACTGGACACGCATATGAAGGCTCTGGAGGAAAGATTTGGGGTGCTAATCATGCGCAACTTTACTAGACGATATGAGGTATTGGGTAGAGTCGTGGTAGCACTGTCCTAGAACTGTAGTGGGAAGCAGGAAGTGGAATAATTCACACTCCGTGATGCAAAGCTAGAAGAGGTGAATTAATACGTAAGATCTATCAGCGATACAAGCTTACGCCACGGGTAGGGGTTCTACGTTCTCGCTAACACCTTACGGCGCGCTCGCACGCGGGTCGGAAGGGATTACCGAATGAGGACGGCCATCAGCTTATCTAACAATTACTTAAGCAGGAATCTGTTGTCTTGGAGGACGTGGGAGATGTACGTATTTGAGCCTCATTTGCGCAAGGGCGATGTGACGCATTGTTATGAGATGTTTCCGTAATGGCCTTCTTTTTTGCTTTCGTCCACTGTCTGCCTGGTCAGACGAGACAGAAAGGAAATGAAAGAGGGATAAAAGAAATAGAACAATGAGAGATAACAAGATGATTGATGGAACTGGAACTGGGAGTCCGAAAGGACAAGCTGGGTCCGAGTTTCCAATGGTGGGAGTTTTGGGCTGCTAGGCCACTAAAGGCCGAAAGGAAGAGGCCTTCTGATGCTGAAGGGCGACAAACTCCGAAAGCACCGAGAGGGGGAACTGCTTCCTTGGCTGGAAGGCTGTGGGCGGGACTCTCTGGCCAGAGGGACATGGATGTAGAAGGGAAGGACACAGCGAAGGATCGGACTGTGATACGGAGACCAAACCCGACCGTGAATCCAACCAACCACACCAAGAGGGCTAGTGAAGGGTAGAGCAAAGAAAAAAGGACGGGCAGCGAGGACAGAGCCGCCAAAACCTTGCTACGTGGCAGGAAGCAAGGAGTGAGGAGCAAGAAAGTCGCGGGTTCTGTTGAGCGACGAGAACCCCTGAAGCAACCAGCAACAGCCCGAGACGGAGCGTCTGCCGGTTTGTTTGTCCTTGGAGCAGCTGCTCCACTCCGCCGGCTGCGCGCGCTTATCTCGCACCTTGCCATGAGCGCTTATTCTCCACGGCCGCTGTGGAATATCTTTGTCTCTTGCCCGAGGTGTAAGTGCTTCTGTGTCCGGAGAATGCAAACGTTCAGCGCTCAGCTCCAAGAAATGAATATCTCAGCCTTGCACGTGTACATTTGCCGGTCAAAAGGACGGTTGTACTGCAGGTGTAAAGGTGATAAAGCAAGGCTGACATCCGGCTCTTCCCTTGTGTTCATTACACGGCCCAACTGGGCACATAATGTCTCGACATATTGCCATCTCTCGAGCCACGCTTGCCTAGAATAACTTCTCGCTTCAGTTTCAACCTCAATGCTCTGCAAATAATTATTCTCGGGTCGCATGGGGGTATAATATTATTCCTATCTAATAGAAACAAAAATGCTCTCGTCGCTGGGCGAAGGAGCGTCTGTCTGAGAGCCTAGCGACGATAAAAGGTATTTGTCTGCATATCCAGAAAATTGAGGCAAAGTGGCCGAATGTCTTGTCGATAAAGCCCACATCAAAAGAGCTACATGGAACCAATCCAGTGACCCTCCGAAGTCGGCGATCTTATTGCGCCCTTCTTCGGAGGCTTCCTGTCCAATATCGTCCTCGAACATGTCGACCAATAGAGATATCATGCCCGACGTCATCTCTGGATGGCCTTGGCAGGTAAAGACATGAATGTTATCGATATTGAGTATGTCGCTTGAGGCACCCTTGCTCAACGCAATGATGCCTTGATTAGGTGTTATGGGAGTGCTCCCCCATACCTTGAACTCTTCAAGTTTCGGTAGTGTAGAAGCGTGTAACTCCGTCTTGACGTATTGATTAAGCGATCTGGTAGCCCTATTGCTTGCCATCATACTATACTTGTTCACTGCCGGCACCGTGTCGGGGCCGTGGAACGAAGTGAAGTAAGGATCGCCTGTGACATTAACCATGTCGTGATGGAACATTTGGATGTTCTAAAGTCATTCAAATCAGCAAAGAGGTCTCGATGTTAAAGAGAGTGATACTTACCAAGTGGTCTTTGCCTCGGAAGAGCTGCTTCCCTATTTCGTTGAGGTCGACTTGGTATGGGCCGATCTCCCATCCTGCATGGTTCTGAATAACGGGTAAACCGAACACGGCATGGCAGATGATCTGGTGGCCGAAACAGACCCCTAATGATATCATTGCGGGCCCAGAAACTATTAGAGAGCGAAGCTTAGGAATAGTAGGCAAAAGCGCTTACCGATAAGTTTGATCTTTGGATGTTCGATGGCAACCGTATGGAGGAAGTTCCCGAGATTTTGTATCCATGGCCGGTTGTCATTGACGCCGTAAGCTAGTTGAGATGTATCAAAATAGTCTATCGGTAAGTGATATAGCTTACTAGAGCCTGAGACGATGATAGAGTCAAATTGGTCAATTGTATCAAGACTAGGGAAGACGTCCTCGAAAGCATTGAAAGGAACGATCCGGAAGGTCTTCATGGCGTCGGGGAAGAGAGAAAGGACTCCTCGGGATTCAGATAGGCGCAACAAGAGCTTTGTATACAGTGCAGCCAAGAGATTTTTGAAGTCTCCGTACGCCTCTGTCTTGGTGGGGTCGCAGACGAGGAAGCAGATCCTAGAGTGGACGGGCAAGTGGTCGGTCTGAGAAGCCATGGCGCAGATTAATTCAAGTAACTGGGGTAGCAAGTCCTTGTATTGGTAGGGATACGGAGTTATGCATCAAAGGTAAGGTATATATAGCTATGGAGACCTTCCTAATGAGGACAACGATATGCTCGCCTGACATTGATTTTAAATCAAAGAGCCATGCTGTGCTGCGACTGAATTTAGAATTATATGTAGTTCTATAAACGCCTTCTACCCCCTATCCGGATGCTCGGACGCCCCTGAGTAATACCTATTCGCGATAAATAGTGATAATGGAATACACTAACTCTTTCTCGACGGTAAAGACAGTTCAGCTCTAGGCTGCTAGCACGTGGACTAGACGAGTCCCGCTCTATGGAAAACTCGGGGTAGAACCCGAGCCGACTCAAAAATTTAAAAGAGATAAGAACGGGTCACCAGCTCTTGGCTTGGCAGTGCTCTCACGCTAGCTTTAGAACCTAAACTTGATATCTTTGATCAAGTAGGTACCGGGGGGCCTCGGAAATAGTGGTGTGAGAATAGAAAAGTACAATTGTTTCAAAAGAGTGTAATTAGGTCTAAAGAAGTGGAATTGCGAAACCAATTGCACTCCAACTCCCGTCTTACATCCACCTGACCTTCAACGTTCAAGGTTTAATGGCCGAAATCGGCCAATGCCATTGCATGCTAACTCACCTGAAAAGGAGAGTGCGACACTCGGAATCAAAGAAGCATCGGAATCTCTCTCCGTGTAACCGACAAGTAGAATACGATATGCCTTGAGGCTTCGAGGGGCTGACTCCGTCACCGATGGTCTCGCGCTAGTGATCCTTAGCAACACAAGGTGAAGCAAGATCATGCATGCGGAAACCGCTTCTACTTATTTGTTTCGGTCGTCTCGCTCCGGTTTTGTGCTGTATTTTAAACAAAAAGGATGAGTGGGAACCCGATTATGCAGAAGCCTCCTTTACAATATCGTCCGCCGCGGACGTACGTGTTGATCAACCGGAACTTCAGTCCATATGTATGTAGTTACATACCCTGTCAGAATGACCTCACTGACTTCCGTTAGGAAAAGCAGACCTCCTATTTAGTGGAGTACGGAGACACTATATACCCGAGATCCCCGCGTTCAAGAACCGCACTTTTCACTACTTTGCAGAGTCGCCGGCTCAAAATGGCGATTTCAAATTCAAAGCCACCCGAGTCGGCGGATCTAGAATGCGAGAGCTTGGCACAACGGCCCGGGGGTGGCAGTACATAGTCCAAGTTCCGAAGTTCCGGCCGCCATTTAATTTACGAGTAAGTATTTTAGTTTCAAAGTATGCAACTCACTCGTACTAGGGAGCTCAGCAGACTTGCAATTTCTGAGTTCAAGGACATATGAGCAGTGGGCTCACACGCGCAGAGTTGGACAGCCCATGGGACTATTGAGAACAGGGTAAGAAGGAGAATATGATGTGATTCCAGTATGGTACTACTTTGCCATCTTTCTACACAACGTACGGTAAACGGCAGGGGCGACTCGGACCCGGTGTTCGCTTCTTTTACCCTTCTGTCCACTCGTTTGTACATTTACACTTTTACCTCCTCGGATTCGGTATATCCAAATAGCTGAGGGAAAGTGATCGAACGTCTCGTGGATATGACCCACATCAAAAGCGCAAGATAGAACCAATCAAGCGACCCTGCTCCAAAGTCCGCAATCTTTTTGCGACCTTCTTCAGAGGCCTCCTTTCCAATCTCGTCCTCGAATAGGTTAATCAACAAAGATATCATTTCCGACGTCATCTCCGGGTGGCCTTGGGAAGTAAAGATGTGGATGTTATTGATGTTGGGTATGTCGTCTGAGGCGCCCTCATTCAGTGCGATAATACCTTGATTAGGTGTTCTGGCAGTGCTTCCCCATATCTTGAAATCTTTGAGTTTCGGTAGCGTAGGGGCATATGATTCCTCGGTGACGCCTTGACTAAGCGCTACGGTGGTGCCTGCACTGGCAGCTATCGTGTACCCCGAGTTTACCGTCGCTATCGTACTGGCAAACGATGCCGTGTTGAGAAATGAGGTGAAAAAGGCCGCTGAAGTGCTTAGGGCATTAACGGCGTCGTGATGGAACATTTCGATATTCTGAAGCCGTTCAAATCAACAATTAGCAAGGCGTTCTCGATGTTGTAAGAACGACAACATACCAGATGATCTTTTCCGTGGAAGAGCTTCTTGCCCGTTTCATTGAGGTCTATGCGATACGGGCCAATTTCCCATCCCGCAGGGTTCTGACTAACAGGTAAATCGAACACGGCATTGGAGATGATCTGGTGTCCGAAGCACACTCCTGTTTAACAACATATTTATCATTGAGAAATTCGTACTAGAGCGCAAACTTGAACGGTCACTTACCAATGAGCTTGATGTTAGGATGTTCCGTGGCAATCGTATGGAGGAACTTTCCGAGCTTATCGATCCATGGTTGGTTGTCATTGACACCATACGCTAGTCAAGATATATATTAAGCAACCCAGAGAGAAGGGGCATATAACTTACCAGATCCGGAGACTATAATGGAATCAAATTGGTCGATGGTAGCAAGGCTAGGGAACACCCCATCGAAAACCTTGAAGGGAATGAGTTGGAAGAGCTTCGAGACATCGGGAAAGCGAGGCAGAAGTCCTAGAGATCCAACTAGATGATGCAAGAGATTTCTAAACATTGTAGAGAAGAGATTTGTGAAGTCGCCATATATGTCAACGAACTCTTCCTTGGTGGGGTCGCAGACGAGGAAGCAGATCTTACTAGAGTGGATGGGAAATAGGTTATCGGTCTGGGAAGCCATGGAGTCGTTTAATTCAAGTGACTCGGGGGGTGGGGGATGTTCCTTGTACTGTCAGTTACATTCCAACGTGGAGGTATATATACGTGGCTTTACAAACCTACGTAATAAATACATGACCTTTGTCTGCCATTTGGCATTTCAAACCACCGAATCGCCGCGACTGAGTTCAGACTGATCGCCTCTATGGAAGCCTGTCACCCCTTGTTCGGATCCTCGGACAGGCCCGCTAGTAAGTACCGACTACTAAAGGACTCAAGAAAAGCCAATTCTCATGAATGTGACGGCGTATCTAAAACTTACTAGTACCTTCTTACAATAAGAATAATACTTCTTTTTCGGTTATAACGATGTTCCTGACATGGTAGTAGGTACACCAGGCAGGCAGGCCTATTGACACCCGGGGTAGAAGCAGAGCTGACTCCAGAGATATGATACATTCACCCGCTGTTTTCGTGGCAGGCTGTCACGCTAGCTTGAGAATCTATACTTAATATATCTCGGGATCGTGCTAGTACCGTGGGCCCCTTTGTACTTACTTATCGCTGATGTGAGATAGTCGGGACCATTCGAGTACCGGTATGCCTCTGTGTCACTCGCACCTAGGGTACGAGATACTTCGATGCTTCTTTAGCCCAACAGTGCCATAATGGCCTCATGGTATTTATCCTTGGCAATCTAAGTTGAAGCGAGTTCATGTGTCGTACATGTGGAAGCTGGTTTGCATCTGCTTCGCTTCGCGCCCTTAGGTAGAAAAAAACTGTATTAATTGGTTTTGATACCCTTCTCCTCTTATCCCTCGAAGCTGGGACGAGCGAGTGTTCGAGACTCGCTTCGAGACGAGAAACAAAAATATGATGGATCCTCTAACGAGGGGAAAGCAGTTCCACCCACTTTTCGTTATTGCATCAAGAGGACATCGTATTATAACTCTCATTTTTCGTTTTTGCGTATTGACTCGCAAGTACACCTTTTATCACTTTTTATGTCCACGTTTCGACGCTTTGTGCTCTCGCTCTGATTCTCATCGCCTTTTTATTGTTTAAATCCCCAATTTACAAAGAGGCATCTAGAGACATGGGAGGCAATTCTTCTCGTCGTCTGAGGTCTAGTCCCAACCCCACACACCATCCCACTAGCTATGTAGAAGTGGGTGGGTGCACGACAGTCGGGCAAACCATTCACCATTGTTTTGTGCCCGTATGGGCGGTTACTCGTGCTATGCACTACCTTCAGCCAATCGACTTTGCGAAGGGTTGTATGCGTAGTGTGCTTCTATTCTGTTACATGGATCTACTCAGGTAACCAATGAGCGAAATTCTCATCCACTCTCAAGAGACGCTCTGTCCGTGGTCGCTGCTTCACAGCGGTTTGTTCCAAGTCCGAGTCGGCGGGGATATTTGCGAGACCTCATGATCAGACATATCAGAGCTTGGCATCGCGGGGTGGCTGTACACAGCCCACACTCCGCTTCCGACCGCCGCTTGTGCTCGACTACCTTCCACTGTGTCCTTGAGGGTCAAGTCTTGCAAATGAGCGGTAGGTTTATGAATTTCCCTTCTGCACTGTGTATCAGGAACTGACTGGGTGAAGGCAGCTGGAAATGGCGGCAATACTAACGCCCCGATGTACATAGCCCGCCAGGCCGGGAAACGGGAACACTGATGATGCGGGTCCTTTGATCCATCGGGAGCATGACATCAGGCTGGCATGCGCGACCTGTGCAATTGCATTCGACCTGTCAGGCCTCCTCCGCCGGCACCACCCATTGGCACCGTTCGCTTCATACGGCCTCGTGTTTCGACCGTCTAGTGGCCACATTTCTGACTGAAGTCGCGTTCTCTCAGCGCTGGTTTGACGTGTCCTGCAGCTATGGCATCGAACAAGCAGGAAGAAGCGATTGTCCTCGAGGGCGCTCACCAACAAGCTATGGCTGAAGATGAAGCAAAGGGAGCCAAGGTTTACAGATTCGATCCTGATGCTAGCACCGAGCAGAAGGCTTCAGCTGCTTTGCGAGCGGCGCAGGATAAGCTTGCCCCCATGAAAGGGGTTGCAGGGACGGGTGCAGGGCTCGTTCAAGGTGTGCTAGAAGCGGCAAGATTCAGTGAATTCGACTGACAGAAGATATTAGGCCTAACCAATGCCATCCCAACGCCATTCAACATACCCAGTATCAATGTTGAAGATTCTGATGAAATCGAAGCGGAGAAGTCGGTCCCAGATCAAAAGCAACAAACACCGGTTGAAGAGGCAGCTGCATCACCCGACGCTAAACCGCTTGTCATTCCTGAAACCGTGGGTTGGCGAAATCTTTCTGGTATCGACAAGCCGCCTCTTCCTGAAGGCGACGAAAAAGACTTGTCCATTCTTCAACAGTTCCTCTCGGAACAGTTCTATGCAGCTTGGTACAACAACGCTGGTATAATTGTTTTCGTAAGTCTGGATGGCTGAAATTGTTCTTCTGATGCTTGACGGTTTGACTAGGCCATTGTTGCCTCCCACTTGATGACATGGCTTGGTTTTGGCTGGGGATGGCTCATTCTCATTCTCATCGCCTGCCACACATACTATACAACCAATGTCCGACGATTCGAACGCGAAGCACGGGACGACATGGTCCGTGAAATGGTCAAGACCAAGTTAGGAGAACACAACCCAGAAAGCGTCGAATGGATGAATGGCTTCCTTGAACGTTTCTGGGTGATATACGAGCCTGTCCTGTCCGCTACTATCCTCGCCTCCGTCGACCAGATCCTCAGCATCAGCACCCCGCCATTCCTCGACTCTCTTGGGCTGAGCGAGTTCTCGTTGGGCAACAAAGCTCCAAGAATCGACAAGATTTGGACCATGATTCAGGAAGACGACGATGTCGTGCAGATGGACTGGAGTCTTTCGTTCACCCCGACGGATGTTATGGAAATGACGAAACGACAGGTAGATAAGAAGCTCAATCCAAAGGTCGTGCTTCTCATTCGGCTTGGGAAAGGTCTCGCTACTGCCTCTCTTCCTGTCCTCGTCGAAGATATCAGCCTGACTGGTCGCATCCGCATTCGCCTAAAGTTGTCGGATACCTTCCCCTATGTCCATATCCTTGATTTCTGTTTCACGGAGAAGCCGGTTATCGACTATGCCCTCAAACCACTAGGAGGAGACACTTTCGGTCTCGACATTGCTAACGTGAGTTCATGCTTGTTGGTGCGCAAGGGTCTGGCATTGACCTTTCCTCACTTTAGATTCCTGGTCTATCTTCTTTTATTCGCGATACGACCCACTCCGTCCTTGGACCAATGATGTACCATCCCAACATGTATCGCCTCAACCTGGAGCAGATGCTTTCAGGACAGCCCGTCGAAACTGCTATTGGTGTTCTTGAAGTCATGGTGCATTCCGCCCGCAACGTCAGGGGAGGAACACTCGGCGATGGTACCCCTGACCCCTTCATCGCTCTCGCCATCGACGGAAAGCCTGAGCTTGCGCGTACAAAATGGCGCAACAATACGTATGTGTGCCTTTTCAATCTGAATTGGAAGTGTTTTCTGATGACGCATATAGCCATAACCCGACTTGGATGGAGGTTAAATACCTGCTGGTCAACAAGCTTGAAGGCAATCTCAATTTGCACCTATACGATTACAATGAACGACGACAGAATAACAAGATTAGCACAGCGACTTTTGATCTTGGGCTTCTTAAAGACGATTCGGTGCAGGAAGGAATTGTTACCAAGTTGATCGAAAGAGGCAAGGAGCACGGCGAGCTGCGATATGATGTATCTTTCTATCCTGCGTTGGACCCCAATGCTGTGAGCGCCGCAGCCAATAATGATTCCAGTGAGCTCTTCTTTGCTGATAGTATGACCATGTCTTGTTTTAACCGACCCTTTCACATCAGGTATCGGTGTCGTGCGGCTTATTGTCCACCAGGCTAAGGAGCTCGATACTACTCATTCCACCTCTGGGGAAATCAACCCTCTCGCGAAGGTGTACTTCAACCACTCCCCTAAAGCGTCCTTCACGACGGCCACCTACAAGCGCACCAACAAACCCATCTGGGAGGCACCCCACGAGTTTTTGTGCTCTTCCAAGGATACCGACGTGCTCACGATTAAGGTCATCAACGACCGAGACTTCCGCAAGAATCCGACTATTGGGTACATGTCCGTGCGGGTGAAGGATCTCTTGGCGGCGAAGGAACAAGGAAAGGATTGGTACAATCTGAGCCGATGCAAGTCTGGGAAGATTAGGGTCTCGGCGACGTGGAAACCTGTTGCGATGTCAGGAAGCTTGCACGGAGCGGGGCACTATGTTCCCCCGATTGGTGTTGTGCGGCTACGGATCGATAAGGCTACGAACGTCAAGTGAGCTATTTTTATCCTTTACTTTGCGAAGCGGTGGTATGCTAATGGAGCTTTTTGTAAAGAAATGTGGATACTTTGGGCAAGGTGTGCAAATGTGTGTTTGGTCTGTTCCTGGGCTGCAACTCATCGAGCTTGTGTTTGCATTTCTAGAGCGACCCTTATATTCGCGTTCAAGTCAGAAATGAGACAAAAGGCAAGACCCGGGTCATTGATGATAGTAGGTTCGCTCGTCGTTGTTCTTGTATATCTTCCTGACACTCGTTGCAAGATCTCAGTCCCGTTTGGGACGAAATTTTCTATGTTCCAGGTAAATAGTTTCTTACCCTCATCTCGGATCCAATATTGATTTCTTGATAGTTCATTCACTACGCGAGGTAAGAACAGAATGCCGTTCTCAACAAAACAAAGCTCACTCTTCGCCATTATGATATCAGTCTATCATGCTTGACTGCATGGATGAGGAAAAGATGTCGAAAGTGAGTGACAGATTTTAGTCCTCTACCCCAGAACCGCATTAACAACCTTCTTTCAGGATCGACCTCTGGGCTCGGTTGAATTGCACGTTTCGGATATTGCCAAGAAGAGCGATGATCCCAGGCTCCCTTACGAATCTACGGGCCCCAAAGCCGGCGCCGACGTCCTCCGACTCGACAAAGGAGATACCAAAGGCATCCTTTACTACGAAGCTATATTCATACCAGGGTGGCAAGTGGATGTCAAGTTCCACAAGGGTGCTGCTGGTAAAGTAGTCGAACGTGATGACGAGGATGGCGGAAGCGTCTCTGATTCTTCGACTTCGAGTAATGCTTCGACGGCAGAGGTCCCTCTTACGTTCAAGGCGAAGAAGGCAACGCTGCCCAAGGTTGATACATCGACTGCTGATGAAGGGCAGGCTGATGTCCTGTCGCCTGTATCTGCTGCACCGAGTCCTACGGAGACAGTGAACAGTGTGGTTGTTGCCCCACGAGCTCAGTATTCTGTTGAAGAGCTGTTAGCGCAGCGTAAGCCTAGCCATCACTGTCGCGCTGAAATATGATGGCTAATCGTTCTTTTTCCATAGAATCAGGCATCGTTGTGTTCAACGTCGTCTCTGGACAACTTTCTGGCAAGGGGCGTATCGAGGTTGTCTTGGATGACCTTGAATGGCCATGTGTCAGCACCCCCAAGTCTCGCAGCAAGACCGCTCGATGGGAGTTTGTTGGCGAAGGTTTCGTCAAGGAGATCGATTTCGGACAGGTCCATTTGTTCTTGGATGAGGCCAATGAAGAAGGCAAGGATAGGGTTGTCTCTCAATGGAGTGGACCTATCAAGGATCTCTTGCGTGATACCTTCGTACGTGGCTTTTTCATTTGTGGGAAGCATGAACTCATGTTTGGCGATTCTGATTGTATAGGATGGACCTAAGGAGTATATCCTTACTGATAAGAATGGGAAAGAGCCTTCGCAGGTGATGATTGAAGCCCGATATATCCCTGTTCCTGTTGTCCTCGAGCCAAGGGAGAGTGTGAACAGTCAGTATCCTTTTCATTTTGATGCAAGTTGCCGACCTGACGACGTCCTCTAGATCAAGGAACGCTACGTGTCGAGCTCGTTGACGGACAAGACATGCGTGCAGTTGACCGAGGAGGTATGCTCTAAGTTTATGGTATACCCTTCTGGTTTCTAAACGACTATTCTATCAGGAACTCGATCTGATCCTTATGCTGTCTTCACTCTGAACGGAAGCAAGGTCTTCAAATCTGAGCCACATAAAAAGACCCTTACTCCAGAGTGGAACGAGGACTTTGAGGTTTCGATCGTAAGTGTTCATAACCCTGTTCCTTCCCGTTTCACAGGCTAATCGAGATCGATTCTAGCCCTCTCGCGCTGCCGCCGACTTCCAAGTGGAGGTGTTCGACTGGAACCGAGTTGAACAAGACGAAAGCCTGGGTGTCGGGTCCATTAACCTCCAGAACCTCGAAGCGTTCAAACTAACGGAACGTTGGGTTACGTTGTCAACCCCCAAGCACGGCGAGAAGGGCAGGATCCGTGTTCGGCTTCTCTTCAAGCCTATGATCATCGCGAAGACAAGGAAGACGGCGTCGACGTTCACAAGCGTTCCTGGACGGGCTATGACTCAGATTGGCGCACTCCCTGTCCAGGCGGGCAAGGGAGTCGCACATGGTGTTACTGGATTGTTTAAACGGGACTAGGACATGTTATGTCATATGGATGGACACTTATCTACTGTACTGATTGTTCTGGATGAACTGATGAACGTTTTCTTTGTTGACGACGTATCTCTCCCCTACATACTAACTTCTATCTAGCTGCCGACGTAGTTCTACGGATATCTGCTAAGTGCTTGCTGTGTAATTTCTGTAGTGTTGTGTAGTGTTTGTAACACAAAATGTCTCAGTGCGAGTCGATAACGGCGTCGTTTATTTTGTTTTTGTGGCGCCAGATACTTGGGCACGGAGAAGTTTTGCAATGTCAGGCATCAACCAACCACGAAGCTGAAGACCCATCAGGCGAGAAGACGGTTGGGAGGATGATAGAAAACCTAGCCCCAGACCTTCAATCGCGCAATGGGAATTGGCCGAAGGATTGATCGTTGGATGTTAAATGTTGTGCGGATGTTGTAGGTTCGTCCCAAGCCCCTGTTCGTGTCTTTTTTAGTTTCGGCCAGCTCCAGGCTGTTCCACTGGCTCAGGCAATCACTATAAGGAAATATCTACCTCCTCAGTCTCACACGACCCTCGAAACCACCCAAGCTATCCTATTGATTGTCAATGGTCCGGGTGATGGAGGGGGTTGTTAATTTACATTCGGGATGTTTGGGGATCCGGAGTGGACTCTAGGATTAAAGGCTGGCATGCGTAGAGGAGCATGTTGATAGCCGCTCTGCCCGTTGTGGGCATCGTCGGCGCGTGGTTCTAATTTCTAGAACCATCAGGCCATACGTATCCTTCTTCTTTATGTTACTCACATTTCACATGCAGAAGACGAGAACGAGCCATTCCTTGTAATGTAACCGGTTATCACCTTCCCACCAATGAATAAAGGCTCCTTAGATCGCTCTGTGCGTCAGCGATTCGTGATTATATTCTGAACGGGATGGTCCGCGTTCCAGGATATAGTCCTGTGGCCGCTATTCTAGTGTATACATTGCTAGTGACTACAGATGTAGAATTCGAGATTCTCCGCGGCATAAACGAAGCTTCTGTGAGTAATGCGTCTGTTTGAACACTACAAGTAACGACGAATACAGCTGTAGCGTAATTACCCCGACACCCATCCAGTGCCATTTATAGCGTTCAAGGTCTGGCCGCGAGTGATCTACGAGAGTCTACAAGCAGTATCTCCCGTAAGCATCGTGGGCTTTGTTTGATGGAAGGAATGAATGACTCACCCTATTCCATGGCTAGGTCATCATTGAGCCATGCGTTTGTCACACCTGGTTGGGAACACTCCGGCGATAGTAGTACTCAAGATCGTCAGCCAAGCTCAAAATACCGAAATATCTATAGGAGGGGGTGTGGTAGCTGATCCCCAAATTGTGTTGGGAATGAGAAGAAATGTAGTCTCTACGCGTCGAAGACATCATCACCCGACTTCAAGTTCCCAGACTCACTACTGCTACCTCGTTGTCTTCTATAGAAAATTTGCACCAGAGCATTTCTCTTTGCTCTTCTCTTGCTACTTCTCCCACTATCCTTGCTTGCTTAAGATCGTACCGCCGATATTGCACTGTGTTCACGAAGTGTGCGTGAGATCCCTGGCTTTGAAGGGGGCAAATGGAATATTGTAGATCGCAGGGCAAGTGAGATGAAGGATCAAACGGCTAGTGATGTCTGCAGGTGCCCAAACCTCTACGAATATTTTGAAGAAGATGGCGTGTTCAAACAGGTTCCATTGAAGGGCTCCAGTGAGGCGTTGCAGACTCGGAGGCTTTGGGCCTCGTTCGAAGGAAGGGATTCCCTGCCTTGTCAAGACTTGCAGGTATGTTTGTTTAAAACTTTAAAGGGTAAAGTCATTGTTAATTTCGTTTCTTCCCCTTGGTGACAAACGGATTGTAAATATGAATAGTATGAAGTATTGCTAGTATCCGAGGCCTGCAATCCTCGTCCTAATCAAATCAGCTTCTTATAGGTTTCAGTTGAGTCTCTGAAGCCCAATTTGCAAGAACGTTCAGCATCTTTCGGTATATGTATAGGTGTGGACCACCGAGTCGAACTGCTCTGTGGTCAAGCGCTCATTGCAGAACCACGTGTCAGAGCCAGAGTTGATTTACTGCTTCAATGAGCAGATCAATTGCTATTGATGGAGTATGTCGGAAAACCTGGCCCGGGGGCGGCAACGGCACAGCCGTTTTCGAGCCGTTTTCGGATGTTGTCAGTCAATTTCCGGCGTGTTGCAATCGCGTTCTCGGCTCCACATTGGCGGCATCCGGCTTTTGCTGTAACGGCATTTCGTATAGCTTCCGTTGCAGCCGGTTGACGGTGATGCAAACGGCCCAGGGAGTTTTCCGACAATTGATTAATCAACAGTAGTGAAGAAAGAAATATTTTTGCGATACAAACGGCTCAAGTACCTCCTCCAACTTCCAACACTCAGGGGATAGGAGACGGGGAGTGTAAGTCATGCAGAGGATCTGTACATCTAAGTTCCATTTACACTGCACCACCATTCTAGTGGCCAGATGACCTTCCCCCGACCTACGATGCTCTTTTTACTGGAAGTCATCACAAGGAAGATTCAAAAAATCGATGCAAAATGCTCTCGAAACCTCACGCTCCCGTACGATACCTGAGAAAAGTTGTAATACAGCTTTTACATAAGTATTACAAACAGAATGAACGCAGACCGTCCCTGTCCCTTCACATTTCTTGTAGCCCCTGTAATAATCCCTCCACCAACTGGGGGCATTTGGCAGTTTCGGAATAACTAACCCTCTTCCGTTGCCAATCAAACCAATTTTCCGCTCGGGCTCCATCTTGGTCTTGATTTACGAGTCCCATATCCAAGACAATCACGTCAGGCCTTCCTGCAGTCCAGCAACACGCCGTAGCCCCACAAGTCCTACAGAACTCTTCGTAGCGACCCGGGCTAGGGATGTACCGGTTCAAACCTTTGGGTCGCAGCTCTTCCTCGGAAAAAACCAACGGTCGATCCTTTCCAGCTTCCCTGACGGGCAACCGCACAATGAAACCCCACGACTGGACTTCGGATGCACTCGAAAGACGGCAGCAGCTGCAGACACAGTGTCCAGCCAAGTATCGTGTACTCTTCCCCTCGCTGATGGGAGGTCGCAACCACCACTTATCGTCGTGGATGTTCCGCTTTTTCGAAAGGCGGGTGGTGTCCGCTGGGTAGATTATGTCGGGGTAAGGCGCTGTTGGGAGAGTCGCCTGTGCATCAGGTCGCGACAGTATGAGGGTTATCGCCCCGCAGTGACAGTAGGCTTCCAACTCCTCGTCCGATTTCATCGGTTTCAAGTCTGGCGAACGCCAGTCTGGAGGTAGTATATCGCTTCCGATTCCTTCAGAAAAGCGAACCAGGTCCACCCCATTGACACAACGGAGCTGCTCAGCGAAGCCACCATCTTGCGTCGAGGAAACGTGTGTATGGCAGGCGGGCTGAATGATGCCTTCGGATTGTTGGAGAGCTCCTCCAGCAACGCGCCAGATGCGTTCCAGTGTCGGGAGATGGTCTATTGCATCTTGACCATGGATACATGCCGGAGGTTCCTCCTGAATTTTCCCGTCTGGCCCGACTGAGACATGGAGCAGAATATGAGCAGAGCAGACAGGGCAGAAATACCGAGTTACACCTGGTCGGTCGGGTGGGCAATAGGCGGAGAGGAATGCTTGGGTTGGGAATGGCAAATCGGAGCTGTCAAGTTTGGGTCTGCCTACGATTCTAACTGTCTGGAAGGACATTTGGCCGGTGTTGTGGCGGCAGGAGTTGCAGTTGCAAAGTACGCGGGAAGAGGTAGAGATTCGGTATGGAATGCGACACGCATGGTACTGCGTTGACAATAGCATGTTGCTCGGACAAAAGTTAGATTTCCGCGCGCTGTGCCGAGATCTGGGCTTCCTCGGCTGGAAGGGGTAGGAGTATGCTGGAAGTCGGACGGGAGTCTTGGGGGCATGCTGAAGGACGTAACTGGGAGAGCTGAATCCGAATTCGAAGAACTATACCCAGGGTCGGGTGAATCAACCACGTTGAATGAAGACCTACGAGAAGACATGATTACCATTGCTCTTCTAAAGGTTTGGAGGAGACCCCATATAGAATGACGTTCATGGCGAGTCACTTTGACCGAGACGTGCCCCTGAAACAGACTCCCTCTCCTCAATCATCTGAATCTGAGATAAACAATCTGATGCCCGGGCGCTTATTTTCAAGTCCGACAACTCCACTTGAAGTTGAGGTTGTCTCTGAAAGGCCAGTAAATCACGGCGCCACTGATAGATCACTGACTGGGATAATTCAGGGTTTGTTCCGCTCGAGGTTTCTTTCTAAGCGCAGATCCATTGGACGTACACAAGTGGCAGAATGGACTCGCGTACGTTTCAAACATCCAACACAATTTCGTCTTCTCCAAATGGCTCAAATGTTTGGTCCCAACCTGTATGCGTTTGAAATCGAGTGTCAGCTGGTCCGAAAGAGGTTAAAGGCGGCGCATGCATACCCTCTGGTTTCCCTATGGTGATATTGAGCATTCCGCGACTTTTAAGCAGAAGGGCTTTGCTTTCCACTGTTTGACGTGTACGGCTAACGTCCCACATCGCCTCCGTCTCTAAGTCACAAAGATCTAAATCGAGACGTCGAAATCGGGGAAATCGTTGTCGATCGGTAACCAATCGGTCAAACCGTTTCCAAGGTTGACCTGCCAGCCATTGCGAAAACTCGTCCGACAGCGCTCCAATCCTGAGGTCGTGATTGACATGTAAATGGATAATCTCCAGAGCATTGTCGGAGGGAGGGAATGTGTCGAGTGAGTTGATAAGCCAGATTAAAGGGTCCTCTCGAGCCGACTGTTCGTGAAAGGAACAACGGATGCCCAATCTTCGGAGTTTGATGAATTTTGAGAGATCTATGAAATGGTCCGCCATATACGCATCCTGGACTGTGTCCGATTGGTACATCGAAGAAGGCGTCAGTCTACAGGATAAGTTGAGGTAAAAATTTACACGAACAATATGCGCTCGCGGGCTCGAATACGAGCCGCTCCACAGAAGAACCACTCACTTCTCCAAAATTCTTTATGTATTTGTGATTACTTAGTGAGCGTGCTTTCATGTAGAGCTTCTTCGTCCCTTTCAGATCAAACTTGTTGAATTTGTCGTCCAGAAGAGCTTTGACTATGTATTCGCTCCTTAACAGACAAGAAAGGCGAACAGACTCGAGTTGGATAGAGGATGTCCGAATGTCGGATCCAGAGGAAGTGTTAATCCGGCAATCAGGATCGATAAGCTCGAGATGTTTGAGAAAAGGAGGACAAAAGTCCACGAGATCGAATGGCGCTTTAGTAAGCGACAAGGACACCAGAGACTGCGAGCGGCATATCGTCATGATCACCTCCCTTAGGCTTGGTGCAAAGCGGTCCCAATGCGAATAGAGCATTCGTGTGAAGGTAAATTGTTGGATCTTATCCAGGGAGAGTCTATTTAAGGCTCCAGCGACCTTCTCGTCGCTCGAGAGCCAGCTCTCATCACCAGTTAACGCCCTGTCCTCCTCTGGATCTAGATCACCATCAATGGTGATCCCCCGGACGTAGGTTGGAATTGCGGGAGAGGCATCGAAAAGGTTCAAAAGGCTTTCACCAACCGATCCACCAGGCGTGCGCTTTGAATATTTGAGTACGATATTGACAAACAACAAGCGTTGTGCCGGCACTCGAAAAGCAGACGATATCCGGGATGCATTCTTGAGAGAGGGCTTGTCCTTGTTCAGGTGCCTGAGGATCTGGAAGACAATCTCTGCAGGAAGTTCTGGCATGTGCACGGACTGGTCTGGGAAGTGTCAGATCCCGGAAACGGCCTTTAGCAACATTTGAGAAAGGACTTCACCACCAGAGGCAACTTAAAAAGTGACGGACGTACCGCCACTCTATCAGAAGGTCAATGTCGTTTGGTGGTCGTAATCGCCGTTCCAAGGACCAAGCGCCAGCACATGAACTGATGTGGTCGAAGAAGAAAGATCTCGTAAGCGCTTATATCAACACCCCAAGTTAAAGCGGAGCTTAAGTTCACGACATAGGAGCCTAAGGCCTGTGACCTAACTTTGAGCCATTGACAACAAGTCAGTATATAGCCCAAATCTTGTCCAGCTGTCTCGGTCAAGCTTGGAACTGTTGCATTCACCACGCAAGAAACTTCCAAGCAACATAATCATAATCCAATTTGCTGTAGGATAAGCGGCGGATCGGGGTGAGAGTATTGGAATTAAATGCGCATACTTAGGACGGAATGAGAGAGGATTGAGTTCATGTTGGAGGATCAACTGGTGTATGAGGTCATAGAAGCACCAAGAAACTCGTCCCACAATTTCAATCTCGCATTGCTTCCCGAGGTATATTACCTCTCAACACCCTCTCATACCGCTTCAGCAACAATCTCTCTACCCATCCTCCGTCCGGAAACCTCTCTTCCCATTGATTATGCAGATGAACTGCAAACACATTGTGCAATACTTCATCCAACCACTCGCCATCCTGCATGCCCATACCCATTCCTTTCTCTTGCATACCACCAGACGACGGTATCCAACGATCCTGACCCTCTCCATCCCTCTTAAACGGGTCCGGGAGCCGATTGTCAATTCGACAAGACCTCCCATCACTAAAACACCAAGGGAGTACCTTAAATGGGGGTATGCCGGCGTGAATAAGACTTCGCCATAGTTTGGTGTAGAGGAGAGAGCCCCAGTCTGTTGAACCGGCTCGCGGAGGAGGGGAGTTGACCATAATGTGGAAGGCTTCGCAGAGATATGGAGAACGCGCGTGGAAATGCATTAAGGCACCGTTCAAAGGCATGTATGGCTTATCTACGACATTGAGGTCAGTCATATTCTTGACTCCATAGTGGAAACGACTACGAAACACAAACGCACCGTAACAATCCCACTGAGTGACGAATTCGTGTTCAAAAAGGGGATGGAGACTCCGAGTGAGGAGCGAATCCATATCAACCCACACTCCTCCAAAGTTCCAAAGGACAAGCAACCTCAAAAGGTCACTATCCACCCACGCCTTTGGATCATTCGTCTCCAACTTCTCGCTCCCTTCCAGTGCTGTGCCCCTAGCCAAATCTCCCATCCTTACTTGGCGGATCGAGAACAACGGGTACAGCTCAAGGTACTCTTGAATAATACCATTGCTCGATAAATCCCCGTTGGACCATAAGATCAGATGCGACGAGTGGAGAGGCTGGGTCGCGAAGAACGACTTGAGCATGTATTCCTGTCGTCTTCCGAACGGTAGGAGATCGGTGCGCCAGTAGGTGTGGTAAATGGTCTGTGTTGCTCCATGCAGCGATTCGCCCCCTCTCCCAATCATCCCAGCAAAGTGATAGCAGTCCATCCCCCGCTCCATGTCGACCCCGGCGTGTACGTCCCACCTCCACGCCTTCCGCCATACACGCTCGGTGACGTTGTATGCATCCTTGTCTGCCCTATCAAAACAGCCTGACAGTGGCGAGAGAGCATCTACCTCCTCTTTGATCCATTTCCTAGAGTAAAACGACAGCTCGATGTGAGGCTCGTAGAACACGAGGAATAGGAACGCCGCGAGGAGAGAAGATACAATGAGGCACAGTGTGAATCGCGCGATTCGCTGTCGCGTCCTTAGCCATCGAAGACAGGTGTACCGTATCCTCAGAACGCGTGGGACGCGTGTTGATGCGGCGTAGGTGAATCCCGGCGTTGGCGAGCTCCTTCGAGCAGCGTGTCGAGTTTTGCCTCTTCCAGGGTCGTCGATGCCGCATATGTCAATATCAACGTAGTCGGCACTGCTACTCATCCCGTATACCGTTAGGCTGCTGTATATGAATAGAAACTTGTACGTTAAACTCACGCTGTAGTCCTGTGTGGCATTTTCACCTCGCCCTATCTTCGAACTTTACGCAACGCTAACTAGTTATCCCTGAAAGCTGCTATCAACATCTTTAACCAGAAGGTACTCACTGGTTTCTCTACCAGGATTCCGCACTAGATATCTATGGCGGCTGTAGTAGTGCGAAAGCAAACTCAACTGCCTTCTCGAGTCGCAGCCCAACGCTTCGCCGGCTATCCGCTCATTCATTTATTATGTGATCCGGGAATCGGCCACGTAAAAGAAGCGCTCCCGCAGAGGAAAAGTAACAAAATAAGGCTATCACATATGCGATGCACTTAACTGAATGTTCATGGGGCATATAGATGGAGGCAGGGAGCGAAAAACGGCACCACCACCTCGTCCCCGTTTCCAGTAGACCGACTCGGATCCGGAGGGCGGCTCGGTCCATCTCCGGTTACACGTGATACCCACATACCTCAAACTCCGCTTGAATTCCGAATTAGCGCGCGCTCGTGGCTCAGCGACCACAGGGTGTTCAAGTAGATTTGACGTTTGAAGTCTGTAAGTGCGGGAGAAGTAGAAAAGGGGTTTATACTTCAATAGGCACCCCAGCCTGCTCCATCTCAAGAGCTCAGATTCGGACTCGTGGCAACGTAACTTGTTCTGGTGCCGGGCTTGTGCCGGGCGGCCTTGTTCTAGTGAACGGTGCCTATCTTCCTTTACTTTTCAAATACAAGCTAACAATACATCTATTGTACAATTGATATATAGAGCCCTCTTCATTCAAGCATTCTTTACAAATAGTTTCATCCTCTTCTGCCTCAACATCCTCCTCTTCATATCTTATACCTCCAAAACCCTCTTCCGCTCTCCGTCCTCAGAATCCTACTCCCGGGTCCTCTTCGTACCCCTCCAAGACGTGGTAGGGCTAAGCGCAGCATACGCCTTACTCCGGTCAACCCTCCTTCCTTTCTTCCTGGGCGAATGCCGTATGCGGTTTCTCTACGGATTCCAAAAGGTCGAGGTGTTCATCCGGCGTGTTCCTCTCAACCTCAGGCTTCTGGATGTGTCCCGTATGGGTGAACAAGGGGGAGTGCATGCCAAGGATGAAATCTCATTAGATTCGATTCGGAGTGAACAAATGTATTGGCATCGTACAAAAAACCTAATCGCCAAATCACTCGATCCTTCCCTCCTCTACTTCCGCCCCGACACTCTCATCTCAGAGGACTACTGGGTACCCGAGTACACCACCCTTACCGACGCCTACTTTCGTATTCGCACTGGGGAATTCTCTGTCGAGGATCTTGATTTGGGCTTGTGGAAATACGGACAAAACCGAGAGTGTCTAGATCAGGAATCTGGGGAGTTGCTGGAGGGAACGTGGGAGGTAGTTGAGTTGTGGATACTTGACCATGACAGGATGTTGTGAAGGAATAGTTAACGAAGCTGGACGTTCAAGATGCAGCGTGAGTGGTGTCGCTTGGAATCAGAAATCAAAGGTTTGCTGAAAGGTGGCATAAGATTAACTTACAGACTCGGATTCGTGTATAACATTTGATTGTTACGGACTTTCCGGACAAACCCATCCTTAAACAAGTCGAACGTTATATGTACCAGGTTGACGGCCCTTGACTCGCTGAATACTGCCAACTTAGACATTCGTATTGATAGTAATGAAAGGTCTAATCTCTGTATGGCAAAAAGTTAATAAACCCTTCCCTTCCTTAACGTCATATCAGACAGCCACTCACTATTGTGCAAGGGCTGCACAGGAGCCGTAGGACTAACCACTGCCAGTGTACCATCCCCACCTTGAATATCCCTCCGTCTCCATCCCCTCATCCTCCGAACAAGCAAAAGATACACGATTCCTGCCAAAAGCGTGACGCAAACTCCGGCTAGAGCTGCACCGACGATGGCTCTAGGGGGGATAAACCGCGTCCCAGTACTGTAATTAGTACTTTCGACTGGAGGTCCGGCTTGAATGTCGACTGAACTCAAATGCGAGTTTGGTATTGGTGACTGAAGGTAGACCCACAGGTGGAAGGCGTAGATAGGCTATCAAGGTCGAGATAATGCATGGACATTGAAGAATCTAAAGGAGTATATCGCAGGGTGAGTTGGTGCGTTTCAAGCGTGGTACGGCTAGTCGAGTAATAATAAGTGATGGGGCCCAGACCCTGACCCATACAGATTAAATCTACTCGCCATTGTCAAACCAGGGTGGGTCTTCCAACAACAGGCGTTATCTTAAGGCGCCGTGAACCCCGGTCTAATCGAAACAGAAAAGAAATGCCATAACTTCGAGTATAGATATAGTGTTTTGACGTCAAGGTATTTAACACAATCGGATACGCCTTTCCGATCCGCTTCGCTTAATTTGTATACATTAGCGTTTTGTGTGTCAAGACTGAATGAATGGAAAGTTGGGTCATATTCAGCAAGATAATCATTGTATCGCCGGCGATGGGGCATATTACGCGCTATTGACGAACTTGGAGCCATTGTACTCGGATGTAGTGCCGCCCAAATGCCTACTGTACCAGTGGCAAAAGACGTCATTGGCCCCTGTCCCGAGTCGACCTCAACGTCAATCGAGTACACCGTTCCAATAAAACAGTGTCCACTCCTCCGTGATTTCTCGGAGTTCCTGTAGCGATGGAAGGAGAGTATGTAAAAGATTTAAGCATCCCAACGCTGTATAATCAGCCCCCACATAAACTTACCATCAGAACCAAACCCAGTGAATCTAAACCTAATACTGGGACAGAAAGTGACCAACACCAACACCAACGTATCGAGTAAAACCTCCACCCGACTCTACCAATTCCAAGGGAGCGCTAGAGAAACGGTGAGTTCTCCATTAGCAAACCTCGAGAGTTCATACAGTTTATACTGAATAATGATCATTGACGCCTTGCGATTTGGCAGAAGAGAGTCTACAAGGGAGAGGCGCTAGACAGGCTACCGATAGCTTGAGGTTCTAAGTAGCCCTTTGGAATGGGAAATGAAGAAACCAACTCACTATCAGGACTTGCACCTCGCTTATCCATACCAATTGAAGTCCACAACCCGTCAACTTCAGAACAATAAATACAACAATGAGTTGAGCACTAAAGGAAACATCCTAGCTAGGCCAGGCGGGGTACAGTACATTTCAGGTTTAAAATAGAACGAGACGAGAGATAATATCACGGTTAGATATCCAATAATCACTTCATATTAATCGCAGTTGGCGGTATACCCGGTCGCATCCCCCTTAACATGGAACCAATCACGAAGACCCAACAAGCGCTCTGGTACGCTTCGTCAACCCCGTAGCAATCGCCAGCGCCAACGCAACCACGAACCATTTGCTCCATCCTCCACCCGCCTTCGCAGTGATGCTCGGAGGGCCCTTCGGCTTAGGGGGGAGCTTCCTCTTCAATCGTTCAGTCGCCTTCAACTTGTTACTCTAGATAAAAACACCAACAGTTAACATCACATGTCTCTGAGGAGGGAAGAGGAAGAGAAAGGACGGACGGTATAAGGGGGATAACGGAACTTGAGAATAGAGTCAAGCCAGCTGGGCGAATCAATAGTGCTGCGCAGATGAGTGAACATGTCGAACGTGTATTTGCCGGTGTGTTGGCCGTCTTGAAGAGAGGCAAGTCAGTGTCAAGAAAAGGGGAATAGGACGGGTGTCTGTACTCACATCCGCTGGGACCAGTTCCTCCGAAAGGCACACCGTGGACTATACAGGGCTGTTAGCACTAGGCGAGTTGCCGGCCACGTAACCAGACGTACCTCCGGGATGGAGAACGACTTCGTTGGCTGAAAACCCTCCGCTCTGTGTGTTTCGGAAGACTGGAAGGAGGGAAAGATCAACCGGGTCTTCAGTGAGCCGAAAGAGGAAAAGCCCTTACCTCTATCTTTAACAGATTGATCCTTCGAGAAGACATAAAGTGCCAAGGGATGGTCCCTGATTTCGAGCCGAATTAGCCTTCCAAGTCTCTCCGTAAGGCTAAACAGATACTAACTTCGAGTTGACGAAACGGATAGCCTCGTCAATGTCTTCTACCGCGACGATAGGAAGAATAGGGCCGAAGATTTCGCTGTGAGTGTCGCAAACATGGGTATACGCCGGTTAATTGTAAAAAGTGGCAATACTCACTCGGACATCAACGAGTCGTCGGCTGGAACGTCCCGCACAATGGTCGGGGCGATATACTTCTTCTCAGCATCCGCTTCCCCACCGACGACAACCTTGCCTTTGGTATTATCCAGAAGGTCCTTGACGCGGTTGAATGCCTGCGGGGTGATCAACCTCGAAAATTTGCCAGCCTCCGATGGCATAGCATCGGCAGGGTAGAATTCCTCGTAACTGAGATACAGTTAGTCCAGGTTATACAGTTCCAACGGGAAAGGGGAAAGAGAAGAGGCGACGTACGTTTCCTTGAGCGCGTTGACGAACGTGTCCTGGAACGCCCGTGGGACGAGAACATAATCAGGGGCCACGCAAGTTTGGCCCGCATTTGCGATCTTGCCCCACAGAATACGCTTGGCGGTGGTGGGTAGGTCGCAGCTCGGGTCGATGATGACGGGCGATTTTCCGCCGAGCTCAAGCGAAACGGGTGTCAAGTGCTTAGCAGCGGCAGTGGCAACGATCTTGCCCACTCGTCCACTTCCGGTATAGAGGACTGCATAAGGATAACTCTTCAGTGCCTGGGTAAACGCTAGCACAGAGAAGGGGCATACTATGGTCCCATTGGAGCTCGAGAATCTGTACTGCTGCATCAGCAACTGAAATAAGAGGATAGAGGGATGGAATGCATGCCTTGGTCGTTTCGGGAATACCACCGTTGACCACTCTAACGAGATCCTGATCCAGGTACTTCGAAATGAGCTCCGTTATCAGAGAGCTAACAGTCGGAGTCGTTTCAGCAGGCTTGAGAAGTACAGTGTTCCCCGCAGCGATAGCACCAGCCTAACGAACCTTCTTAGCTGCACGTGTAGACGTAGGTCAGATAAACGTACAAGGGGACCAATCGTCAACCACATTGGGTAATTGAACGGGGAAATGATGAGGACAGTGCCTTTGGGCACTTTATGAATCCTCGGCTTCATAGCCCAAAAGTTCAGACTGAACGGCGCTGTTTCAGTCTTGGCCCATTTCTCCACCCCTTCATAGGCCGTCAGAATTTCGCCAATGGTCGGGTTGATCTCGATGCTGTTCACAGTTTGGTTTAGTCAGGGCTGTGAAGCAATCGCAGGGTTCAGTTCAACGTACAATCGGCTCTCCAATGGAGGTCTACCCAAATCCTCCTGCAAAGCAGCCTCGAACCGTTCAAAATTCTCCTCCACGAGATGTGCGAGTTGTAAAAGCTGGTACTTTCGGTATTCAATCGAGTTCAGTTTCCCTGAACGGAAGCCTGCTTTCAGTTCGTCTCGAATCTAAAAACACAGTTAGAGTTTGTCCTCGGTTCGCATCCGTGCCACCACTACCCGGTGAAGTCGGTATATGACTAGCCGGTGGAGTGCACACCGGCTCACAAGTAGCAGTAAGGCGCACCTTTTCGATGTCCTCCAGGGGTGTATACGCGAGTTCTGGCATGGCGAGAGAGATGATGAGAGTAAGAAGTCAAAGAAGAAGAGTCGCAGTTATGTAGAGTTATGTTTGTTTTCACATTGATGATTGGTGAGATCAAGGACAGTCAGGCGATCCATGGCACGCGCTCATGTCGGCACACAATTGCCTTATTTGGAGAGGAGCCGATGCGATATGGAGTGCTGATTTCTGCGACATGCCTAATAAAAGACGGCTTTTGTGGGCTGAGGTATGACAGGCATGGAGTGAATATCGCCAATAATAAACTACATCATGGACTCGATGATCAGGTTCTTCATCAATGGTAGTCGAGTCCATTTTCCCTTTCATACTCACCGCTCCGAGTCTTTAAGCTGGGGCCATGTACGAGAGTCCACGAGCACTAACCTGGCCTCGTTTGTAGTTTCTACCTCAGATGCATGGCTCTCCTAGGATAACTCTAATATCCGTAGTACTCCTAGTTCATTGATTCTTGTCTCCTCTCTATTCAACCGAGAGAGGCGAAATTTCCACTACATTTGTGCCGCCCTATTACAGGACTTATTAGTAACACAAGTTGCGAGCAGTGTCCGTGGTGCTCGCCGGAGTGGAATCTTTCGTGAAGGTACTTCGTTGTTAACGTGGTGATAGTAGCCCATAGACATGAACAAAAGCTCGACTTACTTCCAATTATGCTGTCACCTTTTTCATCTAAGCACTGCCCAGCAAATTTCACAATGATAGTGACAAAGTATCACAAATTCCTAACTCTGGAAACTTCGCCAAGCGCCTCGGAGAGTACGGCGCTTACGGCTCAATCAAGTCAGAAACCAATTTAGATCCCATGTTTTCATCCAAAACCTATGGATAATATCTGGATACCGGTTACCCAGGAGGAGTACTTGGACAATCCGGTTCAAACAATCATCAACGGGCTGGATTTGTGCATACGCTTTCCTTATGTATATGGGAATAAATGAGAACAGACCTGATGGATATCCCTGACAGCTGTCACTGCGAATGCTTTAAGCTTTAAGTTTAGCTTGTCGAAGGGAAGCGAGTTGAGACCGAGGAACTTCCATGCGATGGCCTAATAATAGTATATCTATCGTGGCACTGAAACTGGCATGCCAGAAAAGGGTGCCATCACCGGCACCTCCCGGCGCCTGGACCCTGCCAAATTGAAGTTATTCGCAACCGTAACCCGATGCCCTGCCAATTCTTTCTTTCCTGGACGGCTCACACATGCCGAAAGAAATGGTCGATAGATAGGTATAATGTAAGGATGCTATGCCCCGGGCCATAGTGGAGATTCCTTCCAATTATTATTTCCCCAATGTACTTTCTATAGCACAGCCAATATTCAACCATTCCATCGTCCATATGAGTTCGATTTAAACGGCTGGGACGACTGACCAAGGCTTGTTCCTCAATAGACCTTTCAAATCCCATCATAATTTTCTCAGAGGGCAAACGGGAATTGGAGTGTCCGGGAGTGGGGGGGGGGGCTATTTTGAGGAAACGTTCGGGGGTCCGGGGCGTTCGGGCGTTCGTGCGTTTGGTGGATGTCCTCCTTGGCCTCATTTCTACCACCACAAGAGAGGCTCCTGACTGTTTCTACTGAGAAATTCCTGAAAGCTCCTCAGTGCTCTTTGAAGCCAGATTTTGTGGAAATAGTGTGGGCTTGTCCTCGGAGTATTGGATGGAATGGTGCACCTTCCATGCTTGACAGTGGCTCTCATATCTCAAATAGTGAGATTTGCTATAAGTGATAGGAGCATAGGAAAGGTGGCAGAGGAATAGGAATCTGGGCCCTATGGAAATGATTGACATCGCATGCTCTCAGGCCATTCCAGAGGGGAGTGTGCCGGTATACTGAATATCAAAAAACAAAAAAATGTATTAATTCACCACCTGGAGAGACTAATACCATTTATCATTTGTCTTCCACTGTGTAGTACTCAGAATGTCGAGCGGAGAGAATCTACCTCGAGCATTCAAATCAGCAGCATTGAGAGGATAGCACCTTTTCGTCTCTAACATACACATAAGTTGCAACATATGATCGCGCAATCCAAGCTCTCACCCAATGAGGAGGAAGCTCCTATGACCTCACCATTCTCGGTCCCCCAAAGGGATGTTCCTTATTACTGAACAATCCATATCATCAGGGAGGACGGTGAGGTGAATATACGACTATGTTGCGAAAAGACAAGGTATTTTAAGTATCCCTATCGCAGAAACATGAATCCGCTTCGCAGAACGATTGGACCTCCTTCTCTCCGGCGCCTAGCGGAGCTCAAAAGCGGCGGCAATAGGTGCAGTTGATAATATCAATAGTAAATGATGGTATCAGCTCCTTTGACACCTGAATGTGCAATGTGGTCAAACCGGGTGCTTATCGGGTGAAACACGCCTAACTTCCTTGGCGCGTCCGGGTCAGAATCAACTTAGGAGAGGTTACAGTACCTATGTATGCGAGTTCTAGACTTTGCAGGGCTCTTTTTACGGGTTTCTCGGTAAACAAGACTAGCCTGGCAAACGCTAGGGACCCGTGTTATCTATGTCCCAAGGCATCTTGATTCGCAAGACCCCATCAATGTTTCATTCTATGGCTCCCCACGCCCGCCACATCATCTCGTAATGAGCGCCAATACCACATCATCCTATAGACCTATTCATTGCCATGCGTATCATTTCCTTTAAAAGGATGCTGAAACACCCGATTGCCGCGTGTTTTGATGGAAAGCCCTGCCTAGCAATGTTCGCGTCCTTTCTGGACGTTTTCTTTTCACCGGAACCTAAGCATTTTGATGCGGCTTGGCCATGGTCGCGTCTATAAAAGCCCTACTACTGTCGTTTATGTTCCCTCAGAGACGTCTGGCACATCTCACATCGACACCGTTGACCGGTTAACTTCCCCACAACTCGACCCAACAAACTATCCACCTACTCTTTCTCAAAACTTAGTCATTATGCAATTCAAATCCGTGCTCGTTGCCCTCGCCTTGTTGGTTCCCGCTGCCGTCATGGCCGCTCCCGCTCCTGCTGTTGACTACGAGCTGGAGGTGAGATTGTTCGACAGATTTTTACTCCTCTACAAGCTCTAACGCGTTTTCCGTTTTCCCAGGAGCTGTACCAGCGTCTCGCTGACTTGCAAGAGTTGGAGAATGCCCTCTTCGCTCGTATGCCCATCAAGGCCAGTGTCACCGTCCGCCCAGATCCATCAGGAGACTATGCCACTATCCTGACTGGCAAGGCCAAGAAGGACACCAAAGACGACTACGCCGTTGCGTCCAGTTTGGTGACAAAACTCGTCAAGCAAGCCGACTCCAAGATCAAGTATGGCTCCAAAGTCGATGTCGTACTCAAGAACGCCTACCACTCGTCTGCCTCCGACTCGACCAAACATTATACATTCAGCTTCCATGCTCCTGGATGTGGAGGCCAATGCGTAGGCCATGCCTACAAGTCTTCAGGTGGAAAGATCTGGAGCGCGTCACATAGGCAGCTCTACTAAGCGAGGAATTGCGGTTTCGTTGATACTCTACTTAATTTGTATAGTGACTGTAGTAAGCTGTAGTATGGAAATGTCCAATAATCTGCTGTGGGAATGATTGGAGCGTGATCATACATATCAATAACTCAAGAACTTTGCCTTGCAACTGATCGTCCATTCATCAGCCCGAAACCCGTTAGAGTGCATGATTCGAGCATTGCCTTCGAACCCCAGAACCCGTTAGATCCGAGAATTGACTTGAGCGCTACATACTCCTTCCACTTCCTTCCACCGGTGACGGGATGCAGTGACGGGGAAACTAAGGAGGAACTTTGTCAATTGCACATCCAATTCCGATATGTGCATACCTCCAATGGGGGGCATCAGTCGGATGATCATATCCAAGCGAAGCCCCATCATAGTGGTCTCGAAGCAAAAGAACTTCAGCGCTCGTCCGCCGTCAAGGCGTTTCAGATATTTCGAGGTTTGAGACTTTTGATCGAAACAACTGAGCAGTCTACATACTAGGCCTATGGTCTTGTATCAACGCGAGCAAAGCAAGAAGCCTTTTTTTAAAAATCATACAAGAATCAGCCCGAACAAAGAGGACATAGGACAGCCCCGCGTTGCCGGGGCAATAGATGGTGATGATCACACCCAGTCCCAGAGGCAACGTTCCGTTGCTGAATAGAGCGCCGTAAAGCGCCTGTCGCGGCGCCGCCCACACTCATATCAGATGTCCGATTGACCCTGAGAACTTCTCCTGATCAAGAGGTCCAAGAGCCCTCTAGTCGGTATTCATAAATCACCATCACATACCATCCTTCCTCCCCGTCTTTCATCTCTCACCACTGAATAGCGATACTCAAAACCAATGCCAGTCCACAACCTTCCTCCCGAAACATTAGACCAAATCGTTGGCCATGTTGGGGAACACACTGACGTCCTCAACGTCGCCTTAACAAACAAAACACTGGCTTCAGTAGCCAACACCTCGCACCTCCACTTCCGAGACATCCGTTCTCGACTAAACAACCCTGCGCTGTGGGCGTACCTTTCCAGACCGGATGACCTCCGTGCCGCCCACATCCGCTCTCTGACCATCGTCACGAACGACAGCGTCTGGGACATGTACGAATTGGTCCCCGTCGAACAGGAATACGACTTGCGAGAGAGACTCCCGCCTGGGCTGGGGGAGTCCATAGCAGACTCGATCCACGAATTGACGAGAGAGCAGTGTCAAGAGCATGAGACCCAGTTGGTCTCTGCCCTTCGGCGCATGACGAACTTGGAGAGGTTCCGATGGTATCGGGTGCCCAGACCTATGTTGGAAGGGCCTGATGATATCTGGACCACCCTTCAGCGATTGGGCACTGTCAAAGAGCTCGACATTGCCGACCTGGATAACGGCTCGAATCTACAGGGGTCGCACATAGCTTCGTCCGAGACCGTAAGTCACCCATCAGGCGCATGTTTAGCGACTGACTGCTAGATAGTTCTTGACTTTGAGCGGATTCACAACGCTCAAGATCCGAACGACCATCTGCCGTCTATCCCAAGATGCCAAGATTCCTCAACTCGAGACCATGCTTCTGGGCAACTGTCCAGCGCTCGAGGTAAGAACAGTCAAGACTGCGTCCAAATGAAGGTTTACACGATTGCAGGTCCTGGTGTTAGAGCTAGACCTTAACGAGGACGTCGACGGCACAGCGAGCATCAGTCGTCTTCTGCGTGAAGCCAGCTGGCCCAACCTCCGCGTATTTAAAGTACCCCGCGGCGCAAAATGCAAGGTCGCTGACCTCCAAAGATTCCTGACCGCACACCCAGGCATCGAAGAGCTAGCCCTCTCGCGGATGATGACAGGCCGCTCCTGGGCTAAGCTCGATCTCCCCGAAGGCTCCTTACCGAACCTGCGAGTTCTCGAGTGCTCGACAGCACAAGCAACTGCGTTGCTAAACGCCTCATCGAAGATTGAGAGTCTGAGAGGTGTGGAGGTGCATGAAAAGGTGAAAGACTCACAGTTCTATAGCTGGGACGACGAGTGGCATGACGATCATCCCGACGAAGACGAACCGAATGAAGAGGAAGAGAAACCATCGCCATGGAGAGCTCTGTTCCTTGAGCGACTGGCTTCTCAACGGTCCGTGACCCACTTGGGCATCACATCTATTGATTCCGTACAGGAGATGGAAGCATTGGCAGCTGCCGCCCCTCAACTCAAGGAGCTCATCATAGAGCAAAGGGAGGAAGAGGTCACGGACGCAGATTGGTACCGTGCCTACTCGCTTTTCTCTGAGCTCGAGATTATACAAACCGGGTTCCTTGTATGGTTCGAGACGATGCACAATGTAACGGACGAGTCGATCGCAAAGGCGAACACCCACATCCAAACTCTCGCTCGAGCCTGCCCGAAGTTGAAGGTTATATTTATCGCACCAAGGGCCAGAAAGGCTGTTATCATCCGAGAGACTGGCAAGAAAGGAAGGAACAGTGACAAGGTGAAATGGGTGGTACGTGAATGGGAAGAGAGCGAGGAGGCGGTTGTGAAAGAGAAGGATATTGTACGTGGCATTTGAGTCCAAGAATAATAGATATAGTGAAAGTAGGACTACCATGGCATTTTTCCTGCATATATCATGTTCAAATCATTTGAAATCATGATGCTGTTCTGGTTGCTAGCATTACTGGGACAGGGGTCAAACGCGACCCACACGCGTCTTGGCACGTGTCGTCGTACCCTAAGTACTGTTGCTCAAGCGCTCAGGGCTTCGCTTTTCCAGTCCAGCTCCTTTCTCTTCTTTTGCTGGACTTACAGTCCCGGTTTCTTCGAAGCACAGGTGCACTCACATAACACAAGAGGGCCCTTGAGGCGAACATACTACTTTACTAAAATCCTCTAGAATCCAAACTCGGCCGCAAAGACTCTCAACAGTCAGCTATGCTGAGGCGCAGAGTCACAATACACTGTTTGGTTCAGGGTGACTAGTTGACTCTCGATCAACCAAGTATCCACAACCTCCACCCGTGATCCAATTTCCAAGATGATCATGGATCGATGTTGCCCATTGTTTCGAGGTTCTTGGGTGTCAATCTCAAACCTTTCTCCGTGAGTGATGCCATTGAAGAATCTAACGGCGCTCGCACATGTGGTATCCAAGGCCCATATAGGATTGTGCGGTGAAGCTTCGTTTCAAGGTGCCTTGACTCTGAGGAAAGAGCTAGCTTCCATACGGTACGAAGAAACAAGAAATGTATCGATGTGTCCGTGCATTCCCTTATCATGGCGGGGGAGTACATCTCCTTCGCACCTATATGGACGGACATCTACATCTTCGCAGAATAACTCCCACAGCCTCCAGAGGTCCCCGCGCTCAGTTTAAATACATCCAAGTACTTCTCGATGTTCAGAGAAGGCTTGGGCGGAGTACGAGACGTTGTGTGTCTCCAACGGTACTTCGACTCGGCTTCCTCACTCCTCCTACAGACCTAGCTGGGAACCACCTGCATCCCTAACCTTCGTCTAGCAATTTCAAGAGACTACCTTCCTCTACGAGGCGAAATTCGATGGAAAAGGCGTACTTGTCGAGTTCTCTGACTCGACAAAGTATTCACGAGACACTCGCCAGCTCCTCGCCGGCGAGGGCTGCTCCCGAGCTGTACCATTATGCCGAACTGTGCCGGGGTTACACGATGATTGTCATGGAAGGCCTGAACCCGGTGATCGAGTCCACCTGTGACACATTCCCGCCACAATACGCCTCAAGCCTCGAGGTCTGACCTTGGGGGGAGATCAAGAACCTGCAAAACAAGGACCTCGTCTTCTGAGACCTCAGACAACCGAAAGTTTTGGAAAATGCCACTACTTCGCGCAGGATGCTATGTGACTTTGACTGGGCAAGAGAGGAGGATAAAATTGAGACGTGCGAATGAACCCACATGCCTGAAACGTACAAGTCGATTCATCTATTGCGCCTGTCAAAGAAGCTTCCTCGCATTATGGAATATGGGAAGCCAGATTGAAAGAGCTATGTGATCGAGCTTAGACAAACTCAACAATTTTAATCCCTCTCATGATCATGCTTCTGTCATCTTTCAATGAACAATCGAACCAGAAGCCAGATTGTCATTGCGCAACGTCCGTGTGATGATACAAAAACCAAGTGCTTACTCTACAGTACAACACAAATGCGAGATGAAAAAGTGGATGAGTTTACATACAATGCCTAATGCATACGAGATATCAGTTAACGAACGAGTGTGATCCATGCCAATAAAAATACATGTGTGGGTTTTTTGTAATGGGTGTAAAGTCGTATGTGGATGCTTTCATGATATGCGTCAAGAATGCCAATGCGAAAAATGCGATGCAATGTATGGTGTATGATTTGACGATGATGCTCAATGCTAATATGCTGAATGCTTTTTTTTCTCAACATGTAGAACGGAATCTGAAAAAAGCAATGGATTCGCGGATGAGGGAAACCAAAGGAAAAGATCCTGCGGAAATGGACCAAATGAAATTGTCGAATGTCGAATAGGAGGGGACGAAAGGGTAGGTAGAGGATGCGACGGAAGGGACCAAACTATGCAGCAATCCCAGTAGCATTGAAGAACTTGCCAGAGAACCACTGCCGCGTCGCATTCCTCCGCCCGACCACTGTCTTCCTTTCGGCCTGGCCCACTACACCATCGAGCTCCGACCCGCCAGAGGACGTTGAGCTTGAGGATTCGCTGTCCCCGTCGACGGAGCTCGTCGGCGAAGCCTTATTCCCAACCCCATTCCGCCCAACGGCCACCAACTGCTGTTGCTGCTGCCCTTTGCCCTTCCCAGCCTTTCCCACACCCGCTTTACGGCGCCCAAAGGTGGGATAAGGTTTAGGGTGGAGAGCACGCCCCCCACGCGAAGAAGGACGGACTGTCGTGCTTGGTGCAGCCGCTTGTTGTTGTTGCTGCTGCTGTTGTGCGGGTGCGGGCGTCGAACGGGCGTTAACATTGAAGAGCTTGAGGGTGAATCGACCGTGTCCGGCGTGGACGCTTTCAGCGGTTGGAGTCGAAGGGGAGGAGGGTGGGCTGCTGCCTCTGACAGGCTTTGCGAAAGGCTTGATGGGCTTCTTGAAGTTGCTGGAGGAGACGAAGGGAGAGGGCCTTAACGAGGAGTCGGTCATTCCATGGAAGCGGGAGGAGGAGGAAGAAGGCTGACATTGCTGAGAGGGTGGGGACTGTACCTGATGATTGGCAGGCCGCGGCGCAGATGCTGATGCTGAGGACGACGACGAAGGCCACGGTTCCGGGGAAGGCGTTCCAGACCTCGAGAACACGATATCGTCCTCCTCCGAACTCGCGGAGGATGAATAGATGGACGAAGGGGACGACATCACAACCGACGCCCGCCACGCAGTCGGAGACGTCATCTCCTTGTCCTCCGCGACAACGGTCACCGCGGAGATGGGCGTCCCGAGGAAGAAAAGCGACGAGTAAGGATCGTACTCGATCGCAGTATGCATCATGTCAGAGTCGGTAGAGAACGAATTCGTCATGTTGTCAGTGCCCTGGAAGATACGCGGTTTGGGCAGGTTGGTGTCGAGCGTGAGACGCGCACGCTGAGGTTGGACCTTGGCATTCTGTTGGGCAGCAAAGGTCACTTCGAAGTCGTTGGGCGTTGCAGGGAGCGAAGGTGGAGGAGACCCGGTTGACGCTTCAGACGCTGAGTCGGAGCGGTCAAGGGTGTCCATTCGAAAGTGATCACCTTCATCGCTAGAAAGCGACGATATAGGCGACTCGTAAGCCCAAGTCGCCCCGCACGACGAGTACTCCGGCCAGGGAACACCGTACGCGGAGTCTTCGGCTGGGGAGCGAGGGGCAAAGATGATGTCGGACGCCGACTCTTTGCTCCACTGGGAGGTGAGTGGCGGCTGTGGTTCTTGGACGGGTGAAACGGGAGGGGAGCAAGACACCTCTGGGGTGTTTGCGGAGGAATCGCTGTCGATGTCCATGCCAGCTTCCCAAGGGCATCGAGCCATGCTGCCTTCGAAGATGGCACCTTCAGAGTAGAAGGTGGTGAGCTCCTCAATCGCATATCGGATCTCGTGGAGCTTCATGCGTTGCCGCCAGTCGACGTCGAGCATCTGAATGAGGATGAGGTTCAGCTCGGAGGAGATGGGGAGGACGGTGGGGAGGAATCCGTAGGGATCACGAAGGTAGGCTTGGAAAGTAGGATCATCGGGAGTCGCTGACTTCCATGGGTTGCGACCAGTCGCGAGGTTGAGAAGGATGATGCCGAGGGACCAGATGTCGTTAAACATAGGAGAGTATTTGCCTCCTGGGGCGAAAGCTCCACCCTGGCATTCTAAGCACATACCCACGTCAGAACGCATGCCAGGAACGAGGACAAAAGAACTCACCTGGGCTCATGTGATACACGCTTCCAGTGCGAAATTCGTCGCTTATTTTATCGGTGGTAGCCAGACCAAAATCAGTAATGGCGACACGCAGTCCACCATCGAAACAAAGGATGTTCTCGGGCTTAAGGTCCCGATGATAAATACCGAGCGAGTGGCAATATTCGACTGCGTCGAGTAACTGCAAGAAGACGTCCTTGATAAGGTCGTCCCTTCCGAGATACCGACAGTTGTGCAGAATTTGAGTAAATAAGTCGTGGTCGGAGGCGTATTCCATAATAATATAAGTGTGGTTGTACTGTTCCACTACTCGGTGGAGTGTGACGACACCGGGATGGGCAGAGGCGAGTTGGTGAAGTGCGATTTCGCGTATGTGTACTTGGCGCTGGCGCGCGGATTGGTGACCAGAGGTGACCAGGCACTTCACGGCGTATGATTTCGGACCCGTGGGGTAGAGGGCGTGGACTGCACGGTAGACAACGCCGTAGCCGCCAACACCTAGAACCTCGACGAGTTCGAGGGAGTCTCCGTCAATGAGAGTCCCAATGGGCGGGTGGACGGCGGAAGAGGAAGGTTGGGGCATCTTCGAAGACATGGAACAAATGGAGGGAGTACTAGAAGGGAAAGGGTCCGAAACGGAGAGAGAGAGATAGAGGAGTTAGCACCAGTGCAAACCTGACTTCGAAGGTGAACTGAGAAGGAAAGGTTGCGAGGTATTATATATGGCAAGGGGTCATGGCCTGGGGTTAATACAACGTGACCAACACACCCCAGCAGCGTGTAGAACATGAGGTATCAGAAACGCATCACTTACAAGGCGAAGTCCGCACGTTGATCCGGTGCTTCTTCCTGAGGAATCGAGTCCGTCGAGAGGGTGTCCAAGGAAAAGAGGCCCGCGAATGTTTTCGCATCTGCTTCGATATTTAGATGTCTCGAAGACCATGGTGAGGTGGAGATCGTATTCCGGGACCGCTCCTCGAAATTCGCACATACTATGCCATGTGGCAGGAATGGCTTCCATATTGGGTATCAGACCCTGTGAAATGAAACCAATCAGAGCGCTCCATTCTATCGATCCACTAAGCTGTACGCGAAGGAATAGAGAGTGTTAAGCTCGTCAATATCTGGGAGGTGAAATGCTCACCAGTGTAATCACAGAAGGATTTGATGTTTTTGCGGAACCCAAGGAGGGACTTGTGCTAGCGAGCCCTGACTGGTGGATAGATCGAAATAGACCGGCATTCGAGAACAGCTAGATAACGGAGGATTACCCACGTTTCCGGTCAGAAGATCATGGAACCAGAAACAAAAGTGAGATGAGACATATTGGGAAGACAGAATGAAGATATGGGTGTTAGGACCTCTGAAGGAATGTGATCGGTGAGTTATTTCGTATGCTTTGCACCGGCGATCGAGACGTGCTGCAAATGACGACTTGGATCAGGGATAAGCGCAAGGGAGGTCTGCTGAGGCACTAATCTCCTAATCACATTAGACAAGTACGGAATCACTCCCGGAACAAGAGCAAATAGAAAGAATTGGATGGATAAGAATTGAAGAGGACCGACCCTCCGCGATATTGGAGCACCCCAGAATCTTTGGACAGCCTTGGACACGCCGCAAGATGCCCAGTGTCTTGATTGACCCGACAGGGGCAATTAGGAATCGAAAGACTGGCGACGAATTAATCGATATCCGCCGTCGCATTCAAATTTGCCTGCCGATCATGGAATCCATACCAGAATGAACAAGACTTTGCGTTGGACGACAAATCTGCCGCCATCATGAAACCCATACCAGAATGAAGAACAAGATTTTGCTTTGGACGACATATCCGCCACCCGAACAAGATCGCGAGCTCTGCGGGGGCCGTGCATGCATGGAAGACGGGAACAAGGCAGACAAGACGCCCCCCCTGAGACGGATGGCGGCATGACCGAAAGCTGTGCACAAAACTGATGCGACGGAAACGGCCACGTGACTCTTTACGCGCTCGCGCTGTTTGTTGCAGCACGTGATGTGGCCGTTTAAGCGCACCGGGAGCCGGTTGGACTGCAGGTTTTCGTCTTCCTTTGTCCCCTCTGCTCGTCGTTGCCGGCGACGTGCAGAACATCTTCTACCGTCCGCCACCATTGCCCACACAGCGAACACAGCGTCTACCCCCTACATTCCTGTCATTTTTTACCTTTTCTACCGTCAGTGAAAAATCAACAGCCTCGTGGCCGGCAGTACATTCAACTATCGACATCTTCAATATCTACCGCAGCACAGCAAACAGGATGGCATCTCGTGCTTTTACCGTCTTCCAGGACGTTCCTGCCAGCAGCGAGGCATCAACGTCTGCACCGCGGGTGGCGCGTGCCCCCAGCGGTGTCCTCCTCGCCCGATCAGGGTCCAAAGTCAACGTAACTTCATCCGTCGACGCTAACGCTGTCATCGACAAGGAAAACTACAACCCACTCACAGGCGAGCGCGCTACCCTCGCTGGCACCGCGGAGAAGAAGCGCAAGACCGCAGTTCTTGCGACCAAGCTGCACCTCGTTGCCTCTGCCACCAGCAAGAAGGAAAAGGTTGGCCAACCTGAACCCAAGAAACGCAAGACCCTATCGTCGTCGAAGAAAACTAAGTCGACTACTGCCAAGAAGGATGCTGCAAAGTCTTCTACCTCCACCAGAAAGTCTAAACGATCATCGCCATCTCGTCGGGTGTCTCCCATGCCAAAAGTGGTAGAAGAAACCGGGGTTGAAGTGGAGACCCAACGCACGGATCTCAGCCAGGAGGCTATTGATTCCCGCTGCTATGAGCTCACTGTCAAGCCTTTGGCCGACGTGTCTGACGCTTATGAGGTCTCGACCTCGTCTATTGAGCTCGCCACTGGCGAATCCAAGGGTCCCTTCCGAATGATCAAGGTACGACGTTCATCCTCATGGACATAAAACCATAATTTAACCATTTATTGCAGGAACCCTCCGTCGAACCTGAACTCCGCGATTACTTCTCTCCTCCGCCTGCTTCATTGGGCTCCTCGCAGCTCGAACGCTTCATCGAAGAAGAGTCCAAGGCCACCCACGTCTTCTCCACCCCAGAGCGAAAGAAGATCTACTCTGCGTTCACTTTCTCTTCTCCCTCGCCTTCAAGCAAGCGTTTCAGAGATTTTATGTCCCGCTCAGGGTCTCCAACCCCATCGACAGGGCGTCTCTCCCCCGTTTCTGCGAAACCAGCTGACCACGACTCATAACGAGATGACCCGTGCGGCACCATCTCTGTCTGATGTAGTTTTCCCATTTTATCAACGTCGACACCCAACACTCGTTCCCGATCATCAGAACTCCAACATCAATCCGAAGGACATGTTTTTTGTACCACTACCATCGACATCTCGACCCTCTGCATGCTGCACCCGCATGTTTTTCGACATGGCTTCTGCGCGCATCACTGGCATCCACACATATCATACCAATCATCTCATCTCATATATCCCCATTATTCGCTATTGCCCCGACTCGACTTTAGGGTTTGAGATCGTGTTGGCGCGTTTTCGAGCTCCATGGATTTGTCGAAACTTTTGTTGTTTTCCTGTGTTTTCAGGTTGACCTGCTGCTTTTGATGTGTATTGCATTGCTATCTGTCCCTGTCACTCATCGCGTTTTCTTCCATCACCTGTGTCTTTTCTCTATTTCCTCCGCTTCCTTCCTTCCGCGTTCCCGCTTTCTACAATTCATTCTTCGGACCCGAACATTCGCATTGTTCTGTATCATTTGAACGAACATTGGCAATCTGCATGAAACCATTTGCATCTGTATACGAACTCTTTTGCATTTCCATTTGCATTACCTCGACTCGTTCCGATGCATATGTTCTTCCCTGTCCTGTGATTCTTTGCGAATTTATCGTTATCTCTTTTACCTTTTTATCTTATTTATGCTTTATATTTCATACCTACGTACCTATATCATATCTTTCATCTTATCTTTCATACCACAATCGTCTGTGTCATCTTTCAGATTCAGTATACTCAAGTGCTTACTCACATTGGCGTCTCTTCATTACATCTTACAATCTTACACTTTTGCACCTTACATTTACATTTACATTGTTACAGATACACATGCATATACGCGCGTTTATACATAGGACAGTTCGATTCCATGTCCAGCGTTCAACGTTCAATACAATTACATAGTCAAGGTTCGACTCGTTGTACTTGTTCGTTTTTAAGTCTGAATGATAAGGTGTTTTTGTAAAATCTGATCTGATATCATTGATGTGGCTTGGTGACCTCGTTTAAAATCACTGTCGAGTTACGACTTGCTCGGAGGATGCTTTTTATGTATACCCTTTGGCCATTTGATATTGAGACCTCGACTCTCGGTTCTCGATGTCGTCGCCGTCGGTTCCGGTGATGGTCCAGCTGCTGGAGGACGGTTGCGAGGAGGTATGTACCGGTGTGTAGGACCTTCTTGGACGACGTCGACGATTCCTCTTGGTATCGGAACCGATAGACTTCCGGTATCGATCGTTGGCGATCCAATTGCTAGCCAGAATCTGTAGGACCTCTGGAGAGTCCTGGGCTAGAGTCTGGACGGGTTACACTCTTGGCTGACGCTGTCGGTTCCGGTAAGTAGACGCTGTGGTCCTGTCATTAAACGGCAGTGGGCCGGCGCCGGTGAGAAAGGCAAATTCGAAGTTGGAACGCGGTGGACTTGGTTTTGGTGTTCCTCGCGACTCGTGAGTAAGGGTGCATTTGTAGCTCAGTGTGGCTACTAGTTCTTTGTAGTATTCTAATAATGGGTACCTCAGAGCAAGCTGAGAAACTTCAATTGAATCCTGGTATACTGAGCACCCTTTGGCTTAATTGTAAAAGAAATCATGTGTTCAAAGTCGAAGAGTTCTAGCCTAAGAAGATTAAGCCCTATGGAACCGGACTTGTACAATTTTGAGCGAGGTTCAGCCTGATTATCCGATTGTGTCGGTTCCGGTAGATGTCGATGGTCTAGTTACTGTTTGGTTGCCGATATAGCCATGACCAGCTGGCCAGCGGAAAGTACAACGGCCAAGCGAGGGGTAGACGATCGGGTCTCGATGAGCGCTTATGGTAACCCGATGTATATGTATACTGGTGGAAACGGTTCCGACCAACGGTCCAACTGCTGAAAGTATTTGTTGGGGACACTGGATTCGAATCGGACCCGATTTCTTGTCACTCGTCCTCGTCGTGATCATGTTCGTGCAAGTCGGTGGGGAGATGCTTCCGGTGCATATGGTCCAGGTGTTGGCCATGGGTAATTGGATCCTTGCAACAATTTAATGCTAGGACCTTTGACTTTGTTGGGAAAAAGGCTGGGCCGAATGCTCGGAGTGACCTGAGTGTTACGCTTTCCGGGAGCACGGACTCGGAGGGATGTATGTAAGTGTCTTACACAGACCCATACGCATTTGCTGGACGTGTGAATTAAGGGCCTATTCGGGTGCCACGCTTTACAAGGCGTACGCCCTGATTTTGGTTGATTTTGGCTGGCGACCGAAGCCTCCGAAGGCGGATACGCTTTCCCAGGCGTACGCCTTGTGTGATTTTCCCCGCCAAAATCAGGGCGTACGCCTAGTTAGGCGTGACACCCGAATAGGCCCTAAATGGGCAGGGAGCTCGTAAGGGTGCTGCGGAGTCCTACGCTGCCTTGCATTGGACCTTGTAAGTGGGAGCGTGCACGCCACCGCCACCGCATGATAGGAGCAAGTGACACAGTCTACAATTTGTTTAAGCGTCTACACGCTTGAAACTGCCGATACAAAGGATCAAAGAAGTCTCAATGGGAAGGATCACGGGGCTTGTCCAAGCACGGATGCATAAGACACAACATACTTATTCATAGGACATTGAGGTCTTGCAGTGGTAAGTACCTTGTGGCGCCTCCTTTGAGCTTATGCATGTATGGTGGCCAGCCGAACAAGAACCTCAGCTGTTACGCATGCTTGTGACCATCAAGTTAGACCGTCCAGTGCAATATATTGTCCTTAGTGTATAACTCTTCAATTTAATGACAAGGCAAAACAAAGACTGAGACTACTCCTACTTAAAGTTGTTCTTAGGAGAACTTGGCGCGTTGCCTCGAGGCGGCCATGAGCGTCGGGCGCTTAATTCATCGGGCTTATTCGGACGGACAATGTCACGGGATACGGTATGCTATCGGGTATCTCCAAGGCCATATCTCGAGTTCTCCGCACCCTCTTCGACTATCGGAAATGTCTAGAACTTTGTTGGGTTGCCCCTGGCCGTTTATCAACCTATCTGGTGCGCCGACTCCTATGTAGAAAGATATGGAGAAATAGTCGAGGGACTTGTCAGATGTTTTTAGACGCCTTTCTCCAGCTGGCCGGTTTATTTCACACCGACTCTGGAGAATATATTAGTACCCGTAGACAGCCGTCTTTCGAGTTTGCCTTGCTTCACAGTTTGTGGGCCTCCTAATTCGGGATCACTGATTGCCTTACTAAACCTTGAGGGCACGCGGCGCCAAGAACAATGCGTCTCCTGAGTCCTGACTACCACCTCCACTCAAATGTAACTGCAACACTCACCGACAGGGCGTTTTGTCAGGTACCATCACCAAATGGGAACGCTGAAAGTGAACGAATAAAGCTTTATTCGAGTCGGTCTAGCTGCCTTGGCACGCAAGATAAGGACCTGTGAAATGTGACGAACAAACGGACCAATGGACGCGCCCATGCCGTTCGCTGCAGAGAACGGGAGTTTTCATTCCTGACATCTCTCCCTGGGGTTATTCTGTGTGAGTCTCGGAAAAAGTGCTGTTAATCTGCCCCATGATCGAGATATGATAGGATATGATATGGTTCACCGAACAGCGATACACGCTGATACACGCTCCGAGTGCTTATCTATGCATAAATGCCAGTTGCGGCTCAATCAAATGTGGGTCTCCTTATCAGTGACGTTACCACCCTCGAACGAGCTCCCAAATTCCGCTGTATGTGATTTGGCCTTCATATATAAGGTGGGACGGAAGAGGAAGGAGATGTGACTTCCCGCGGAGCCATTTCTTAGGCAACCTTAAACGTCCCCTTCTTCGTGTCCACGTACCCCTTCGAAGTTGCATCGGGAAGGACGGGCCCTCAACTCTGGTGGACAGCTTCTCAGAACCTGCGGCTTCTTCCAGACCTTCTTTACGACGACAGCATCAACGAACGATACGAACCACGTACGATCGAGTTACAGAACCAGCGATGGGAACATTTGGGAAGATCGTAAAGAAGCTGGAAGCGAGCCATGCGCCGGGCCTGACATATACCCAGCTCTTCTTAAATGTACGTGTTTCTTTAAACTGGGATCGCAGTGATGCTGCGTGGACTTGACTCACAGTCACGATCCCCCCTAGAACGACGACTTGGCTCCCGTCCCGCCTGAGAAACGGACGTGGAGAGGCAGAAACTTTATCACATTGTGCGTTCGCCTGACAATTGCTGCTATTAATATCCTCTCCTAAAACGAGACGTCTTGACCGGTGACCCCAGCTGGATCGCGGACTGCTTCAACATCGGAACGTATGTCAAGTCTCCATGTTCTTTCTCTCTGGTACCCACCTTCCTGAAATGACTTTTGATTTTTGAAATAGATGGATGATCGCGTCGTCGATGATGCAGCTCGGATTGTCGTGGTGGCAGGCCTGGTTATGCGTGTGGATTGGGTACGGAGTGGTCGCGCCCTTCATTTGCTTGAATGCACGGCCGGGTGCGGTTTTCCATGTTACCTTCCCAGTGGTAGCTCGCACGAGCTTTGGCATTTACGGAAGCCTGTGGTGTACATTTAATCGGGGTGCGATGGCTTGGTAAGTATCCGTTCATCTCGACATCCCAACTCTTCACCACTAACAATTTCAACTTCTTTTGATGGATAGCGTTTGGTACGGTGTCCAGGCATGGATAGGCGGGGAATGTATGAAGGTGATGTTACGATCGATGTGGCCAAGCGTCGTCAATATTCGTGCGTACTTTGTCTCGCCATTTCTGTGCTTCAGCCTCAAACTCAATTGCTCTCGGACAGCCAACCGTCTACCGGAATCCTCTGGAACAACGACGCTCGACTTCATGTGCTTCTTCCTCTTCTGGCTCATTTCGCTTCCAGCAATCTGGTTCCCCATCCATCAAATGTGAGTGTAATACAAACTCTTGTTTCGTTTAATATGTGCCCATGAACTCCGTCCGACCCATCTTATTCGTACTATAGCCGGCACTTGTTCACTTTCAAGGCTATCGTAACCCCGATCGCAGGCATCGCGTTCTTCGTGTGGTGTATCGTCAAAGCGAAGGGCGTAGGCCCTATCATTTCAGCTCCTGCGACGGTCCACGGTTCCGAGCGTAGCTGGCATATGGTTACCAGTCTGATGTCCTGCATCAGCAACATGGCCACACTCGTCACGTAAGTGTATTCCACACTACCAGGCAAGTTGTCCCTGTCGAACTTTGTCTTGATCCTGTAGGAATGCACCGGACTTTGCATCTCGCGCGAAGACTCCGAAAGCGGCGCTGTGGCCCCAGCTCTGGTCGATGCCTCTAGGCTTCTCCATTGTCAGCTTCGTTGGTATCATCGTCAGCTCTTCGTCGCAGGTTTTGTATGGAGAGGCTATTTGGTCCCCTATCGAGCTTTTGGGACGCTTCTTGGATGACAACCCGTCGAGTGCTACCCGATTTGGCGTGAGTCTTTTTCTCTGATTGTGTATGACGTTCTTCCTTTCATGGCGTCTTCTTTGAATCTTTAACTGACGATCAGGCCCTAATTATAGGTCTGGTACATCTCTTTCTCGTTCATTGTGGCCCAGGTAATTGTTTGGAAGTTGGATGAGAACTCTTCGGAGCTAAATGTTTCGATATGTTGGTTCGTTTGTAGCTCGGGTGAGTCACCCTGTTTCTGCTACCATAACTTAATCCATTCTAATATTCCTTCGTGAATTTTGGATATCTAGAACCAACATTTCCGCAAACTCGATTAGCGCCGGATGCGACTTGACAGCACTCTTCCCTCGATTCATTGTCAGTCTTTTTCAAATGTTCACTGTCCAAGACTTTTGACTGACCTAAATCCCGTCTAATTTTATTTGATTTATCGATATCATTTCGTATCGCTTGAACTGCAACGACCAGAACATCCGACGAGGCGGGTACATTGCTGCTATTGTCGGACTGTGCATGCTGCCGTGGAATCTTTTGAAGAGCAGTAACAGCTTCACGTCGTACCTATCTGCGTACTCTGTCTTTCTTAGCTCTATTGCTGGTGTTATGGTGCGTAACTCTTTCATCCTTGCTTTCGATTTCGTTCTGTCTTTCTCCGTTTCTCTTCCTCTTCACCTTTGTTTTCAACATATGTTAGTTCGTCCGTTTTCTTTCAACATCCATCCATCCATCCATACACTCATACACTCCTTCCTTCCTTTTTGAAACCTCCAACTCGAACTCGAGCTAACGTTCTTTCAACTAGATCACGGAGTACTACGTCATCCGACGGGGCCACTACCGCGTTGCGGACCTCTATACTACTAGCAAGGATGGCTGGTATTCCTATACATATGGGATCAACTTCCGGTGCGTAGGCAATATGTAATGTCCTCTTCTCATTCTTATCTGATTATGACACGGTATAGAGCGTACGCGGCGTATATCGCGGGTATCCTCATCAACGTCGTCGGATTCGCAGGAGCAAGTATGTTGCCCCTTCCTATCTCAGTATCACAGATCTCTTCACGACTCTAATTCTGACTGGCTTTCCTACCCACAGCCGGTAGAACGGTCCCACTCGCAGCAACCCGGATATACCAAATGTCATTCTTCACAGGCTTCGCCGTCTCCGCGCTCATCTACTACGTCCTTAACCGCCTCTTCCCCGTCCCAGGCATGGCTTCCGGGTTCCAAGAAATCGATTTGTCGGATTACGTGTATGGTAGTGGACATGCCGAAGCGCCGGTGGATGAGAGCGACGTTGCGTCATTCGAATCGAAAAAGGGTGGCGAGGACAAGGACGGGAAGGGGGTCGTTACTACGAGTTATCCCGTCGTTTAATGGGTAACGGTTTACTGTTCAACAGTGGTGTACCTACACCTACACGTGGTATTACCGGGATCAGAAAGTATTGATAACCCTCCCTATTTTTATTTCTAATGTGTATTATAAGTTAACCAAGGATTTACATCCTATGTCGATTCGATAGGCGGGAAATTGGAATAAGTAGTAATCCAAGCCTGGCAGGATGGATTGAAGAGACGGTGGACTGAATGGACGTCAAATGGCTGTAAGAGAAGGCTTTGCTGCGGAGCTTCTGTTCGACTTCGTCCGGAGTAAGAACGTGCCGTTCAGAAAATGACTTGAAATTTTCGACCGTCCTGAGGCCACCCCTATTTGCTAGTAGCTGATGGGTCGATGAAGCATTGTCTTGCAACTTCAAAAAAAATGCTTGTCATGCTCAAAAGCCACCACCAAGGCCATTGCCCTAAGTCCCTAACCCAGAAGCAGAAGTCTCTCTATTTCTTTGCAGTCCGAAACTCGACAAATCTCTCTGACAATGTACAATCTTGATGCTGGTATTCCTACCGACGATATCTCGTCTTTTAAGTGTAGGCCTTCTCACTATAAACAGAGGAGAGGAGTTGATATCGGAACCCCTCATCTCTGATCGATCATCAGAGACCGTGACCTGTCTCGACGTACCTATATCCTTCATATCTTTAAAAAAATCGCCCACATTCGTTTGTACATGGTTTCCTCCAAGCGCATTAGCCTATCAGTACTTGCGATGCTGAATGGTCTAACCATCGACCATGAAGACCCCTCCTCCCAATTGTCATTCTCTACCATCATTTCCCCGTGCCGTATTGTGTTATACATACCGTTGCTAATAATAAGTATTGCTGGTCGTACGCATGGCAGTACTGGAAAGTCCCGACTTTCAAAGGTGTTATTCGGCAGGGCTCAAACCCATGGCTTTCCCTCAAATATTTTTCAAAGTGTCCTCCCCTTCTATCCTTGCATTCCTTCTCTTAGTCTTCCTCCGCGATTATCTCCCATGTCCGTCTCTCATAATGGATTTCCTGACAGTCCTCACTGTCTTTCACCTCACATCTATTATCATCCTCTCATTCTCGCACCGTCCTAACCGAGTCCTCCGGATTTCTTCCCCTGAAACTGGCCTTCATGCAAGGCAAATCTTGTTACGATACCTGAAAAATAAAAGAAACTCAGCTTACTTAAGCCGAGTAAGCGCTTCTGTCTCCATCTGGTCTTGACAACGTCAAATGGAAATATCAGTTGTTACGGGGATCTCTCTACCCCAGGCGATCTTCAATCATCTCCCGATTCTACAACTGAATGGTTTGAAGTTCTTTGTGATCGAAGCCCTCAATATAATCACACTTTTTAGTCTTGGTCTGATCAACGCACTCGACCCACTGGCATAACCAAAATCGGTGTCAGAAGCCCCGAAGGAGCGGGTATGGGAGGCCGGTGGAGAAAAATCAGACAGCGAAATCGGCGATGATGAAGAAGACGGAAAAGGATCCAACTCTAGAATTGGCCAGGTTCCTCCTGGATAATCTGCAAGCATTCCACCAGGGAGTTGGAGGGACTTGTTGACGGATGAAGGAACACCCATCATTCTCGGCCTCCGAGTCTACACCCAGACCAAGGAACCCGTGCTTGTGATAATACGAATCAGGGCCACGAGCACCTGTTCCTGTCTCGGTTGCCGTAACTATGCTAGTAGAGATACATATACTCTGTAACCCTATTCCTTGTAAGATATCAGAAGTTCAGTTCATGCAATTCGCCTTCATTCGAACGCTTTTTCGATATATTCGTGTTTCCATTGAGGTGCCCCACTTTACATACATGTCTAGTACAAATCTGATGTCCAGGCCCATCCAGAATCCCCTAAAAATTGATAATTACAATGACGGATAGAACAAGTTGGTTAATTTCGTTTCCAAGTCAAAAATAGTTCATGTCTTTAATGCTCAGAAGATGACGCCACGGTAAGCGTTCAACTGGCCGCGGAGACGGGTGGTCTGGCCAGGAGTGAAGTTGTCCATGCAGGCATCATCGGAGTAGTCCATGTAGTTGTCTAATAAACGGCCATTAGAACATCTCGCATGAACGATCAAGATCAAGGTGGAAACTTACGGATAGGGTCAACACCGCCGCCAGTGCAAGTGTCACGGCCAATGGGGCAGCCAGAGGCAGGGCTTCCCTCGGGAGGGGTGTCAGAAACGGAGTCACCAGGGGAGGCGCATCCACCCTGGAAGGTGTGGTAGAGACCGACCCAGTGGCCGACTTCATGGGTGGCGGTCTGTCCCAAGTTGTAGGGAGTGGCGGTACCACCGGGAACGGACGAGTAGAGAATGACTGGATGGACCTATGTATTAGATTCGGTTGAAGACGAAGGGCACTAGGACAGACGTACCAACACCATCATCAGTGGGGTTGCTGTTATAGTCACTCGGGAATGTAGCATATCCCAAGAGACCAGCACCGGAGCCAGAGGTGAAGCCGACAGAGTAAATGTTGAGGGTGCTGGCACCACCCTGACGAAGGGCCCGCTTCATGGCGGTCTGTTGACTGGAGTCGGGTGCGACTCTCTGGAACCAATCGGCGTTGATGGTTCTGGTAATGTTGACAAGTGTGAAACTGAGACCGGTAGGGCTGAAGCCGCTGTTCAAGACACTGATCTGCTCAGTGATCTGAGTGGTACTGCATAGGAATATCATTAATTAGCTGGGATCCGAGAATGATGTCTAGGGAATAGATTTACGGGATATTGCCACCAGACAAGGCGGTGCTAGATTGGATGACATGCCAAATGACGGGGATGGGGGCAGCGGCTGCGATAGACAAGTCGCTGGCAGCAGCGGAGACAAAGGAGGCCTGCTTGACCTTGAAGTCGGCTTCGGCAATCTTGACTTGAGCCTCGGTTCTGCTGGAACCACAAGTTCGCCTATATGACGGTGTCAGATCGATTTTCGAGCGCTAAAAAACGATGTGGGACGTACTGAGCTGCGACGAGCGAAGCGGCGTAGACGATGCTGGTGGTGATTGTTGTGAAACGCATTGTAATATAGATGGGCTTAAGACCAGAGGGAGGAAGGTAGAACACGCTATTGGATTGTTTGGAGGTTCTCTCTCTCCCTTTTATACCATAACCAGGCAGTACTGAAAAATAGGACAAGGAAGTGTGCTATCCGACTCCGTACATCCCGTGAAAGCGGGATTTGAGATCGGGACATATGGAGGGTGAAGGATATGTTGCATAGCGCATGGTTCTTGAAGATCCACACAAACTGCGAAGATTTGTGAACCTGTGCACAAGAAGCAGCCGGCTTCTTGTGATACGGTTTCCGAAACGATTTAGTCTTCCAAGTTGGTGATCCCCATCTATGTCATCGGTGCTTCCCATCTATGTCATCGGTGCTTCTCTGACCCCGGCTGTATCGGCTGCCCAAGTGCACAGATATGTTCCATGTCGTTCGCTGGTGAGCATGCACCCGACAAAACATGGGATGTGCAGCAAAGGAGAACCATAATGGGAAGCAGCATTTGGTCTAGAGGACCATAAAGGTTTGGGCCATCTGATATGCTCAATGCTGGTCCCCTCGGGGAGAAGTGGTAACCTTGAGAGACATCGAAGCCTCAAAGTTCAGTCGCGCATCGAAGGTCAGTTGCCTATAGTATCACCGGGGGAATTGCATCGGTCGAGAATAACTTCAGAAGGGCAGTCCGTATCAGCCTGCATCCATATTCCAGACAGGAAAGTATCACACTGGGGTACATTTTTTGGCAAGATGTCTTGGTTCGCAGTCAAACATCGTGCTTGCTTCTCGGCTGCCAGTATGAGCTAAAATTCTTCAAATTTCAAATTCGGACAAGAATAGATGCTATAGTCACGAGTGGTGAAATATGTGCCATGTAGAGATAAGTAAATGAGCTTACGATAAAGGAAAGGATCGGTTAAACGCCACCAGAAGCAGAGCGGCGCGGCATATGTTCAGCACCGCGACCTTCCATAGGATGGTTAGAAAATGTCCTTAAGGTCCTTAAGGCCGCCATACAAAATGTAATTATTTGAGCTTAAGTGAGCTTAAGTTTAAAAAATGTCATTTAAAGACATCATAATGTACTTATAAATGTCATTATTTGGCGGCCTTAGCGGCCTTAGCCCCAGCCAAATGTTATAGGGGTGGCCTTAGCCCCACGCCTGGAATGAGCTTAGATGAGCTTAGGCAGGTTTCTGGGCGGCCGGGAGGTACTATAGGTCCACCAAACGGTAGGAAGTAGGGCTATATGTGATTATCCAATATTAATTGGCCCATTGACTCACCTGGGCAGCCAGCGGGAGAATTGGCAGTTGGTGGTAAGCTTGAATCGGAGGGTGGAGGCCCATCAATGCCGGGGCTGAACCCCTCAATGCTTTGTCGAAGTTACTCCATATATACTTACAGTGTATACACAAGGACTAACATGTACTAACAGGTAATTTGTGACCTCTGGATGGCAGAGGCGTGGGATATCGAGGATAGGATACACGTCAACATTACATGCAGAAGAAATGTGATTCGTGATACTTATGTACTAATTTTATTCTATTTAATGACAGCTAGAGTCGCAATTGTAGTCCTCTTCCTGTCGATGTAAGCTTTGAAAATAGCCGTAATCGGATGGGTATAACCGCGCTTCAGAAGGATTGAAGGTGGAATAGGGTCATGCTGAATACGAGGTTACGAAATTGTTGACACATAGGACATTTCATAAACCACGAATGAGATTGCTTCGAACTTCTCATAGAACGAGTCAATGTAGATGTGAATCCCATATATTTCTGGTTTCTATCAATGCATCATCCGAAGATTTGCAAATACATTATTTTTATGTGAACTATATTCTCATGATTTCCCCTCTCCAGCCCTTTCCTTGGCTATAGATGCCATAGACACTGCAGTACGGTTTCGACGCACAACCTAGAGCTTTACCCTTTTATTTACCCAAAGGCGGAGTCTATTACCCATCCTGTTCGCCGCACCTACACCCGCCCTCTACTGCCCTTATGCTCCCATCCCACATCCCCCACCTCATCCACTCTGTCGCCTAACTGCTCAGTCTCTTGCACAAAGATATGAAAAATACCCGGGTTCCATCGACGTCAATGATGCCGAAGGTGGTGCCGAACAAGATCTCGTTCGCTTGCAGCCAGTTGGGCAACTGGGTCCCCTATACATGCTTTCTCGGTGCTGAGGGCTGCCGTAGCCTCTCTTCCAAGGTCATTATATAAGGACATTTATGAGCTTATAAGTACATTATAATGCCTTTAAATGACATTTTTGAACTTGAGCTCGCTTAAGCCCAAATAATGACATTTTGTATGGCGGCCTTAAGGGCCTTAAGAACACTTTCTAACTATCGTGGCAGTCGCCATGGTCGGACCAAAGTTTTACTGTTTCTCGGCTTATGCTGGGGGACTACCATTGGCAGGAACTCCAAGGCAGGATATCACGTCTGGCTGCCAGTGCGAGCAGCGTCGTCGAGCGAGTTACAATGGTCTAGAGTGATGTATTCCTTGCCTATGAACGCAGAGTAACATATGGTTAGGTGTCTAGAATCTAGAGAGGTACTATCCGAGTCACTGACATGGGCCTTACCCAGAAATCAAACCTTCGGAATCCTCAGCGCACTCAATGGCGACTCCCAAGAATGGCAGTGATACCATTCGAGAGTAGGATACGCATGCATGTGACTGATTGCACTCCATAGTTATTCTTCAAGTACCGCATAATCTGAGTCGTAATTAATATCTCACTCGGGTCCAGTGACTCTCAGAAACAGAACTTGGGGTTGTTCAATCCTGTGCACTAGGATCGTTCTGAATTGGCGGCAGTAGCTCCTCGCCGAAGCGATTAATAGAGCGAAGAGGAGGAATTCAACAAAGTCATATCCAACGATCAACGGCGTTAGAACATCCTGAACAATGCCATCGATCTGAGGATTAGTGGCATAGTGAAATGGGTTGAAGGTGGCGACACCTAAAATAGATTTAGAGCTGAAATTTATGGCGAAGTAGAAGTTACGGATATGTAAAATGGGAGAATGCCTGGTATGTCCTACTCGATGGATTATCCGTACCCGGTTGTGGTTCCTGTTTTTCCCAAATTCCAAACCGACGCATTCACTTCCAAGGTGCTCCTCGTACCTGTACATGCCTGGACATCGAGCAACAAGAACATACTTCGATTACATACTATCATACATCGACTGGTTCCAAGTTGAGTTGTTACTAATTGCGTTGTGCACATTTATTCTGATTGACGATTCGAACCCCTCTGGCGGAGACGAAAGGCGCTCAAGTCCAAGTCGATCGGGCCCACCAAATAATTTCCCTCGGACTCGTCGTCCATAATATAAATGTACAATTTACATACCACATTAATTTTGACGTCCTCGTCATGGTGGTGGATTTGCATGTCTGGATTTGACTGGATTGAAAAATTATATCCTCATCCCCAAGACCTTTGGCTTTGGCTCCTACAAGGGCCGCCCTCTGATCACAATCACGATACGCGTCGAGGCTCGCTCTCCATATCCGAATCGCAGTAGAAATCTTTGATGATGAAACCAAACGAGCCGGGTAAATAAGCGTTGATGCGTGCTCCCTCCCGGATCCGACGAGTTGCCAGTTCGTGGATCGAGTCTGGCGAGAAGTGTCATCGTGAGGAGTCTGAGCAATCTCAGGGCTGCAACTTGCATTGGTGGAGGTGCAAGTTGAGAGTTCAAAGTTGAGAGGTTGAAATGAGGAGAGCTAAGAGTTGAGGTTAAGATGAGAGGGCTGTCAGTGTCACGACTCGAGGGGCGAAGGTGGTCACACATGATGCTAGTCACAGCGTGGCGGAGACTCCCATGCCCTTACTACATAGCAAACAACACAGCAGCAGCAACAGTCTTCTCCCGACTCTTTTTTTTGCATCCCGTAAGGCTGTCTGTCACAGGCAAGTATATTCAGTCTAGTCGAAATCATCGTAGACCTCTCAGTATCAGTATGGCTGGCGCTTATAAATGAGACATAAGCAAATGAACTTGCGGTACTACTAAAGGCTCGGTTAATACGCCAACAGAGCGCCGCGGCATATGTTCAGCACCGCGACCTTCCATTAGCCAAGTCGAGAGTCTATTATTCCTAGGCGCCAAAATAGCGGGAGGGAATCCCGGTAGTACTTTAGTAGCCGGTTCCAAAAATGAAAAGACCACATGGCCCCTCTCTCCCTCCCCCGGGCGTTCGATTCCAAGATTAGGAACTCCTGCAAACCGCTGGGTGGTCCTACATATATTCTCTCTCAGGACGTGCGGCGTGGTCGTGGCAGTCGCCATGGTCGGACTCTGTCGATCGGGCCCACCAAAATCATTTCCCTCAGACTCGTCGTCCATAATACAAATGTAAAATTCACACACCACATTAATGTTGACGTCCGCGTCAAGGTAGTTGGATTTGCATGAAACAACGCAGCATGCAGCAACAGTCTTCTCCCGACTCCGAATTTTTTTTGCATCCCGTAAGGCTGCATGTCACAGTAAAAAAAAAAGGCAAGTATATCCAGTTCTAGTCGAGATTGGAGCGAGCAGACGTCTCACTGGTAGTTAGGCAACAGACCTTATGCCTGGCGCTTATTAGCAATTCCATCGAGCATTCACTTTCACTTATGATCAGATAGACAATTAAGAATTAAAAGCTCAAGTATATACTCCAATCTATTTTTCCACCACCCAACACAGGCTACTTTCTCAACGGCACAAGCTTCCTCCCTCTCGCCCTCTCGAGCTCCTTCTTCCCTACAACCCCACTCCCTTTCGCCAACTTCTTTCCGGGCCCACCCAACCCATCCCCCATGCCCGTCGGCGCATGCCCACCCTGCAAAAGCCTAAACGCAGCCTTGATCACGTTCAACCTGTTCCTGCTTCCCCAAACTTTTGCACTGATATCTTTGAACCCGGCTGCTCGAAGGATTTGATGGAGGTAGGGGTTACACCTTAACCCGAACCCGACAGGTCGCGGACGCAAGATGAGCTCTGTACCACCGAGCTTGGCTCGCATCTCGGTCCACACCGTCCGTTTCTCGAACCGGTCCACGAAATCCATGTTTCGAATGGCGTCGATCCGTGCAGACTTGAGCGCCACCATGCTATTCGCATGCTTACCCTCACCCAACCCAACCAACCCATCCGCATTGCCCAACAAAACCAGGTACGACACGCGTCGTATTTTGCCTTTGCCGGTTTGTTGGACGACGCCGCGGCGGATGAGGACGGATTGGTGGAGGCTGTCAAAGTACCCTTTGGAGACGGGAAGGGCGGTGTAGAATTCGTCTGCGGATTCGGCGAGTTTGGGGAGGGAGGTGGGGTCAGAGTCTGAGGAAGCGTAGTTGTGGAAGACGGAACGGTGGTTCCGCACGATGACTTTGTTGTGGAAGGGGTTTGTGGCGTCTGGGGGGAGGTCGAGGATGTCTTTGGGGTCTAGGAGGGGATTGGATTCCATTAGGTCTGGGAATTTGAATTCGGTTGGAGGAGGTTCGAAGGAGTCTGTTGAGATGTCAAGACATTGCTAGGATATACTAGGAATGACAGAGACACGTACTTAAAGACGAATCCCTCGCGGCGTTCCGAGCTCTAACAACCGCATCTTCCTCCCGCGCTTCCCCTTCCTCGCCCAGAATCTGCGACTCGTGTATAACAGGCGTATCATCCACACGCAAAGACGCGTCGCGGAGCCTCTTCACCACGTTTACCGAGTCTTTGGAGGGGGGGACGAGGTCGAGGCCGTTGCGCGAGTAGAACTGGAGAAGGCGTTCGAGCAGTTCTGGGGTTTTTGTGGATTTGAACTCGAGCCAGTCGTGTTCGACGGCTTCGGAGGTTGGGGTGTCGAGGTCGGTGAGGAGTTTGACGGAGGGGTCGGATTCCATTAGGGTGCTTAGGTAGTCAAAGGTGGTTATATCTGGTGGTGGGTATATATCAGATTTGGGGGGGACTAGGAAGAGTGACGACGTACTAGCTTCGGAGAGAGCGGCTTGAGCGTCTGCGGTGAGCCATGCGGGAGCCTGTGGTTCATAACCTACACACAACCGTCAGTGCAAAGGAAAAGACCCATGTCAAAAAACCACACACCACTTTTAACCAGCTCTTCCGGTGGGTTCCTCAAATAAAACCTAATCTTCTTGGCCACGTCCTTGGAATGCAAACCACGAAGGATGGCATGAAGACGTTTCTCGACCTGCTCGATCTCGTTTTGTTTGTCGGTGAGGAGGAACAGGGCTGCGACGCGCTTGGCTAGGTCGTCGTGTGCGAGGTCTGGGGTGAGCGAGCACAGGAGACGCTCGAATTCGGGTGAGGGTGGTGTGGTGGTGGTTTTGGTAGTGGCTTTGGGATGGGTGCTGGCATACCGCCAGTGTTGTGAAGACAAGGGACGTGCACGAGACGCGAAACGTGCAGCGCGCAGAGCTTGTTTCACAGCCAGCATCCTTCTTTCACCAAGTTCGTCGTGGCGAGGCGAGCGAGCGAAGAATCAAATTTGGGCTCGCCGGAATGTTTATGTAATAACGGAGGCCTGGCTATTTCCTCTCTCACTACGCTTAAAGCTGCCACGACGATGTCTCAACAAGACACACTCTCCAACGACCTCAACGTCTCAAACCTCTACACCTCCATCAACCGCCAAAAGTAAGCAGCAGCGGCCCCTTCATCTTCCAAAGTATTAACGAACCCCTGCGAGCCAAGCGTGCACGGATTGAACTTGACGACGCCCGAAGACGCAAGGGCGATTATCAAGCCTTGGGCAGAGCGCGAGGATACCACGAAATGGGCAGACTCAAATGTAGATGATCAGGTGTGTTTTGTTAGTAGTCTTTCTTGTTGGAGCTTATGAGGGACGATGTGATGCAGTTGATTATACACGTCCCGTTCATGGAGAACGTCCGGATTCGGTCTATACTCCTCAAACTCGGTACGCATCTCTCTCCTACTATGTACACCACTCCCATCTGACTTACCCTTGGAGGCAGAGGAGAATCCACACCGCGACACCTCCGCCTCTTCGTCAACCACAGCACCATAATCGACTTTGGCGCCGCAGAACAAACCAAACCACATCTCAACATCTCGCTCCAGGTTGGCGAAACCAGTGTGGTCGAGTACCCGCTCCGATCAGCCGCATTCTCAAGCGTCCATTCCTTGTCGCTATTTTTCGTGAGCACTTTCGTTCATATCCCCAACAAAACCCATCACTCACACTTACCAGAACGAATCGGTAGGCGAAGAACTCTCCCGCATCTACTACCTCGGCTTCAAAGGCGACATGCGCAGCGTCCAGCGCCAAGTAACGTCTGAACTGCAAGTCCCCGCCCCGAACGCAGCTGACGCTTCCTTGATGAATAAAGCGGCAAATAGGGCGGCTCAGCAGCCTACTGCGCATTAGCCATCTGTTGCCCGTTGTCGTCGTGCATATATTGTTCGACGAGTTTTTATCCCCCCCTCGTTGAATTCAACGTTGATCCATAGAAAAGACGCGCAAGTAAAGACTACATACTAACTAGATTGTACATAGGAATGTAAAATATACATGTGATATCCTCAGCTCAATCCCCCAAATCTCACCGCGCCTCCGACCCAGCCGCAGCAGCCTCGCTCAACGTCACCTCATCCTCGCCCACATGCGGCTGCAACTCTTCCTGCCTCACACCTCTCACCTTCACCGCATACTCTCTACACTCCTCCCTACTCTCAACCAACCTCTCATCCTCCCTATCATACACCACAACCCTAAACGGTCTCCTCCAAATCCCATTCTCCATCACAACAGGATCCACCAAACACCCAAAATTATCTTCCAAACACGCTTTCACCACACCCAACATGTTCTTATCAGGCGCATACGTCCCGGAATTGTTATCAACCACCAACTCCCACTCCACATCCTCATCCCCTCTCCCCTCGCCAAAATTCTTCCAACCACCCACAGGCCTAGGATGAAACTCGCCCGAATACCTCACCTCCGTCGCACAGTTGCTGTGCAAAGCATGTTTGGACGCAAAGTCGACGAAAAAGGCGGCACCTGTTTCGCTGAACCGGAGGGTGTCGTCTTTGGAGGAGATGATGTAGGTGTAGATCGCGGGTTTGATGCGTTCCATGGTGGTCGAGAGGGGTGAACCGGCGTGCAAGACTTCTTTGAGCGTGATGGGTTGTTCGATGGAGTTGACGTCGAACCCACCACCCTCGCCAACAGCAACGCGCGTATCAAGCGTACCCGACCCATTATCCGCAAGACGCGCATAAAGCATGCTATGCCCAGCCTGAATCGTCCTCCGCACCGCAACGCACCCAGGCCCCGTCCCAAAAATCTTCTGAGCCGCAGGGTACGCTCTGTTCCACCCTTGATGCGTATCACCAAAGTGTAAAGGCACGTTTGTGATGTGGAATTTCCAGGTCGAGTAGAGCCGTGGGTCGTTGCCAGAGTTTTGGTTGGGATTTGAGTCGGGGTATGAGGTGGAGTTGGAGTTTGGGTTTGGTGAGCGAGTGGGGAGGAGGATCCCGGCTGTGGTTGAGATTGAGAGTCCAGAGATGCCTAGAGCAACACTTCCACCCGCTGCTTCGCCTAAAGACCGTGCAGTCAACAACCCTATTGTTGGCGAAAAATGGCGGGTGAACCGAATGGGTCCATCAAACAGATACCACAGCTCTTTATCCACTCTCCCCCTCCCCCTCCTACTACTCCCACCCCCACGACTCAACAACAACCCCTCACTCGCCATCGAACTCTCAATCTTCAACCAAAACGTGCCCCTCGCCTTCCTCAACGCCAACACGGACCCTTGAATCTCCAATTCCTTCGCACCGGGCGAGACAGAGGTGGTGAACCGCCCGATGAGGTCGTCCGTCGCCGACCCCTCGTCTTTATCGTGCACTTCGACGTTTAGAGAGGCGGTGCTGGGCACGTTTTTGATTCGCCAGGTTTCGTTCCAGACGGGTGAGAGCGTGTTTTTTATGACGTTTGAGCTGGTGTGTGAGAGAGAGAGAGGAGGGTTAGCGTGGGGACTAGACACTGGATACAAGGGGAGAGAACGTACACGAAGGTTATGCGATCGTCGAGTTTGGCGACAAAGTATGGATCGGCGGTTCCTACAACGTCCATCTTGGGTAGACCCGAGGCTCCGATGAACTGTTCATCACCCCTCCCTAATTAGCCATGGCACAAAACTAAATCGCGCAAAAAGCAAAACAAACAAACGGGGAGTCCTAGTCTCAAGAGCCAAAAAAAAAACACAAAGCTCACCTGGATCTGCAAATCAACCAAGGGAACCTCGATCCCAGCCTCTGCAAGCCTCTGCACCAAATCGTCCTTCAGATCCTCCTTCTTTCGGTGCGTCTTTTCGAGGACGCCTTGTTTGACGGTGTCGAGCATCGCGCGTGCGCGGCCCGACATGCTGGTGCCAGTGGTTGCGCTTGCGTTGGCGGTTGAGGTTGTGGGGAGTCCGACGAGCTGGTGGAGGTGGAGGTGCCGGCGTTTCATTTATTTTTGGGTGAGGGTGGGTTAGATGGTTCGTGTGTGGTTGCAGTGGAAAGTGGAAAGTGGGAGGAAGGGAGGGAGGTAGAGCGGTATCAGCACAACCCCTTTATATTGAGAACAAACGAAACCTTACTTGGAATTATAAAGAGATAGAGACCAGCGGCGGTGGGATGTGCTGCGCAGGACGGTAACGTTATGGTTAATAATTGGGCGCGGAGAATGGAGAGGCCCATTAATGAACCCTATCGCCTTGGTCTTATTGTTAGTCCCAGTGTTAGATTTTCGTAATGTATGAGCTGCTCACAACCCGCACAGTCCGCAACGGTTGGAGGTTGAAGAGGAGCGGAGGGGGCGACAACTTACTAAACCCCATGTCGTCATCGGATCGGATGTTTTACTCGGAAGGGAAGTCGTGAGGAGGAGGGGGCCTGTATGTATCTCTTCAAGTTCAAGCTCAACTTCGAGAAGTTTCTCGAGGTAGAAATACTGTACATATCCCAGATTCGAGAGAAACGGGGTTTTCGTGCTGCCGCTGCCGGTTATGCATGCACACATGTACTCGGCATCGGAGGGAATGCCGGGACCAAGCCCGGAACAAGACCAGGGTCACGGTTTCGGCTTCAAGTTGAAAGTTCTTCGGGCTGTGCAAACCCTAGTATACTGAGCGCTGAGGGTCGCGTGCAGCAGCTTCTTTAATTTTAATTTCAGAGGAAGCTTACTACTTACTACTTATCGATCATATCTTGCGCTTGGAACATAGTCTTGAGCACCCTAAAACTAAAACCAAGAAGAAAACGTTCGTTGTGTCCAAGACCCAAGGAAGACATGAGATAAGAAAGAAGATGTCATCTAAGGAAGCCTAAGGAGGGCTTAGTGGTATCATCGGACACATGGATGGTTGTTGGTCTGCGCACGCCGTTTGGTAAGCGGATTATAAGTAATCTCGGCGCCCTATATCTATCACCACGATGTCCACTTTACAAATGCCGTCGTGATGTCACCGTCTAGAGTCCCCCAGCAATCGTAGACTTTAATACATAGATGTGTTTGAACTTTGTGTATGCCATGAAAGTACGTTGTATTGCGTCGAACTCGAATAAATGATTGAAGAGATGGGAAGTTCCAACAGAAAAAGCCTCTCGTTGGCTATTCATATCATGATTTACCGGTATCGCTCGAGTCCGACTCAACAGTGGACGAACTCTTTTGCTCACATCTTCTTCGTCCTCCTGTCCTTCAACACTCCCAATTCGAGTAATTACACCAACATCCTTCTCAGCCCCAGGAAAGTTTGTCAAAAACCAGACCTGGCGAGATGGACGCCGACTGGCACACAAGAGTCGACGACTTTCACTGGGTGTTAAATAATCCGTAGATCTGAATGCGTGTTGGACAGGGTTTTTCTTTGATGTGTTAAATGCAATTGGCACACGACTCGAATTCTGACCATAAGCGTCCCAAAATTTGACCCAGTTCATACCAATGAAGACGCGTCTTGGGGAAATGAGAGTACGAGGGACTCTCTGTGTACATCATGTATGTTAGGCTGCCAACTTACATGCACCGGTCCGGTAACGCCAAAACGCGATGGTGCTATCAAATACTATCTATCTACACTATGCATTGGTTCAGAATACACCTAATAAACGTCCAAGAACTTCAAGGCTACACTTACTGTGGAATGAAACTGCTTATATTGTCTATGTATTACAGCCCGTATAGCGCGACTTCGTGGAACGTTGGTTGCATTCCCAGTCCTTACGCACGGGAACGCAATGGAGTCCGTAACTAGGTCTTCGCTTGGCTAGGTCTTCAACAGTTGTCTGGGTGTGCGTCCGAGTCTATTTATAATTCCTTGATGTTGCAATGCAGCACCCATGTACTACATACATACCACTAAGCGCTGACTAGCATTTCCCATACCGTGTCCTCGGGTTCGGCGGTGCGAACTATATTCACAGGCTTCTGAGAAATTTTTGAACGGTTTCAAAACGGTTTACTAAATTATTTACTAAATTGAAGAGTCTCCTTGAAGCCCGCGCACGTTCCTCATCGGTCTTCAAGTGAGACCCGTTCTAGATATGTTACTGTTGCAACGACATCATCTTACACAACTAGAGCATGGGGCCGTGAGTCAGGGACCTCCGCAAAGAACCCAGACCTGCATTCATCTGACTTCTATGGAACTATACTTGAAGAGTGGTGAACAGCGAAGGAGGGTCTAGCTGCACGTTAATACCTGCCTACCTTGGTATTTCAAGTGCCGCCCTTAATTTCCATTTGGCAACAGCTGTCACAACTGTTGCTTTGTTACTTTAATCTCCTTGTTACCCAGCGGCTAGTCGATCCGTCTGATGGGGCGCTCACTCAGCATGGCTTGGCGCTCTTTGTCTAGGTATAAAAACCCCCAGAGCTCTCCAAGTTTTCCCTAGAGACGTCTGGTACATCTTCTCATATCAACACCGTTGACCGGTTCTTGCTCTACGCTTCCTCACAACTAAAACAGCCCAACATTATCAAACTCCACTCGACCATCATGCAATTCAAGACTATTCTCGTTGCTCTCGCCCTCTTGGTTCCTTCTGCCGTTCTGGCTGCACCCACACCTGATGCTAACTATGAGCTGGAGGTAGGATTGCATGATTGCCCTTTATCCCATTTGCCCTAACGCATCTTTTCTTTCATTAGGAACTTTACCAACGTCTCGCAAATTTGGAGGAGGCTCTCTTCGCGCGCATGCCCATAAAGGCATCAGTCAGCGTTCGCCCAGATCCCTCTGGCGACTACGCGGCTGTGGCCAGTGGCAGGGCCAGTGCAGCAGCCAAGGCCGACTACACCAGGGCCGTCGGTCTCGTCACCAATTTGGTAAAGAACGCTGGGTCGAGGATCAAATATGATGCCAAGGTCGATGTGACGCTCAAGAACTCGGCTCACACTTCGCGATCCGACCCTATCAAGCATTACACTTTCAGCTTCCATGCGCCGGGATGTGGAGGAAAATGCACTGGGCATGCTTATGAGGGCTCGGGCGGAAAGATTTGGAGCGCTGCGAACAGGCAGCTTTACTAGATTGAGTGGCTGTATATGCATTTGGATATTTGGTGGACTAGGTCATAGTCAGGAGGCTGTAATCACAATAATGCAAACCTTGATGCACAATCCTAATGTATGAATTTAGAGCCACAATCCTCATGGTCGGGCCAATTTGTCTAATAATGTGAGCAGGGAATAAGGTGGTATGTCGCATTGCCAATAGGGGCACCGTGACTGAGTCACGAGACTTGTCACATAAGTACCACGTTACGCGACGCGAAGTGTGACATCGCGAACTTTGGGTCTCGAACCGCGACGAGCGTCGTCTAGCCAACAGCCATTGCCCTCAATATTGCCTTATATCTTCCTCATCGCCGTCTTTGAAAATGGGTATAGCAAACAGCGAGCGCAGCGATCCCTGTTCTGACTCTCGGTCGCTACCACCCAAGGAACCGTCTACACTCTTGACATGTATTCGCTGCTTAGATCTCTGGGACCATATCGCAGGTTTCGTGGACCCTCCTGACATAATTTCGTTGAGGAAGGTGTGTTCATGGCCATAAAGACTTCATCTCATCTGATTTGTCTTGTTGAATCAGACATGCTCGCTTCTTTATGCGTTGAGTCAAAGGACCTCTATCTGGATCCAGGCGGCTCAAGATCTATGCTATACTCACGGGTTGCTATCGACGTCCTTCCCTTTTGAAACGATGTCTCTGTCTGATCTTGAGCACTTAGCCCTATCCCCTTTTCGCTTTGAGGCAGAAATCCGTAATAATCACTGGCAATACCTCTCGCCTGTGCAAACTCGAACTTTAATACCACGGCCAGGTCGTTTCTCAACGGGCGTGGTCATTGATTCGTTATATTTACTCCCCGGTGGGCGCTATCTCTTCACCTGCACACAATCGGAGGGAATATACCTCTGGGACCTTGGTTACAACGCTGCGTGTTCTCCAAAGCTCCTCCCTTTGGCTCATCTCCCAATTGCATCTTCGTTCATCACCAACCAGCCGCTTCCTACCGAAGATGGAAAAGGAGCTCAGCTGTTAATCTCTTGCTCAAAGTCAGTTTTTGCTTCGTCAGTATTGTCTCAGAGTTTGGTCGGCTGGCTCAACATTTATTATACAGCCTAAAAGGGACAGAAGAGTTGCGCCTCTATGAGTGCTATCCTGCTTTGGATAAGCCCAGATTTTCCCTTCTCAAATCCTCAAAGCTATCTGAACGTCCTCGTCTGATGGTGCAGTCTAATCAATGCATCATTCTGGTAAAAGACGACTCGACTGTTCTGGACATATATGCCCCGCGCTCCGACTCTTCAAGCTGGATAAAGCGGGAGTGGGATCCACAAGTGGAGTTGCAAAGCGTGAGCTCATGCACTACAAATGGAGTGCTGAATATTGACACCCTACTTAGGTGGCAATGTTCAATACCACGGTGGTCGGCTTTGATTCCAACGCAATATATGTCTATGAATTACCGCTGTGTTATTCATCTGTCATACGCGTGGAGCTGCCGGAAGCACCTGCAATAACTCTGAAGCGCCCCGATTCCTCAACTCTCTCGATGGTCTACACATCTGACTGGACTGGCCGTAGGATGGACCATTTGCTCTGTCTCCTTGCTCCATCAGACGACGATGAGCTTCCGGCTGAAGAAAGGGAGACGGCCATGCATCTCTTTCGCATGGAATCGTTATCGCTTTTACGCAATCCACGAATTCCTTCGTATCTTCCCATCCAATGCGGCTCTTTTCAGTCTGTGATTGGAGAGTCCGACTATGCGCTACCGGATTGTGCCTCAGGAAATCGATTATGGCGGAGTCCGACAGATTGCTTTGTTTTAGGACTGTCGACAGGGAACGAAGTGGCTTTGATGAAATATGCGTTGCCAGAAGTTGACTGTGCCGATACTGTTTTCATGACCATGGAGTCCACAGATGATCAGTGTCTTAAACTGGATAATTTTAGCATATGTTGCTCGACGGGAAGGCTTGTTACTGCGCACCCTGCGTATCCGTACGACACTGACGAGTGGGAAATACATGTACATGATTTCCTAGCTCCGTCTTCTTTGTATAATAATGGTTGATTGTCGCCGTTTGAAGATTTAGGAATACATTTTGAGAACAAACCCTGGAATGGGGGTAGGAATGGAAGCTCTATGATTATGTGCATTGCCCAGTGCCGAAGTAACATCCCTCGAAGGCACTTCTGTCATGATCTAGGGCGATTCCTAACCTTGAGTCGAGACCCAGAGACCCGGGTATAAATTAAAGATGTATTATACATACAGTGCATATGAAAATATCCATACAAATGTCCAATCCCGCCCGAAAGAATGCAAGCAGAGAAGAGCAAAGTCCTAGTAGATAAATGAATGGATGGTCGGTTATAAAGATAAGTATTACATCTACTTGTTCAAGCAGCGCTAGATATTAGGAACGATTAGTGGTCGTCTGCGCCCCGCTTTCCCCACTTGACGGTTCGAACGGCACCATCGTGCCACGACTCGACACGCCTTCGAGCAAGAACAGACATTGTCGATCCGTCGGTTCCAATAAAGCCCATTCCGCCTGACTGGATGGCTGCATCAATGAAGACTGGGTACCTTATTGTACAGACGATATGTCAGCAAACAGATTTGCAGCACACTGATGAGAAATGGATGGGCGTACCAGGGCCCATAAAGAGCGACAGTCTCTGAATGATCTATCTTGTACCATCCCCGCTCTCTGACCTCATCCCACCAAGGTTCGTCGCTTTCGTCGCTTGTCATGATGACATGATCTACCATAATTCCTTTCCTGTGCAGTAGCTCCTCCTTCACCTCATCCACCCGCCTTGCAATGACTGAAATGGGAGCGAAACAGTCGAGGATGTTGGGTGTTTGGTAGTCTGCGCAGATGTTCGCGAAGTCTCCGTGCCGTACGTGAATAGCAATCCACTGTTTATTAAGAGAAGATCGGATTGGGGAATAATAATAAGGAAAGGATGGTGCTTACGGTAGGTGTTTTCTCGCCATCAGGAATGCCGAGGGTTTTCCGCACATATTGGTCCGCGAGCTCGTTGACCCGAGGTGTCCAGTGTAAATGCTTTCCTACGAATCGCCACGCGGGGCTGAAGTCGTAGTCGAACTCGAAACCCTTGTGAATAGCGCTCATCAGACACGACCGAGACCACTGATATATATACTAGGAAACATACCACATGTGACCCGACGAAGTAGAGATAGTCGTAGCAGAGCAGTTGCTCGTCCGGGGGGAGTTTAAAACCAAGATATCTCGATTCCCGGGGCTCTACAAGGTACTCATTCCTGGTTTCGGGGAAAGCGAGAGACGCGAGCGCCGAGAATGAGATGAATTCGTTCGGATTCGATGGGATGAGTTTGATCCAGTCAGGAGCCTTGGTGTATGAGATTTCTGCAGATCGGGTGTGAGCGCAAGATCATCGCTACGCTCACGATCGCGTGCAGGATTGACTTGAAGGAAAGACATACCAAGCTTCAGAATATCAGGCTGGAAACTATCTCTCGGCTTGTTTTGGTTGGGCAACGAAACTTCCCAAGTATTCCAGCATCCTAATTCATCGACTTCTTGGCTGGTGTTTGACTTGACGTCGCTCCAGTCCAACACTGGCATTCTGAGCTCTCGTCGTAATCTTGGAAGGTCGAAGACTTCACCAAATGGTACAGGAGGGACTTGAGGCCCGATATGAGTTGGCAAGTACATCGCGACTATGGGTATCCGTTCAGTCAGTTTGGCAAGGTATATTAGGTTAATCTGGTGCGTAGAACGGCTGGCCGTGAGTTAGCTGTCGAGTGGGAGGCGATAGGGCGTACGTAGGTCATAACGTCGTTGGCTAGGCAATAACGCTTTGTCGTCAGCAGCAATCCGGAAGTCGTCAAGTATGATACTCACTCCACCCAGCAGAAATCCAAGTTGTAATGTACTTCTGGTTTGGTAGGAGGTTGTCTGCAAATCTTACGTTAATATCCATTATGAGTGCGTACTACCTGTCCGCGTACCCCTAAACTTGTCCTTCGGCGGTCCATTGAGGACAGTGGAAGGCTCCCACTCCGAACTATCCTCCACACGTTCAGGATTCTCGACGCTCTGCCCATTATTTTGGTGACTCGTCGTCCATTTTGTGACGGTGAATGTTGCTGGCACTGAGCCGAACAAACTGAAGGACCCAAGCAACAAGAGTATGATAAAGGCGACGGCTACCAGGCGACGATTCCGCCAGGGTCTGGACGGAAAGAGACGATTGGAAGTCGATTCGTGTCTTGCATCCGGGTTCATGATACTCGGTGAACGGTGAACTTCGGAGCTGAATGGACCAACTAACTATCCTTGAGGGGAAGAGAGTTTGGTCCCTGGTGAACTATGGGTTCTTGAAGCTCTTGGTGTGGGATCCTGCGCCAGGGACAGTGGGCGCACGAAACGTCAGAGAGAAAGATTGGGGGATTGCGAGGTGACAGAGTTGCCAGCCCTCAGGGCCTGGGGAAAAACCGCGCAGGGTGACTTTCCAATCCATCAAACAGGTCCGACCATCAATTCTGCGGAATCAATAATGTCCTTTGTTATTTCCGAATCTCCATTTGATATGTCACGAGAACATAATTGATGGTACATGACAGTGAGACTAATTATAGCTGCGCAGCCACCCGCAAAACATTCAAGGTAGGGACAGGTCATCAATTGGGCCTAGAGCCCAGCTAGTGGTCTTCTCAACTTCATAGGAACCAACACCTGCCACTGCAATAAGAAAGTGACCCTACCTTGGGCAGGAACACCGCAAATCCACTCTAACCTCCCATCACCCCCCAAGCTCCCAAGGTCAGCATCTGACGCGATCTCATCTGCTCCTGCCCACCGCACAAGGATACCACGACCGACAGTAAGCGGGGCAGGTACTTTTACCCCCAGCACATTATCCACCATATTGAATTGCAATTGCTTCGTCACCGAGCTTGAACTCGAATTTCCATTCACACCGCCATGGCCATTGGTCTTAAAATTCTCTCCGGGCTCCAAAGGTGGAGAAACGAGCTTAACAGTTATGGCCTCGTCCTGAGAGATAGGTACTTGGTCGAGAACTTTAAGATTTGTTATGGACAAGGACTTGGTGTTGTGGACGGTGATCCGCTGGCTGTAGGTGTAGACTTGGGACTTAGACATGAAGCCTGTCTGGGCGGTTATCTTTGAGAGGGGAGGATACGTAATGTGGATTGAAGGGTCGATACTGTGAGATGAAGGCTTTTAGCCTTTTGAGATGCTCGGAGGGCTAGAGAATAGACGTACCCCAGAGGACAGTCAAAGGTCTCGTTAGGACTTACGGTGGGTATGTTCGAATGGGCAATGAAGCTTCCATCAACATAAATGCTGGCGGGGCCATTGATGAGTGTATATTCTGATTCGTTCTCAATGATAGCCTACGCCCATGAGCAACGGTTATGCATGTACATAGCAATATAATACTCACTTTAAGATGCACTTTAGGCATCTGCTTCGGCACAGAGACCCATTCCATGTCCGCATCAAAGGATAGCCTGGCGACAGTGACGTTGTGAGCTACCCCATCGCTTGGAATCGACGTCAGACCAGGGACAGTGAGAGTGGAAGTAATGGCTCCGTTGCCAACAACATCCATTGAGCGATGCTCCATGTGCACCTCTGGTGAGTTCAAGTCCACTCCATCTAGTCCGGCCCGAGAATGTCTCGAGGCGTCACTGCCGAACGACCGAAGTTTGGGCTTGGGTAAGAGAGCTGCAATGGGGGAACGTTTCCAAACTGTCGAGGAGATCATCCATGGGGAGAGTGTAGGAATTTGGACACCAAATGTCGGAGTAGCCGTTTCCAGGCAAATAGGAACGCTGGTCCAGTCCTAAGGGGTATTGAATACAAGGCAGCTTATTAAGAGGGTATATGTACCTCTCCAGTGTCTTGCGTGACAGCGCCTTTGTAAGTTAAAGATACCTGGTGTTCATCCGTTTGCAAGTTGACACGGATATCGTAGGTAGCTGACCAAGTAGCGTTGCGAACAGCTAAATGGCAAAGAAGAGTTAGCCTTGGGAAGGCATAGTTCACGAACTCAGGCACCATAAACGATAGCAAGTTTGACCTCTCCTTCGAACTGGGCAGAGATGCCGATAGTAGCCTTGACGTTGAGTTTGCCATTGGTGGGTGGCTGATTGAAGACCTTCTTTTCTTCATGTATTTCTGCCTCCAACACCTCCTTGCGCTCGTTCAGATCCACTATTCTGGCATCAAGCTTTCCGGCCGTGCTCTCATAGCCATCTACAGCAATCTGAAGATCTGATACATCAATATGTTCCGAAGTCAAACTTCCGATAAATGTCTCGATGGAAGAAACGGCTTTCCGTGCCCGGGCCAACGCGTTGGAGATGGCTGTCAATTCCCCTTGCAATTCCTTGAGCTTTGGAGAGGTGGTCGGAGCGGGAGGCAGCTCTGATTGAGAGACAGTGACATCGTGGATTGTTGCAAGGCCACGTCCCTCCACCCTAATTTCAAATCCTCAGGCATTGTCCAAGAGAAATCCGACCGTATGCTCACCTGAACGACTCCTGGTCTATAGCCGTTGGCAACCCAGTTATCGCAACTAGGTTTTGTCCTGCCTTCACATTGAATTTAAAGAGACGCGTAACCTCGGCTCGTCCAGAGTACACCGAGATGCTCAGAATCTTGCTATCTTTTCCTGAGACCAATTCGATGTCGTTCACAGTTTCGAGTCCTGGTGGCGGAGGGAGCGATCGATCACGGCTGTTGGTCATTTTTAGTACTCTCAGCGCTCGGTATGAGAAATTCGTGTTTGAAGAATCGATTCTTGGGGCATTGTCACGAGCCACTATTTATACGACGTCGATCCTTGGGTTCAACGTTCAGGCGCCACACCTCACTGCCATTACCAGCCGTATACTTGAATGTATCAAACAAATGATAACGGGTGCTTGGAGACAAATTGCCCTCATCTTCCATCTTCAGGCTTTTGACAGTCTGAGAGGAGCTTAAGATTGATCGTGATTGTGGAAGGTCCAACTTCTGTTGCACCCAGGCTCTCGTTGCTTGGACCCTTTTTAGCTCAGTGAACAAATTTCCCGGTCCGACCCAGGCTGCCGCCTGCCCCGAGTTCTGGAGGTGTACGCTACTAAGGATGGTGCGATCAGGACAGAGAGCCAGTAAAGAATCTGAATGATACGAAATCTCATCTGTCCTATCTGCCAGTTTGCGATGTCCGAATTATCTTGCCAGTGATCATAATCGACACTCCACAATGGTTGAAGCACATAGAGGACATAAGACTGATTGATGAGCGTCAATTATCACTGTGAGCCCTTGTATATCCCGAACGTCATCCCGTAGGATGAAACGTTGATGTCCAATTTAGACGTTGACGAACGTGAGAGAGTGAGGCTGCCTGTGTCTACAGCGCTATGGCTAACATTGCTCTTATTTTCAAGGAGAATTGTGGCTGTACTCCTGACCATTTAACATGCATACAATATACTTCACTCCCGAAGCGACGAGTCTTCCACAGCCTCGAGGAGTCACTTATTTCCCCGCGCCAACCGGGTACTCCTTGACCTATTCCTCTGGACGGTAAGCGGTATGGTCAATGATGTAATTTGGGACACTGATTAACCGGCGAACTACTGTATAGTGTGGTAGCTCGAGGAAGTTGAACTTAAGCTAGTCAGGCTGCCTCTACCGAACACAAACCGAACCGTGAGAACAATGCTTCGGCTTTCCCCGTAAGTATTGGTATCTGGGTAAGTAGGCCATTCCATTTTGTTGGGCTTCTGAAAATTGGGATTCGCGTCTTAGTGAAATTCACAGTCGTTTGCATATTAACTTGCGCGACCAAATTTTGAATTCAAGTTGATGGGGCAGCTTAAAAGACTCCGTGTGACTAGAGTCACTTGACTGTCCGGTGCTGCGTAGTGAACCGTAGTAGTAGTGCTACGTCCAACGAGAGTTGCAAATTGGGCTATCGGGCGACCGAAATCTACATGCCATCTGACAACCTGGTAATGCATATCTATTATCATATAGAACCTGTGGCACCATTGAGACGATGATAATGCTTAACGGGACGATGGTATCAGGTTCGGGGCTGGGAACTCAATAACTATGTCGGCAATCACTGATGTGACTATGTCACACATCGAATTCAAAAATTGGTCGCGCAAGTTAATATGCAAACGACTGTAATATATATGGCAGGGCTTTTTGGACAATAATAATGCAATGAGATCAGTGATACCCGTTAATGCTGCGTCTTGCCCATGTAACGTTTAATCCGGGTGCAATGGTTAGCATAAGCATAGGTTTATAATTCCCGGACGCAGATGGGGGGTTCTCGCGATGGGCTGGTCCGGACAGGGGGTGAGCGGCTGGTAGGCATACGCCGAAAGTGGGTACAGACCCTGGGCTACCTTTCAAGTTCTGGCACTTCGAAGGGCAGGAAATCCGAAGTCGCAGAAGAGAAGTACTTTTTCGCCCCATTCTTTGAGCTATCTGCACGAAGTCGGGACTCGGGAGTCACGACACAGATTCTCACCTCCGGTAGTCCCTGTAGTGGGATCCGGACGCAGACACGGGGGGGTTTGAAGCCTAAAAATGTCGGCTACAGACGTGTTCCCGGCAAAAGTCCTCCGAGTGGGGCATCGGGACTCCTACATATTACAACAGCACCCGGATTAAACAAATCAAGCATGGCATGGGCATTACATGTATTTTTGTCCAGAAAAAGGGCCCATAAATATGTCATTCTTCAAAGCTTCACTCTCGATTATACAAGACATGGGTTCACACGGTTGACGGCAGGACACGGATCAGCGAATTCCGCCCGCGCCAACTACAATCCCCCTTTGAACTGGAACCATCGTCACCGTACCTGTACGTACCATTGCCGTTTCTCCCGCTCAGTATACAGTTCAGTTTCGTGAAAATACGGCATCGCGATCAGCCCAATACCCGATGCAATAACCGTTGACTGAAATGCCCGGGGGAGTCTCTTCGGGTGAGCAGGGTTCTTAATGCTCCAAGTCTCTATAAATCGGCACACACTTAGATACCTCGGCACGGCTAATGCATATGCGACATCCTTGGTGGTGTGAACAATTTGGGTGGTATGACGGTATCGGTAAGTCTCAAACCTGAAACGGCTATCAGCCTCAAGTTTTAATGCGACGTCTATCGGACACCTATATAGTAGTAATGCTTAACTCCGTTACCCGTAGTTCCTAAAGCAAGTTCGAACCCTCCGGCTGGGCGTGGTTTAGGCACGGTGAGTTGACCGTTCTAAAGGCATGGTCCTTTCTTCGGTGGCTTGGAACTCATTGCACCGTCTTAGACAGTAGTTCATGAGACTGGCCACGCCAGTCTTTATCATACACTTGAAAACGGATGCGAGGAGCCGGGAGATTATATTGATGACACCGGGGCAGAAAGTGTCGCCGCCCGTCCTATCGGCCTTGACAGCTGTCCTGGGGAACTACTCGACCCCATCCGTGAGTTTCTCCCGTTTGTGGCTTAATGGAAAGAGACTCTGACTGTCCTTGAATCTCAAGACAATTTCGCGGATTATACGAACGATACCTGCAGGATCGAGTTCACCCCTAACCAGATTGCCCGTATGCGTCGCCAGCTTGCTACGTTTCGAGGCATTAGCTTTACATGAGTGCAAAGATTTCTGTATCTGTGGACTAATATTTCAACGAGTGATACGATAGCTCGAGATGTCCCAAAGCCTTGACAGCTAATCCAACACCAGACTGTCGTCGCTACGAACAAGAATCTTTCGATTGCAAGTGTGTTCACGACCGGAGCCTGGGCACCCGGGTATAGAGGCATTGTACTATGATGAGTTGTTCTTGTGGCGGGAAGTCCGCGCCTCGTCTATTCCTTTCAGGTGCTCTATTGGTGAGTTGCTACATACTCGATATGTACTCATTTCCTCATGCTTACATTGATTCACAGTGATGGCCTCAGGCCGATAACCGGTGTATTGTGTGATATACTTCAGAAGCACATGGAGTTGTGAAAGGTATCGATTAAGGATGTTTAACTCTGTATTGACCGTAGTGGCTGGTCTTGAGTCCCGACCAACTGAACTATTCTATCGAAGCGTACACTAGCGCACAGCGCTTTATTGACGATCCTTTGAATTGACATAGTACTTATGTACTTCAGGAACCGGAACGAGGCCCCATGTATGACCCTGTCAATCCAGCATCGTTCCGAATATATTCTGATATCCGATAGGTATGCCGATCAGTCATGCGACTCCAATTGCTTGGGACTTGGCGCGGTACATAGAAGCAGGGAACGCCATACTTCACAACCAAAAACCACTTCAGCTTCCACTTCTTCTTTTTCCCAGTGTTTCCAAATTTCTCGACGTGTCATCTAATAAAAGCGGGGTATGGTAACTCTCAGGAGTAACGCATCTCCTGGGAAAGCAGCTCAATACCAGCCCTCTGACCGTTCACAATGCGGTTCGCATCGCTTGTTGCAAGTCTAGCCTGCCTATTATCTCTCGCCAATGCCCAGTAAGCAAAAGTGTCTTCATTCGGAAAACGGCATTTCAATATAGGAATTGATAGACAGAAATGTGGCGGAATTAAGACCGAAGACGAAGTTAAGGCTGCAGAGCTCGATTTCCACAAACGCAAATCCAGAATCTCTGGTCTCAGTGATATCCCGATACTGACCATCGCCACCATCAACGTTCACTGGCACGTTATCAAAGCAAACGAGACTCTCATTGGAGGGAACCTTCCGTATGTTGCACCGGTTCTCTACGGGATTTCGAGTCAATACGTCCTCTTACATTTTGACTCATGTAGGGACTCCCAGATTCACGAGCAAATCGCCGTTTTGAACCGTGACTACAGCGGTACAGGACTAGCATTCTCGCTAGGCAGTATAACTAGAACCACCAATGCGACATGGTTTGGTAGTTATTGGCCTAAGAACAACAACGATGTTGCGATGAAACAAGCCCTCCGAGTCGGGGGAGTCTCAACTCTAAATATCTGGTCAATCGGGTAGGAAAATCCAGGCATTATCCATTACATACCATTAACTCCTACCTCGTCATGAATTTCAGCTCTACATCTATTTTAGGTTCCGCCACCTTCCCTTTCGACTATTCTGCCAATCCCCAGGTCGACGGCGTCGGTCAGTATGTTTAACGGCGTTGATCGTTGGATATGTCTTAAATTGAATTCCTTCTTTCACTCTAGTAATCGCTTATTCCACCGTCCCTGGAGGTACCTTTGTGCCTTACAACCTAGGAGCAGTGAGTAACAATTTGTTCATAGCGCTTTCAGGCCGCGGCCTTCATCTACCACACATTCATTATTCAGACTGCAACGCACGAGGTCGGCCATTGGGCGGGTCTGTACCACACTTTCCAAGGCTCGTGCGGCGCCTTCGGTGATGAGGTCCAGGACACTGCACCAGAAGCGATTGCTGCCTATGGGTGTCCTATAGGTCGTGATACTTGTAGCGGTGGGGACCCTGACCCAATTCGTAAGTATAGAAGTTGTACATGCTCATTCATTCATTCGTTGATCCGGCCAAAGATAATTATATGGATTACACCGACGATGCATGCATGGACAACTTCACTCCCGGTCAAATTGCACGCATGCGGGCACTGATGAACACATACCGGGGCGTTAGCTACTAGATCACCTTGGATGTTTAGAGTCTAAAAGCGCACGAGGTACTTGCGCGTGTAGTGACACTCGCATCAGTTCATGATATATATCTTCACGATAATCGAGCGCTGGGTGAAGTTGCTGCCAGTTGGGAATCTTAGATAAGGAAAGTAGTGAAGAGAACCATCGCAGGCAGGGAAGGTCGCAACTTCAACCGAGTTGCCAGCAAGCCCGGAGCGTTCCGCCAGTTCTATCTTAGATCTAAAAGAGGTACCGGCCGAATCAGCTCCTGGAGCGCTTAAGGCGAAGAACAATAACACAGTAGTGACGATTCCAATTTTCCAATACGTATTACGGTATCTTAGACTGTATCACAAAATGAGATCCATTTAGTAGCACAAGTCTTCAAGACAGGGCGAAGGTAAGTAGCTGACCAGGCGTATATGTGCCCTCAATCGGTCAGAAGAAAACACTGCGATAGGTAGCCATAAAGGATCGCATCCGCTCTACTTGACCAGGAGTAAATTCAACCCTGCATGTGTCGTTTGTGTAGGCCATGAAGTTATCTTCCCAACACATAATCAGCCTAATTGTCGGGTAGTTCAAGCAACGGACTCACGGATAGGATCAAGGCCCCCACCAGGACACGAATCGGATCCAACTGGGCATCCACGGACGGGTCCAGTCTCAGCCGGTGTGTCAGCAACAAAATCACCCTCTGTCTCCGAGCATCCACCTTGGAATGTATGATAGAGGCCCGCCCAGTGGCCTACTTCATGTGGGATTGTCTGTAATCAACCGTGGCAGACTTGGTTAACCATTACAGTGTATCTGAAACTCGTGGAGATGCTTACAGTCCCTAGACCTCGTCCGGCAGGGGGAGTCGAGCTGACCCCTGGAATCACGATGTCAAGAACGACTGAGATGATGATAATTAGAGTGGGTGTGGTCCAATTTTGTCTGATAACGTACCGACGCCATCGTTCGACGGATTATTTTGATAACCTGTAGGGAAGGTCGCGTACCCGTTGGCGCCATCAAGATTTCTATGACAGAATATGATCAGAATCGTAAAGGGTACCAAGATCACATAATCGTCACCAAATAATTCATATAACACTCACCCTCCACTATAGATATTAAGCGAGGCAACACCACCCGCCCTCAAGGTTCTCTTCATTGTCCTTGTCTGTGTTGTCCCAGATCCTAAATTCGAATACCAGTCTGCATTGGTAGTCCTAGTGATGTTAACGAGGCTGAAAGCAAGTCCAACAGGCCTGTTGAAGGCCACATCGAGGATGTTAATCTGGTTTCTTATTATGGCATCGCTGGGTAAAGAAACGAAGTCCCAATTCATCAATTGCGGCGCCAACTAGTTAGTATGGTGCAGAGACAATACGCACGGAATATTTCCTCCAGCAATTGTGGTATTTGCACGAATGACGTGCCAATGGACTGGAATAACAGGGGGTGCAGCTCCAGCAGAGACTTCCGGAATGTGCACTCTGCGCTGCTGGAAGTCAACTTCTATGGCCTGAATTTCTTCTGGAGTAATAACGGTTGCGCATTCTTGGTCTCTGCATCGTTGAGTTAGGATACTGAGTATTGATAAAATGAAGCAGGTACTTGGCTGCGACAAGGGAGAGTGCATATACTACACTCGTGGCTACGAATATTGACAAACGCATGTCGAGATAGGTCCCTGTGGTCGAAGGTTTGAGCAAGGGCACTGAACCGCAAGGCTACCCTTTACCCAGTCGTATATAAATGCCTATGTACTAGCGCAATCGAGGCTTCTGTTAGAGCCTTAGACCAAGGTACAGAAGAAGTGTCCCACTGACCGAACTTCGCCCGTTCTCGAGAACCAGATAGTCTCACGACATGCATAGTTCGAAGCTTGCTTGTATTGGAAACAACGATACAATGCTGGCCTTCCACGCCGACAGAGACACACTCTTCGCATGGAACATGGGCGATGGGTGGGGGGAACCACATGGCTAACCCCATGCTCGGGCTTCGTCAAGCCCCAGTTACACATTCTATCGAGCCATCCCTGACAAGCAGAAGGAATAATCCATATGGTCCCATTCCACTTCAATTCTATGCAGGAGGTGCCAAGTTCTCGTCGAGGATCGAGATATCCGGTAGAAGAGGCCAAGGCTCAACAAGTCGATAAGTGAAGAACCGGGACTTTACATGAGAAAATGACTCGGAGAAGCTCGTCGACATGAGGTAAGGGCTGTGACTATCTCGTTACTCACCCGCCATGTTTTCTCGCATTGACCGACTTCAAACTTCAAACATAAGAATCGGAACCGGATGACATCGACCAAGTCGCTTAGATGCAGCGAGTAGCTACTCGCCAATTCCGGTGATTATACTTCTGTCTTACGGATCACCAAAAGGCAAAGTACCTGACTACACATTTGCATCCCGTTTGCATTCGTCGTTAGAGCAGATTAGGAGGTTTATGTCACTGGAGGAGCAGAAAGATCTCTTGGATCTCATGCGAAGACTGCTGACTAGGACTTCAGAGGCCTGAGGAAAGCCAGAAGACTTTGAGAGTGAAAGCTTGGTAGTTCGTGGTACCACGCTGTCCCTGGGTCCTAGGTTTAATATTTCACTTCAGAAGTATATGACTTCCAGCTCTCGTTTGCACGTATAATAATATGTAAGAAAACCTCTGGTTATCGGGAATCTGCTAGTTCGACTACTTATAAGTTACATCGAACTACTGCCCGCGATCCCTCGTCCACTCTGGGTTGGGAGATGCACGTCCGACACATGCCCGCCTAGCTCAATCGGATAGAGCGTCAGACTCTTATATCTGGGTGGGGCATCCACTTGAGACAAATCTGAAGGCTGCGAGTTCGACCCTCGCGGTGGGCTAATAGGACTACCTGTTTTGTCCAACGGTTACGAGTTCCATTCCCGATGTCGCGTCCATTTTTTTTGATCCCGCTGAAGCACTGCAGGTGTATCAGTAGTCCTTCAGAGCACATGATTGGCTGGTTATTGATTACTTTAAACTATCGCTAGCGGTTGCCACGACTCAGATTATGAAGAATAACTACAGACTGCAATCAGTCACGCACATGCGTATTCTTCTCCCTAGTGATATCACTGCCACTCCCTTCGATAGACTCTACGCGAGATTCCAAGTCACCCCGACTGACGGGATGACTATGAGCAAAGGCCAAAGAGTGACTGAGAGCCTCTTGGGTCGCTTCTGAAGGCCGCATCCAAGATTTCCCGGTCGCAACCTTGAAGATAATCATTTGGGGCGAAAGTGCCTGTGGACATACTTTCTTCAGAATACACATATGGACCGAAGACTGGTAATAGGACTCACATAGAACGAGTAGAAGAAGAATGCGGTGATTGCGGAAACGCCATTGAGTGCCCTAAGGGCTTCGAAGGTTTGATTTCTGGGCAAGGCACCGGCTAGCGTTGGAATCATATGCAATATACCAAAGAAGGCCAAAGGAAGAGCTGATTCGATTAGGATAGACGTAATTCCACTCATGTACGGCAGTTTGAATGCGCCTGCGGTATCACTAGCGAGGACCTTCCCGAGCCTCCGACGAGCTTGGATAAGCCGGAAGAGGATGAGGAATGTAATCAACACATTGGTTGATGTGGCGAGAATCGTGTTCGCAACTCCCGCTTTTGCGTCGTTAAATGTTGAGGTATTGGTGAGGGCATCAATTGTTATCCCTGTTGCTGTAGAGAGGGAACCGAATTCATCAGGAACCATGTCGAACAAAAACGATCAGCTTTCTCACCAATCGTTCCGAAGTACGTGAGCCCGGGAAGGATAAGTACCCAACGATGGCCGTACCAAAGGATATAACACCGATAAAGCTAATTATTAACAGGCTCATTAGATCTGAAGACCACGATGCAAGATTACAGACTCACCAAAAGTCCGTCTCCAATGGCGATCCATGTAGTAATCGCAGCAGAGCTCAGGAACCTCGGCCAATATGACTCGTCCAAATCTTTCTGAATGAGCTTCCAGAATGCCACCCAGTCAGCTGAGTCTTTGCGGCTGAGAGCATAGAAGATATAGTAAGCATCAAATGCGGAGGCGAGAGAGAAGATCCCGAATATTATGAAGCTGAGGACGACGTAGGGCGTGCGGCCCTTTCGTACTGCGCGCGGAGTCTCCAGAAACACAGAGAGGGTGTAGAAGCACATGAAACACTGTATTCCTAGAGAATAGTTGAGACAACAGTTGGAAAATTGGGGATAGACCACACCTACAACCACCAACGAAAGCATGAAGTTGGCGTACATGGTCGAACCCATGACATAGGCGTAAGAGCTCAATTGTTCTCGTATTATTTTACTCATGGTAGTATCTGTAGGTTGAAGTTAGTGATGAGTCTTGAAGGGTGCTCGTCCCTCGGCTTTTAAACCATTGCTAAAACGAAAATACTCCCTCAGGCTGTCCGTGGCCAATAGCGCCTTCACTCTGGGCAGTCTCGTGCACAACAATGAGATGATGGGATCTGCGTCTATCCTTGGGTTGGCCCATCCAAGGCAAAGAGATTCAGCGTTCATCATGAGGTGTTAGGTAATCATAACGAGAAAGCTCGATAGGCCGCCTAGAGATAAAGATCACCGAGGGGGGCAGAGGAAAAAATTTCCTCAGATGTATACCGATATAGTAAATGAATTAATTAAAATACCTTTGTTTATCTTTCCCTTGGAGATATTTCATGGTACCGTTATCCTATTTCATTGACGCTTTCTCCGAAATCTATTTTTCGTGAACTTTATCCAATAGTTCCGTCGGATTTATCCATGTTGCCCGCCAGAATACCACATATAAATCCGACGGAATCAGGCAAAATAACATCAAGTAATAATTACTCTCGAAATATTATTTTGAATATTCCACTAGATAATTCCTCTAGATTTATATTCAATTACAAACCGTAGATCCCAAAATAAATCAGTACATGCATCTGAAGGTAAGAATGGGCATTGCCAGTAGTAATATATTAATTTAATCAGAACGGGCGCCCTACCTCCCATTGTCTTCGAATAAAGTGCGCACTACTGCACCATACTTCTGGATCTCTCGTATTCTTCCTTGAGATCCTTTGATCGGAGCATAGCCATTTTGCTTGCGCAATTTTCGAGAGCAAGGCTATCCTTCAAGGCTATTCAAATCTTCGAAAATTAAGGTTCATCGCAAGAAGCAAAAGATCGAAGACAGAAGGAAGCGATCCTTAACAAAACGTGTTAGGCAGACTTTTGTTTTCGAAGTTCTTGTGCCGTGGGTTTAGGCAGGTTCGACCGTTCATTAAGACGTGCATACGTTTGACCGCAGACAGTTCCTTCGGGATGACACAGGGTCTCCAATAAATGACATATTAATATTACCTTCAATCTAACTTAGCGCCCTTCTTCTGCAATTCGCCGAGGCATAGTTGAGGCTGATACGTACGCCGTGAAGAGCTTATCCAAGTAGTAGTATGCCGTCAGGTCTTGCGCACCCCACGGAAGCTGCGAAGAGTCGGTGACCCGGGCAATCCGACTCCCTCACGCCTCCCTCAGACCCCTCAGTCTCGCGCCCCATTAACCCAATCGGAACGGTAGCCTCTCACTACCGATACAGTGCTGCGAAGCATTTATAGATGCTGGGTGAGCATGCATTCAGCTCCTCTGGCCAACAATGTATTTAAATCATCGACTAAGGGACTCCAGGTTTATTTGCAAGTCCTGTGCCGAAGTTTCGACAAGGGTGTGAATTGCTTAGTGGGTGGAACAGTCTCATCTGGCTTGACAGTTGCGGAAGTTCTCATATGACGTGTTTGTGTTCCGCCAGTTAGGTAGTCCTGGGGTACAGTATTCCTCCTTTCAACTCTTTCGACATCCGAGTCATTGTCCTTTGAGGCCTTCACAAACCTTAAAGGGAATTTCTTGCAATGTTACCGCATCGTCCTTTAGCTCTCAGTACTCAGCTGCCATCCGTGCTCAATGATTGGCATACCGCCATAGCGCAACAACGCTCTGGAGGTCAAGTTACGATGGAGATTTCGAAATGTCGACTTCGAGCGCGGTTCCACATGTGGTTGGTGGTGCCGAGTAAAGCTCCACTTCGGGGAAGTATCGGGCAGTCGGATTGATTTCTAGCCGGGTCGACAGGCTTTTGGGGGTGCTATAATATTGTTGTCAGTTGGAGCATACTGGCCTCGGAAGGGAATCTCGTATGGGTAGAATACAGAGACCTCCATTCGACGGGACCTGAAAATGAAGACCGCCGTGTATACTATGGAGTATCCCATCATGGATGGCACCGTTGAAACAGTCCTGGAAGGACATGGACGAGATCTAACAACAAAGCTGATGTGCAACTGCCGTATTAGTGTGGTCTGTGCGCTGTGGGCGTCAATCAAATTAAAGGCTGTGGTCTGTTCACTTTTTGGGGTATTGTATACTTAAGCGCTTTTTTGAAGCACTATAGGAATTGATTTCTTTTAAGCTTGAAAAAGTAGAATAGAGAATTGAGTGGAGGGGGATTCCAGCGCTTTGAGCTGCACGTGGCTGAGATGACCAATGCTAGTCACGCGGAGAGTTGCGCTGTCCGCCTTAGGACTGTCTTTCTGAGT
>FTPT01000456.1:270-18456 GCA_900156845.1 Coprinopsis strossmayeri
GAATGCCACTGATGTAACCCAACTAGTATGCCCCTCCAGCTTGCTCAGCATCTCTCCTGTTGATGCATCCCATACCTGCACTGAATTGTCTGATGAGCCTGACACAATTCTGGTTCCATCTCTTGAAAATCCAACAGCATGCACTGAGCTACTAACAATGATCTTTATCAGTGCAGGATTATGCACACCATTAACCTTGAAGCCTGGAATCTTTGCAAAATGTGATCTCCAGTGCTGGTACAGATCTGAAGGCTTTGACCAAGTTGCCAGGGATGAGATATAGAGATGTGGAGTAGACAATGATGCAGGACTTGCACCAAAGTATAGAGCAAATGATGCAGACTCCCATAATTGGTGGCCTAGCTTAGGATCATACTGGATATTCAAGTAAGATGGGTGTTGATAGTTTGGTATGACAAAAACTTACTGTGGTAGCTTTGGTAACCCACTTTCGCGCCATCTCCAGCATTGAATAACACTGCCCCTTAGAACCTAGGAGATTCATTGCTTCAATCCAGAAAAGTATATGGAGTTGGAGAAAATCAGATAGAATGTGGTGGAATGGGTCAGTTATCACTTCTGTGACAGTAAGGTGCTGACTCCAATTGTAACAGGAGTAGGCCAAGGCAGGTGATATGTTCTTTTCCACTTCCTCTTTCAGCAAAGGATTGTTGGAGTCAAGAACAAAGGAGGATGGTATGTTTGCAATGTTGAACTTTAGACCAGAGTTCATGACCTGGAAGCACATGTTGGTGAGATGCCTATGGATGACCTGTTGGTCACAATAAAACTCTTTTGAACGAGTTTTATCAAATATAAAGTCAGAGAATGATTTGTGGTAAGAGAGCACATTGCCCATGTTGTCAGCATAGAGGACTGCATGCAGGCGGGATACCACATTACTGGCCACTTCCCTCAATGCTGCCTCAGTCCACTCCCCATCCTGATCACCTCCACAGTCAAACATGAGAAGCCCAGCAACTGTTGATGGTGGTGTACGGACTATTGTGGTGAGGAATACATGGAGAGCCAAGAGGCATTTGCTCTGGAGGTCAACAGGCTCATGTTCCTTTCTGCATGCTGCCTTGATGATTTGAGAATACAAGTCATCCAGAGACTTCAATCTGGGTGATGAGACAGGTTGGTTGGAAATCAGCTGGTGCAGAAGCCGCTTTTGGGTATGCTTTCCTTGATGCTGTAGGTATCTGATGATGGTTGCAGCACAGATGAACAAGTCACCAACATATGTCTTGAGGCTCTCAAGGTCAGAACCATCAAGTCCAGGCAGGCTGGTCTCAAGATAGATAGCAATGTCCCTCTTGACCTCCTCCTCCTCCACATGTTGCAGCCTATACACTTGTTTCTGCTCAAGTGACTCAACAAGATCAACCAGATCTGGCTCCTCCCTACTGGTAACAAAGAACTTGAGCCCTTGAAGTGGGGTATCCTTGATGAAGTTGAGTAGGCTTTTCAAAAACTTCCAGCCATCTTCTTGACCCATCTCATCAAGAGCATCAATCACAACAAGGTAATGCCGCAAGATGGATTGAGATTCAGATGCCTGCCATGCTGTGGCAAGGAGATCATCCAGTTGCTCACTGGTCTCATAATCCACAGCATCAAGCTTGTTCAGATCTACAGCCTCAGCAAATGGCTTGCACTTGAGAGCAATTTGGTATACAATTGTGCGAATGATATAAGATATGTCTCGTGTCTCCTGAAATTCTCGAGAGCAGAAGAAATTTCCGCCCAACAGAATTGTGTCATTGGGATCACGAGGCGGATCAAAGCGACGAGCAATGGTATAGGCAATGGTGCTCTTCCCTGACCCAGCAGGGCCAAAGAGCCAATAAAGGCTTTCGCTATCTGATGATGTATCATTGGCCCAATTGATGATGTTGTCCAAAATTCGAACACGTGTCTTCGGTGTGCAAACATTGCGCACCACCTTTTCCTTGTCTTCCCCGGTGATGGCATACTTGTGACTGGCCTTACTTGACACCTTGAGCTTATCCAACAGCAAGATCTGAAAGGCAAATGAGCATCAAGTGAATTTAAATAGTAAGGTACACACCCTAAGTTTATCGTCGATTGCATTAACAGTTTTATAGAGAGCAATGCCAGTTCCAAGCTAAGGTGATTTGTCAAATGTAGTAGAGGATGTACAGAGCTTGGGAGCATACCTCGAATTGAATCCTAGCATCATTGACACGCTCAAAGATCTCTGCAATTTGCCCTTGCTCATTTTCATGATCTGCAACCTTTCTAATCACCCACTCCTCGCTGAGGCGACGTAGCTTATCCAACTCGTCCACTAGAACCCTGAATATGCACATCATTAGGTTAATTGTGACTAGCATGAGGACCGACAGTACCGCATAAATTCCTTGGTCCATTCGTTGTCTAATTTCGCCTTCCCAACAATCTCCAACAGCGCCCCAGTTGATATCATACGCCGCTCAACATTATCCATATTCTCCTTCACAGCCTACACCAGTGTCTATCAGTCGTTTTCTGACATGGCATATAAGAGAGGGAACGAACGTCTTTGATCTCGATCACCAATTTCGCCAAACTAAGACCCATCTTCACTGGATTCCCATCGACGATTTCCGGAAGTCTCTTCATCAACGTCTGCGTAAAATTGAGTGCAACCTTAAGCGTATCCTTGACGGTGGAAGTTCCAGCAGTGGTGCCTCCCTTAGGATTGACGGGAGCATTGCGCAATGCTAGAGATGACCGTGAGTGTCTGATATGACCCGAGGTTGGAAAGAGTCACTTACCATCCTGAGGAAAGACCGTCGGAGTCTCCATAACCTTGGGAACGAAAACTTCAGCACCGGCATCTTCCTTGAGAATTGCGGGGGCATTGGGGGACACTAGAGATTGCTGTGAGCACCTGATTAGATGTTTTCGAGGGAGTCACTTGCCCTCTTGAGGAGCCAACATCGGGGTCTCCATAACCGTCGGAGCAAAAACTTCCGCACTGGCATCTCCTTTGAGATTGGCGGGGGCATTGGAAGACACTAGAGAGATCTATGAGTTCATCATATTACTACAGAGGATCGATAGATCCACTTGCCATCTTGAGGAACCGTCATCGGGGTCTCCAGAACGTTGGCAGTGGAAGCTGTGCCAGCGGCGCCTCCCGTGGGACCGGCAGGGACGTTGAGAGATGCTAGAGACAGCGGTGAGTGCCCGATATGACTACAGGGGGAACGCTAAAGCACATACCATGGTCATGACCAGCAGAGGTGGGTGTAGCCAAGCGCTGGGGCATCGGGGAATCCTGGTAGCCTAACAACATTCTTCAGTAAACAATACTCTCAAAGCCAGGCAAGAACCTCACTTGGAGTTTCATTCCGTCGATCTTGAGACTTACTTCTGGGCCCTAAGAGCCGTTTGAAACCATGGTGGGTACTGGATCCGCCGGAAGGGACCTCTTCAGGCGTGGCAACCGCAGCGACGAATTCTATGATCCGACGATAAGGGTGGTGAGAGGGATCCAACTGAAGTTACTTCAAGGAGAACCTACCGTGGGCTTTAGAAACAATATTCGATGCGCCCATGTCTTGATTCAACGAGCCCTCCCGCCCATCCGCTAACAGCACGAATCGATCAGCGGTTCAACGTCAACAACACGATATTCTTACTTGGCAAAGCTGGAGAACCCGGCCGATCTTGAGGGGTTTTACTGCCAGATTTGAATAGATTTCTGACCGGAGAGAGGAATTTCTTAGAGTGCTTGTTCGACATGTTGACGAAAGCAAGAGATGAGCGACGATGACAACGTGTTCTGACAACTGGTGTGTCACGGTAGTGCTGTAGGAGTGAAGCCTCTCACGCACAGCCCTGCCTTCACTTGTGATCATCACGGTATACAAGCCTTGTGAACTGAATGCTATTGTTAGAACGAGCCGCGATGTTACCGTGCTTGTCGACGGTTTTTGTCCGTACTCGTCGACATCGATTTGTCCGTGTGTGACATGTGCGATGACTTCTGAAGCTTCTGAAGCTTCGAGAAAGCATAGGACTCACATGGCCTTCGAGCCACATGTGGTATCATATCGTCTCAATTGGAACACCAGTATAGGGTCGTCCTCCTTTCATTTAGTACGTGAGTCACCTATTCGCCTGCTATAATCTATGAACTCAGAAACTATTATAGTAGACCGCCGTTACAGCGGCTCCTTTCACTACTCAATTATAGAGTCCAGATCTGCTATCCGACAATTAGGATGACTGGAACGCTTCAACGAAAGGATACTTGCAAGATAATTATGAAAAGTAGAAGAGAAATGTTTCGGTTAGTCTTGCGTTCGGGGGAGCGTTGAAGCAGGAAAGCTTCGTACCTGAGGAAGTCGCTCTCTGATTGCCCTTGACTTAACTTTTAACTTTTTGAAATTCCCTTTAATTAGAGTAGTCAATCAATGAATGGGCGCACGCTAGGGAGCAAGATGTGGACGGGATACGGACCAGGAATCTAGAAATCCGGTAAACGAATATCCTACGACATGCGGAGCAGCACCTTCTTGCTACTGCTCATCGCCATCGGCGTGCCCAAGTCCCCAATCGATGGTATCGATGTGATGCTTCAAGTTTACGTGAGGAAACGAGGGTGTTAGTGACGGGATATGGAACCAGGAGGTCGTAACCGCTGAAGGCTTGGCTTACCGAAAAGAGTAGCGAAGTGACAGGCATCCATTCCTGCCTATAATTAGAGTAGGTAATTCAAGGAATGGGCGCGTGCTAGGGAGCACGATGTGGATGGGATAAGAACCAGAATTTTCCCATGTGGTGTTCGTCTGGAACGTCTTACAAGGTATGTTCAGAGTGTCTAGAGATGGCAGTCAAGGTAGAAAAGGTTGAGAGGGACCAGGACTGGATCTAGAGTGCAAATGAATGTGTGTGCCTTGGCGGTTTGCGTGAGAGGCGCTGGGGAAGTGAACTTTACATACATTCATCTTGATCGTCTTCTTTGCGCTGGGAAGGTGTTACGCCGGGTAGTGGCTTCTTCAAACTTTCGTGTTGTTGCCCGGAGTGTCCGGAGACTGTGGAGGAGAAGCCGCGTGAATCAACCTCCGAGCGGGACAAGTGAATGGAACGATACGTACAGAGAAATAAATACTGTGAGATGCCGAGGTGGATGAAGTATTTTAGGCCTTCCATCTGCCAACAGGCTTCGTTTTCGTTGATACGCACAGGGACGGCACATGCAATACTCACGATTTTATGTGCGTTGGAAGTTGATACACGAAGTCTGCAACTTAGACTCGAGACCGAGAGCGCTCACGCCCTCGGGGGGAGAAGACAAAGTCGAACTCGGGGGACTCGAGAGTCACAGGACGTCAAGATAGAAGAACCAGGGTGCGTATATCGAGAAGCCGCCCGTCACACTACCACATGGGCACATCACGCGACAATCAAGCGATAATCTCCTAGTCAGAGCGCCTTGGCTCTTTGCCATAGGTGAGACGTGGGTGAGAGAGCCTTGTGTAAACACTTAGGGAGATCTCAACTATTGATCGACTACTGTAAATTAGCACGTCAGGATTCTCTATTTGATGCCAATCTTCTCCGAGTCGTAGTTGCTCGTTGAAACTGTACGTGGTAGCCTGTGGTAACTCATGCGAGAGTTTTGGTTGTCTTGCGACGACCTTGCATGGTGGGGTCAACGTGGGGGGCCGAGGCCATTAGCCTGGGAACCTAACACCGCCAAACATGTCCACGCACCCCCCTGCCACAATGATTCTTCAACGTTCCACCCATGACGCGTATAAGCGCGCATATAAAAGGCGCTTCCTCGTTCTCACTAGCTCTATGGATGAATTTTTAACAGCTAATTTTATTGTAAATTGCTGATAGACATCGAAATTCAGTAAACAAGAATGTCTTCAGGTTCATATAGGCCCCAGAACATACTCGATACCCTTCACAAAGGTTGATAATTTGGCTCAAAGCAGATTGCGTGGACTCTTCAATGACATTAAAGTTCCCTTTTGACTCAATCAGCTCCATACGATGGTCCCCTCGCCAGAGATCGGATGATTGTCTCCAGTCGGGACACGGTCCGCTTTTATCCTTCCTTTTCGGCTGAGACGAAGTACTGATTTGCTGGGTTGTGTGGGGGCAGACTGTGAGACTGTAGGATATTGACGACGTACCGTACAACTTGGGGGCGAGGCCTTCGAAAATACGCGCGAAATTCGACCACCGTGCAGCTGTTTTGACGTGTGCCGCATACTACTAGCTGCATAGGGCGAAGGCACGAGTTTTGGGAAGGCATAGCATACAGCAGAGGCGCAGAGACCTTAATACCGGCGTACGAGCGTAAACATTCACTCCGTTTTTTGTGGACAAATTGGTTGCTAGTGGTTTGCCCAAAGACTGGACGTCGAGCTGTAGCGGATGTCCCCTCTTGGAACGCACGATGAGGTCCCGCGAAACCAGTACGTTCTCTTCGTTCTGGTCCGACGAGATATCACCTTAACCGTTCGCAGATAATCTCATGACAGGCTCATGGAACCATACAATCTGCTTCTGGCCCCTCCTTGTTCAGCAACTCCGCCTCCACCCGCGCGTGTACGCCCTCCTCCCCTTCGACCATTCGCAGCACTCGACGCCCGGACGGATCTACGCCATGGATACCACCAACGATGGCAAGCCGGTTGTTCCATAACTACGAACATGCCGATGCAGGATAGGGAGAGTAGCTTGAAGTATGTGTCTCTAGGTTGGCGTGCATGCTCCACGTCCAGGGTGAGTCATGGTCGTATCTTCTCTTCTCTTCTTCCCTTATCTTTCTCGTTACTTTTATCCTCCTCGCCATGGTTGGTTACCCTGCCCGTCATTGGATATCTTCGATAGCCCACTTCTGACGCGTCTATGCATATGGAATACTTACTGACCATCTCCACCCTGCACAGATATTACACGTTTGCTTCAGCGGGCTCAGACAGAACCGTCAGCATCTAGGAGTTCTAGATCAAGAAACGACGGCGTGGTATCCTAAATTTCCCAGTCCAGTTTCCGCGATTGAGTTCAGCTGTCAAGGGACAAGAGTGACTGTCGTATCAGTAAAAAACCTGGTTAGAGGTCTCAGAAAGACCGTCTTGAGATTCGGTTTATCGCCTGCGATGTGCTGCATCGGGGAACTTTGAGCAACGTCAGGCCGGCGCGGTTGAGATATAATCGATTTGGTTCGTATCTTTCGAGCGTCGTTGCGACAAGACCCGGGGCTCCTCATATCGGGCCGTCGCTTCGAGATATGGGCACAACGCTCAACTCCGTTAAGCGCTGTGCCATATCTCGGAGCTGATTTTTTACTGATGTGGTACGTATTTTTTCTGCATTATTTCTACGCATCCTTTTGTATTCTTTTTCTACGTTCCAGTTTAAACTTCTTGTAACTGTGAAGTAGGAAGCGGCGTAAATTAACCTCGGAGCGAGACGAGTGAACGGACGGATGAGGAAGAAGTTCTGTGACATGCCGGGCTTGATGAAGGATTCTAGGTGGTCCATCTTCCAACATGCTTCGTTTCAGTGGATCCGCACGGGGGATAAACATACGTCGTGTGTTGGAAGTTGCTCAGGGCGTACATCTGGCTCACCTGTGGGTCTAGTTATGCACTCAGGTAGGTACTCACTTCTTCTGTTTGTAAAACAGCATAAGGTGAGTGTAATGACTCAGAAGAGGACCGGTATTGTAAACCCCTATGAGATATGTCCCCATTTCGTCGGACTTTCTGTAAGGTACTGAGGCCGATAGTCCTTCTTTCGTAGTTGATACCCATAAGCAGGAAGCGCGTTTCTGCGGAGTAAGCGGGAGGATATGGTCTTGATATTGAGGCAATATCAGTCATCCTGCCCCCTGCGAGCAGGGCATCTGTGTTGAGGGACGTACCGAAGGATTACTGCAGAGTGACTCTCCGAGCCGCCCGTCACACTGTCATATGGATCTGCTTATCAGCAGCAGGGCACATCACGCGATGATCTCCCGGTCAGGAAACCGTTGGCTCTTTTAAATCGTCAGCGGCCATTGAAGGCGTCGACCTAGGCGTTGTGAGGGAGGAAGCGAGTGGAAGCACTTACGCGACATCGCCTACTGTTCATCAGCACATCAGGATTCTCCATTTTATGCCAGTCTTCTCCGAGTTCTATTCATTTCTTGAAGTAACTATATGTGATCTATGCGAGACTTGTGGTTGTCTTGCGACGTGGGTGGGTCTGAGTGGCGCCAAGGCCATTAGCCTGAGAACCTAATACTACCAAACATGTCCACGCTCTCATCCGCTGCAATCATTCCTCAACCTTCCACCCACGACGCGTATAAGCGCTCATGTAACTGTCCTTTATTCTTCTCACTAGCTCTACAACCGACCATTAAAAGTTCATTTCCAGATAAATACCTGGTACGCATCGAATACCTCAAGAAAATCGGTAAATAAGAATGTCTCCAGTAAGCCCAAGAACGTACTCGACATCCTTCACAAAGATCGATGATTAGGCCCAAACCAGATTACGCGGACCCCTCGACGGCCATAACGCTCCCTTTTGACACTATTGGCTTCATACGACGGCCCCTCGCCAGACCAGATCCTCGCCTCCAGTTGGGACACCGTGCGTTTTCGACTGGCACCAGGTTACTGACTTGATAGCTTGTGTGGGTATAGACAGTGGGACTACACAATATCGGTGACGTGCCCTATCACTTGTGCGGGAAGCCCTCGGAAATAGACACGAAATTCGACCACCGTGTAGCTATTTTGGCGGGTGCGTGGGGCGAGGGAAGGTCTTGATACCGGCGTACTAGAGTAAATTTTGGTGTCCATTGTTTTGCGAATTTGACTGCTAATTGTTTGCCCAAAGACTGGACCCCGAGCAGGAACGGAAGGTTCATCTCTGAACGCACGGTGACAGCGCAAACTCGACGGTATGGCCTCGCGAAACCAGTACGTTCTCCTCGCTCTGAACCTACAAAATATCTCCCTAAACCCTCGCAGATACCCAAATAACGGGCCCCTTGGACCCGCACAATCCGCATTGGACCCCTCTTTGTCCACCAACTCCACGTCCCCCCGGCGCACCCACGCCCTCCTCTCCCTTCGAATCTTCGCAGCACTCGGCGCCCGAACGGATCTACGCCGTGGACATCGTCAACGCTATTCTGGTAGTCGCACTGGCGACCCGGGTGTTCCATAACTATGACCAGGCCGATGCAGGAGAGGGAGAATAGCTTGAAGGATATGTCTCTACGTTGGCGTGCATGCTTCACGGCCAGGGTGAGTCATAGTCGTATCTTCTCTCCTGCGTCGCGCTGTGTGGTCTCTGTGGGACTAACTCACCAGGTACAGGATACGCAACGGCCTCAGTTGAAGGCAGAATCGCCGTCGAGTATTTCGATGCCCCGCTCGAAGTTCAGGAAAAGGAGTATGCTTTAAAGTGCCATTGACAGACCACCCAGGAACTCGCTATGGACGAAAGCGAGAGGATAGAAGAAATGGACCATGTATGGCCTGTTAGACTGGCTGTTCTGCTCCAAGTACGTCTCCTTTCCAGTCACTTTTCTCGTCACTTTTATATCCTTCTCACCATGGTTGGATTCCGCTGCCCGCTGTTGGATATCTCAGATAGCCCACTTTCACGTGCCCATGCATATGGAATGCTGACTATCCCCCCTGCACGATGCAACTGCTTTGCTTCAGCGGGCACAGACGGAACCGTCAGCATCCGGGACTTCAAGGTCAAGAAACGGCTTCTGCCAGTATCTTAAATTTCCCCACCCGGTTTATGCGATTGGGTTCAGCTGTGATGGGACAAGGTTGACTGTCGGTACGTATTTTTTCTGCGTTATTTTTTGTTCATCCTTTAGTATGCTTTTTCTACGTTCTAGTTTCAACTGTTTGAAAGCCCGTTCTTTTACGGTGTCGCTTTCGTTCTATTTCTCCGGTTTCGATGCCTTGCGCCTTCGCGTCATCCGGCATGATCACGCTTGAATCTCCTACAGTTGACGTAGATAGTGTCGAGAGTTGGATATACTATTAAGGGCATAATTCATCTTTTGAGACATTCTTGTTTCATTTTTACACCCCTTTTGGGTTCCACATTGTTGGTTCGTCCTTTCCAACACCATGCCCTTCGTTCGTACGGACGTAGTGTTTTCTTCGCCTTGGGCGTTGGCTTCCCCCTCTTCATTCTTTCTGGTATACTCTTGCCGTTGACCATGTTCGTTTTCATCGATCCAGGCACCCTCCCCTCCCCATTTGCTCTTCGTTGACTGGTCCTATTCTTCCACTTGGCGTGGCACGGGTGGACAGTGGTACAACCTATGTCGTCTGTTAGGGCGGCTTGCGATGGTGTCATGCAGTACTCCTGAACGTCGATGACAATTTATCATCGACTTTTCATTCTCTTTACTCCTGGACGGCATCAATGTCAAAGTTTCAGTTCTGGTGGTCGTGTTTGGAATTGTGGACTGTACTGGATGTCAGCCACGTCCGATACCGATCCTTGACTATCTCCACGTCTCTGTCCAATCGTCCGTCGAGGCCCTGGTTTCTCATTCTTCTGTGCTCTTTCCCAGCGGCCCTTTTTTTCCCTTTAAGCGCTATTTGTTAATTTATAAGGTTTTTAATACATGCGCGCAATGACACGCGCAGCCGTATATACATGCAGATTCTTTCGTCTCGTTATAGTTTCATTTTTTATATTAATACCCCTAGTTTATTTTGATTCTTCGTTCTATACTACGCGCTAATCTGAACTATTGAGTCCTACAGTCTACGAGTCTAACGTTTGATTAACTATTCCCTAATGAATGTCTTCATACACAAACAGAGGGTGGGACATTACATGTTAGGGAGGCGAAGCAGCCCTACCTGAGCTGTCCCGGTCGGTCTATCGACACACCTCCAAGGTGTTCATAGCGTGACTCGTCAGATCATAGGCCGACCGGAGTAAATTCCATGCAGCCTCGGAGATTATTTTTGGTTAAAATGGCAACACCTAAACCCAGACTATGCTATTTTCCCGACTGGAATAGGGTGGTAGATGTCCGAGCAGCTCGCTTGATGCGCGGTGCGGAGAGACCAACCCTCCTTCTCCTTGATCGAACCATCGCATCCTGGATCTGTCCTGGTCTGTCAAACCCGTCCGCACATGCGACGGAACAAAGGGCAAGATGGGTCCCGCCAACCCGGCGGTGCCAGCCGTGCGAAAGGAGTTGGAGTTTATGGTGCAGCTCGGTTGTACTCCTTGATGTCGTCCGGACTTGTTGAGATTTGGGGAATAGCTCAGGACTACATGACGCGTCCGATTTAGGGTCCCTTGTCCGTGGTTGTCCTGTTGACGGTGCGCATATTGGCCGCTTGCAAAGGCATCGATCATAGGATCTGTAGACGGAGTTATGACGAAGGGTTGTACCATATGTTGGCGTCTGGCACTCATCCGTTTGTGGTATATCCGCCATCCCAAGAGCCAAGCGAGAGCCAACCCAATGACGATAATTGGTACAGCGATAGGAACCAGTAGATTTCTGCCGCGTGCTTGCCCACCAGAAGCCAGTGTTGTGCTAGGTGAGCTGGAGGGCAATTCTGCATTTGTGTTTGCACGACTAGGCAAATAAGACGTGGAAGGCCGATGAAATGAGCCAGAGAATGACTCGGACGGTGTAATAATATTCGCCGTGGGGCCAGAGTCAGATACATCCTGAATAGATGTAAAGGTGGGTTTGCTCGTCTGAATACCAAGTTGAAGTGTGTTACTTTCTGTGCGACGCTCGCTCGTGCGAGTTGGAGATTGATGTGTGATAGTGTTGCTGTCTGTACCCTCGCTGAGGATGGGAAGAGTTGGTGTGGGTGTTGGGCTTGGGGAAGAGGAAGGGCTGCTACCGGCCACAAATACGCCTCCGACTCCATCGGTGGGGATTACGCTACTACTACTAGTAGTGCTGTCCACTGTATGTGATCCGATTGAAGAAGAATTGGTCTCCGAGACCGAGGATGCAGGCAAAAAGGGTCTTAATGGGCTTGGGCGTCCCACTTCCGTGGTAGATGCTGCTGAGGCCGGGTCCCCTCCTTCCTGTGGTGTAGTTGATATAGAGTTGCCCATCGTGGTCTGGAATTTTCGAACTGTAAAAATGAACCCCTCAGCCCAATTCTCAACGCAGGCTACTGAGTGAGTTGGACTACATACCAGATGGTAGCCTTAGGGTATTCGACCACCCACCCTAGATGCTATGCTGGGTCGCCGCTGGTAGTTGATGGTACCAGTGAACCTCGATGAAAAACTGACCTGAGGCTTTTGTAGGTGTGGTTGTTAAGTTTATTTTGCCATGGTCCATGGAAGATTGATTATTTCAAACTCACCATGAGTTGAACCTGTTCTGCGATTGATTGATTGATCAATATTGGGAAATTTGAGGAACCAAAAGTAGGATTACATAGTCGGAGTAGGTCCAGTAGGGTATGGAAACGGGTATTTGGAAAGCTGATATACTCTCAGGCTTCAGCAAGGCTAAATCGCATCTTATTTTGTATGACATATCTTACAAAGAGTTTCTACTTAGAAGCACACAGATGTGAAACAGACCAAAGAACGACACATTTACGCAATCAACAAGCTACGGTAGGTGTGCTACGCTGATGATGACTCTTGAAGCGCTCGACGCGCAACATGGCAAAATTTTCCATGTCCAACAGTCAACTTGGAATGGAGGTCAGTTGTCGTGACTGATGGGCACCCCTTGGACGTCAAATGTACCGAAGAAGGATATTTTTACTGGCATTGGGTTTGAAAATTTGAAGTCATATAGGCGTGTTAGTAATTATGCTCTGGGCCCCTTCTGTTCGGTTCGCATCTTCTGGCGTCAAATGGAAGTAATGCTATGAGGCCGTGCCCACTCATTCTTGCCCCTCACCGGCTGCTTTCCCCTGTATAGGCGTTGCACGAAGCTGAGTGAGCCGAAGACTCGGACGGGCTCCAGCCATTGGCACCCTTCTCCATCTCTGATCATACCCTTCTCTCAACTCGGGTCTTTGCAATCGCATTGATGGCACTGAGGAAGAGGGGGAACTTAAGAAGGACCTTTGGGAGTTTGAGTTTAAGCCTGTATATGTTTAGTGAGCTAATACATATGGGCACGGGTGTAGTTAGACAGAGACGGACGTGTTTTCTTGTATGTGGGAGAGCAATGCCCACGAAATACGTAATATTTATTATTGTCCTACCATGCCAACAGCCTAACCACAGGCAACCAACACGGAACCAGGGACCAAAAAAGGGAGAGAAAAAACGAACAACAAATAGCGAGTGTACCTAGGCATGCACAACCAAATGGTAGAGGGATGAGAGACGCACTACTCACAGTACCCACTCGAAGGAGTAGCCCCTTACAAGGCATTGAGTCACGCCACTAGCCTGAGAGTGTGTATCGTCCAGGTTCGCGCCTGCCGCTCTCGTTAGGCATGAACTGTGCGAAGGATGAGGTTGGATGTTGAGGCGGAAATCAGGCTATTGTGGATTACCCAACATCGTCGAGGGCACAAAAAAAAACCTTTTTCAGTCTTCCAAAATCCTCCCCAGTCAAATTCATAGGCACGTAAAGAGGGACGGCTGCCTCTATATCAGCCCACTTTGTGTTGTTGATCTCTTTATATCCATCCAGATCTAGTCGGGTTGATTCACGTTAGTGATTGTTGTTATGTATATGAGAAAAAGAAATACTAGCCGCGGCAAGATGAGACGAGATGAGATTCAATGGATGAAGATGAGGACAGGGGAGAAGAGATGTAATGTGGTGAGAGAAGAAGAGAAGCGAAGAGAAGAGAAGAGAAGAGAAAGGACAAGATAAATGTGGAAGAAACGAGGAGACGAGATCGGAAGAGACAAAACCACACCAAACAAAGGGAGAAGAAACGAAGAGAGACGAAAGCAAACGAAATCCAGACGACAATGGAGGAGGTGAAGATAACCAAATACCACTTTATGACGCCCTCAATGCATTCCCCCCTTTTCCTTCCGAAACGCTCCAAGATTCGCCCCCGGAGTCGGTGTTGGATGTTTACAAGCTAGTCATAGTGGTCGCAGCAGTGGTCGCAGTCCAAGTAATGTTTAGTAGCCGATGTAACCCGAGCTCGAGCCTGACCAGAACCGACAAAGCCACTCTACTGATTTACTGATACTCGAAAGCAGCAGCAGGGGTTCAGTGGTGCACCCTGGGCCTGCGTTGGTGCCGCCTGTCCTTCACAGGTGCCGCTGGCGTTTTCTTCTGTACAGACGTCGCAGTTGCTTACCAACAGGTAGTAGGGCAGCGGGCCAGCCGTACAGCCTACGGTACTCACAACCGCGGCAGGGGATAGGCGTAGATGAAAGATGGCTGCCTGAGAAATCTGGATACCCGTCGGCCAACCTTATCGTAGATCTGATCTTTGCGTCGTCTTTTCCTTCTCCCTAGTGTTGAGAGCATCCAAAAAGAGCAGGGCTTCAGGGCGATCTGTCGAATCAGTGTGCACGCCCACCGCTCGGCGCTCAGGACGGAGGTCAGAAGGAATGACGAATGACACCACATGTAACGTGCGTGAATCATGATCGACGGGTAAGTGACAGGTGGGGGAAGGAGATAGATCAGATTCGGGGTGCATGGTGGTTACTGGCAGCTGCCACCGACGACGCTAAGGACATTTGACGGACATTTCTAGGAACAGTCGGTCTCTTTTGCAGGACTCAATAGATGACTCCTATATGATCAGATTCTCTTGTGTACAGGGCATTTATCACACCCTACCAGACGATTGCGCTAAGGCTTGCGTGCAGCAAGCCGACATGGACCGGCCCATATTCCAATCCTGGGAATTTCCAACATCATCCGCTGATCTTCACTCGTCGTTGGCATTGATTTTCTGACTCATAGACGCTACCCGTAACCTAATATTTCCAGCTAGGACGATAGCTGGCGACATCGCCTCTGCAGGGTGATGAACGGAATAAGCGGGAATGCACAGTACAACACACCTAATCGTCCTTATCCAGGTGATAAGATATACTCTCTCTCTTCTTTCTCCCACCCGAAAGGCACGAGAGAATCAATTCGTTCACAGGCTGAAGGGTAAGAAATGATAAATAGCCGATGATGAATTGTCATCGGCATCCAGGATACTGCATGACGTTATCGCAAGCCGCCCTCACGGACGACATAGGTTGTACCACTGTCCACCCATGTCACGATAAACTGAAGGAATGGACCACCCAACGAAGAGCAAACGGGGAGGGGAGGGTGCCCGGAACAACGAAAACAAGCGCAGTCAAGATGGGGGAAGCTCCTAATAGCATATCCAACTCTCGACACTATTTACGTCAACTGTAGGAGATTCGAGCACAATCACGCCTCAAGCCGCAAGACGCAAAGCATCGAAACCAGGAAACAGAACGAACGAACGCGCCGGAAGGCAGAGAAAGCACACACAAGGATGGACAAAACATAACTTAGAGAAAACGTACCGACAGCCAACCTCATCCCATCACAGCTAAACCCAGTCGCAGGAACCGAGTGGGGAAAGTTAGGATACTAGTAGAAGTCGTTTCTTGACCTTAACTTTGAAGTCCCAGACGCTGACGGTTCCGTCGGCGTTGTATCTGTGCGAGGTTTAGGTAGTAAGTATTCCGTGCGCATCACCCGGCTTGCCAGTGAGACTACCCGAGTGATGGTGACGACGTCTATGGCGTAGATCCGTTCGGGTGTCGAGTGTTGTCAAGGTCTAAATGTCGATGAGGGCGTTGGTGCGCCCGAGGGCTGTGGAAGCTGTGGAGTGAGTTACACACAGATCACAACAAATCTCGACGAAGAACAGAGGATATGCCTAGGGCTCACCCCGTCCGTGAAGCATGCATGCCAAACTCCGGGGCATATACTTCACACACTACTCTCCGTCTCCTGTATCGGCATGTTCGTATGTATGGAACAACCGGCTTGCTATCATGACACCCAGAGTAATGGTGACGATGTCCATCCATTGGGGCATCGAATACCGCGAAGAATCGAAGGGTACAGAGGGCATGGGTGCGCAGAGGCGGAGTTGGTGGACAAAGAGAGGCCGGAACCGCATTGTGCGGGTCCAGGGGCCTGTTATTAGGTTACCTGTAAACGGTTAGAGAGATATTTCGTAGTACCAGAACGAGGAGAACGTACTGGTTTCACGAGACCTCACCGTGTGTTCCAAGATGACATGTGCTCCTGCTCGAAGTTCAGTCTTTAGGCAAATAATTAGCACCCAAATCCACAAAAAAAATAGAGGGAAAAGCTTACTCTCGTACGCCGGTACCATGGCCTCCGCTGTACACCTTCCCCACACTCGCGCCTTTTCTGGGGCCCTACGCAACCACCAAAAGGTCAAATTTCGTGTGCATTTATGAGGGCCTTCCTTCAAAGTTGTAGGGCAAGTCGCCGATATCGTACAGTCTCTTACAATCTACACCCACACAAACCCCTCAAATCAGTACCCTGGTGCCAGCCGAAAGAACGCACGGTGTTTCAACTGGAGCCAAGCATCCAGTCTGGTGATACGGGGGACTATCGTACGGAGCTGATCGAGTCAAAGGGGAGCGTTGTGGTCGTCGAAGGATCCGTGTAATCTGGTTTGGGCCTAATTACCCATCTTTGTGAAGGATATCGCGTACGTCCTTGGGCTTACTGAAGACACTTTTGTTTATATTCGATGTCTACCACGAATTTACGATAGAACTGGCTTTGAAAAGTGGTTCATAGAGCTGTGAGAAGGAAGTACCCTGTGTAAGCGCTTCATGGGTAGTGGCTGCGCGGAAGGTTAAACAAGGCGGCACAAATGTTTGGCTGTATTAGGTTTCCAGGGTAATGGCCTTGGCGTGTCTCACAACCACAACTCTCGCATGAGTAGGAAGTAGATCACATATGGCCACCACAGGCTAATAGGACTCGCAGAAGACTGGGATTCAATGGGGAATCCTGATGTGCTGATCAAGTGCTGATGAACAGTAAGTAATCGATTTCTCATGGGTACTTATACTTGCACGTCTCACCTATGGCCACCCTCCCAGCGCATGCACCTGGATAGGCGCCTAAAGAAGAGCCAAGGCATCCCGAGCGGGAGATTGTGGCGTGATAGGGTGACTGGCGGCTCCTTGACATACACGCTCTCTGGTTCCTCTTTGAATTTCGATTCCCGCGAAGATATCTCCATGTCAGCCTCCTCTCCTCCCCCTGAGAGCCTGAGCGTGCTTGGCCCCAGTCTCGAGCCTAAGGTTATACCTTTGGAAGTTTTGTGGAGTAATTTCCGATGCACGCTAGTAACTTCCAATGCAATTGCATGTGCGGTCCGCATGCGCATCTATTGAAACGAAGCCTGTTGGAAGATGGAGCGCCTAAAATCCTTCATTTGGCCCGGCATCCCAGAGTACTTTTTCTGTCCGCATCCTTCCATTCACTCGTCCCGCTGGGAAGTCACATCACACCGCTTCTTCTTTTCTTATTTCAGTTTCCGGGCACTCTGGGCAGCAACGCGATGCAACATGAAAGCTTGAAGAACCCTCTACCCGGCGTAGGCCGCGTAGCACCTTCCCAGCGCAAAGAAGACGGTGGACGTCAAGTGCGCTTCTTCAGCGCCTCTCAAGCAAATCATCAATGCTCACATTTGCGCTCTAGATATAGTCCCGATCCCAACAGGAGCAGTGAACACACAATCCTAGACAAAATAAGTGCCGAGCCTTTTCTCATGCCCTCAACCAAGCTTGGTCCTGCGATGCAATTTTCACGTACATGTCAGTGCCATCTCCAGACACTCCAAAAACACCTCATAAAGCATCTAGATGAACACTCATATGCAAGACTTCTGGCAGCCTGGCCCGTATTCCATCCACATCTTGTGCCCTACCCCATGCTCATTCTATTAGTAGTTAACTACTCTAATCTTAGATAGATGCCTATCACTCCGCTACCCATCCCGGAAAGGTAAGCCTTCTGCTGTTGTGACTTCATGCTCCCATGATTGACATTCTTGTTTCCTCATATCTAGACTTGGGCATATCATCGATGCCATCAATTGTTGATATGTGCAGGCCAACGGCGATGCAAAAGTAGGATGGCCATGCTTGTGCTCCCATTGAGATGATACAAGACTCCATGTGGCCCTGAGGAGTCATTACCATTAGATATATCAT
>FTPT01000033.1:0-63443 GCA_900156845.1 Coprinopsis strossmayeri
TGGGACCGACCTTTTGCTGATGTTGGAGTCGAGGCACTATTTTCAGGACAATTCATCGGATGGCAGCGACCACACTCATACCTGACAATTGGTCAATGTTTTTGGAATCAGCATCCATCTCTTATTGATGTATGCTTTGCTTCGAGAGCGATAGCAAGCATTACAATTGAGACCTAAGGAACACGCAAAGTGGATGATAGGGGTTTCTGGGAGCGCCCGTCAACCGCGTGACATTATCTGACATAATCTGGTCACGCCGCGCCATCCCAACGGTTCCATTTGGGTTCCATCGTTGCCTCTTGCCATCCTCATTGTTCCTGTCCACCACCCAGGCTTAGCGGGGACCCTAATGGACCTCTCAGACGATCCCTTAAAAGACGTGGTAGTACCCCTCGAAACCTTGCTGCCATATCTCAAATCATTCGTGGCGATTACCGTGTCATTCCTGGCCTCGCTGTTCGCTTCCTCGTACCGCGTCTTTGTGGATCTAGCGCACTACATTCTGCGACATCTCTACCTCCCAATTCCAATTGTTTTATTTCTCCTCGCACCCCTGATGGTCTTTCTCTCCTATGTGGCGTGGCTCTTCCTGTCTGTGCCCTATAATCTGGGATTATATTTGGCCGTAGAAATCATTCACCCGCTTTACGTGTTTTGTGGGGTGGCATGTCTGACGGGGGTCGCTTTAGGTGCCCTTGGGAGGGTATTAAGCGCAAGAGTGGTATCTTTTATCCTCCCGCGAAGCGAAAAACAAGGGGAAGAGGGATTGGAGGGCGAGGAGAGAACGACGGTTGACAAGGGGAAAGGAAGGGCTGTTGACGAGGAAGAAGCGAAAAGCGAAAAAGAAAACGAATTGTCAGAAGAAGAAGAAGAAGAAGAAGAAGACATTCCTATTGTAAGGAGACGGAAGTTCCTTCTCTCCAGAACGATCAAGCGCGAGGAATGAAGAACCCTGGGACGGACTTTCACCCGTAATACTACATGCATGATGCAAGCAAACGAATATTACCTCTTGGAATTGGATCATGTCTACCAACAACCTATACCACGGTATGCTCATCTGGTTTGCGATCTAGTGACCTGCCAATACTAACAACCAAGATCTTAGGGACATCATGAGGCGATACGCTCGTGTTGTCGTTGCGCATAACACCCCCCCGCACTTCATGATTGTGCATCGACTTGTGAGAATGCCGCAGCGAGCTGTCTTAGACTCATGGAGACCTTCACCATGACTGCGCGACGCCGAGCGGCCTTTCGCCTCTTAGAGGTCCGCCAATTGGGCGGGAGACGAATATTCCTTTCGTCAAATAAAAGGTCTAATAACGAATGAAATTATATCATGGTCTTGTTCGTAAACGCATAGATAACGAGGAACGTAACCCCGACGGCCCGGCGATGGGTGTTTCGAATGCCATCCGACTGTTTAACAAACAATGAGTAAGGGGAAACGGTCTAGCATGAACACGTCCTCGGTCTCCATGGTACCCCACACGTATAACAGAACTCCTTCGTACACCTGCAGACCATATGGTTGCACCCATCCGTCCTTTCAACGATTGTGTGGCACCAGGGGCACTGTCGCCACTTCTCCTTCTCCGCCAACTCCTTCACTTGGTCCAGCAACTTGCTCTGTTCACAGTTATCCCCGGGATGTGCCCGGTTCTTACAACTCGTGCAAACCGAGATGTCGCATTTACTACATTCCATGGTCGAATTCTTGCCTTTGGGTCCGAGAAATGACGAGCAGTTGACGCCGGGACAGTATATCCTTTCGTTTATTGGCGTGCCGTACTCGAAAGAAATGGCTTGGAAGAGTTTCAGGAGGGCCGGGTCTGAGTCGAGGTGAAGGGTGAGTATTTCGAGCTCGAGGGATATTCTGCAGCATTTGGGAGGGAAGTAAGCCTCGTCTTTTATGCTTGCGCCGACTAGCATCGAGATGCAGCCAGGACAGAAGGAATGTCCACATGTTGCTTCTAAGCAGTCATTTTCGTTAACGGTATCGCAGCAGCCCGTACATTCGACTCTTCATGAGTCCCATCAGTGTGTGCAGCAGGAGATGGGCAGGAGTAAACTAACGTTGACGGCGTCTTTTGTTTCCCTTTACTATCAGCGACCTCTGGAATTTGAATCTTCGTTTCCTTCTTTGAATTGAGGTCATCACTTGTCAATAGTTCTTCAGCCCGGGAGTGGACTTTGAATTAAGATGTCTCGGAGACGTACTAATATGCCTTCTCCGCTTGGGAAAAGAGTGCGGTATACAGGGGATGCCCAATCACCTGCTGACATGCTGTTGTATCTGGTAGGGGTTGTCCGTTTCTTAGGGCGAACATCTCGCGATTTGCATCGATATCTGCTTGTTTAACGATGGAATTTACCACGCGTTGGATCATCTTTCTATTGGCCATTGAGTGCACCAAACCTAAAGGAGCGGGAGGAGATATGACGCACCCAGAGTCAATTCCTTCTTCCTCTTCTTCCCCACCCCCTCTGTAAGTCGATCAGTAGTCATCTTGCGGCCTTGCTGCAGTCATACGTACAGTCCATCGATCCCTTCCTCGACCAGTGTCTGGAACTTTGAATCTTGGACAAGTCCTTGACATCGCGTGATAGCGGGGAGATCTTCACCATCTTGAACAGCAAGAGCAGCGATATGGTCGTCCACGGCTGCTTGCTCCCATATTGCCAGTGCGAGGAGATACACCAGCCCTTGTTCGAATATCTGGTCTGCACCGACAGATAACAAAGTACCAGGGAATGCAGTGAGTACGGCATCCAGGGACTTTTTGAGACTTTCTGCTTGATCTTGTACGAACTGGTTGACCGAGAAGACTGGTCTTGTCTCGCCGGCGCTTCTCCTTATCGATGGCAACTCCTCCAAGCTGTTGAAGCCGAATCCGATGCTCCGCTCACTGACCACAAATGTGGGCGTTAGAGGTGGCTGCTTTCTTCGCTCCCGAATAGCTTTATCGACATCGCAGACTGTAAACAGAACGCCTAAAAGCGTTGTTCCTAATTCCAAGCTCTGTAAGAGCTGCATAGCACTGGTTATCGCCGACGTCGCAGACATGGCACAAAAGGCAATCAGATCCGTCGGATTGTGTAGAACCTGAGGTGACTAAACCGTTAAGGTGCGGGGGATGAATGGGTTTTGTGCCAATGACTGTGATAGTGCAACGTTGTAGCTGCGTGGGTTTCAGGCTATATATACGGCTTGGAGCCTTCAAAGAATCTCGAAGCCTGGGTGGGACACATGACGCTGGTTCCGTGATGGCACTGTCATTGTCCGCAGCCCGTCCGCAGATTGTCAGCCTTCTCATAGTCTTTATCTAGACGCTGGTATTACGCAGTTTTTACTCTGGTTTCCTGTTTGCGTTTATATACCCGCCTTACATGGACTTTGTCGTGGGGCAGGAACGATGGGGGCTTGGATGGGGGAGGACCCGAGTTAGGGGCTTGCCGCTCTGCATCTGTGATCCGGACTGCCTTCGGCCCATGCCGTTGATGGCTTGGCGCCGACGCGCTGCCATGGGTCTTCCTGCCCCTTGTTCTGAAGGTCTCTCCTATGTATGTAGGCTCCTCGGTGGCCTTCTCAATACGAGATGAGAAATTAGCGGTCGTACCTCGAGCTCGATACAAGCCTGTGTATAATATGATTGGTTGCCTAAATTCATCAAACTATGCAGAAGTTGGGTCCTGTTGAATGCTGGAACGTGGATTGAGGCTACTGAGCACCCACTACGTTCTTCTTCGAATGGAATCAGACACCGTAGAGACTAGTATCCAGATGGGCTGCTTCTAAATTCAATTGTGTATGAGCTACACGGAGGCCGAGGACAAGAGGAACGTTGAAGCCTCGTGGGTTCCAGTTCTCTCTATTTTTGGAGGCCTTTAAAATGCCATCCAGCCACTACCATACACAAACATACGCGCCATCATCTGTCGTTTCTTGCAAGAAATGCAAGTCATCCTACCATTTATATCCGGGTTAACGTTCTCGACTCAATTCTGGATATTACTATCCTTGTCCTTCCTAAGGACTATACATCGACGCTCCTACCTCATGATTGAGGCTATACTCGCTCTCATGCTTACATTAGAAGTTTCTCTATGGGTTGCCTCGTGGATCATATACCTGGTCAAAGCCATCGCGTGGATTCAATTCTACGTGTTCATCGCATGCCTTGGATTTCACATGTTCATCGCGTGGCTTTTCTTCTTCTGTGTAGCATTTGTGGCGATTCATCGAGGCGTCCGGGAGGTTTTTAAGGATGCAGCGGGGATGGAGCGGGATGAATCAGGCCCACGTACTATGAGCTTCAGGACGGCTCTGGCCTCAACCATGGAAACAAAACGTCCTATCCGATATTTTGAAAACCATCATTCGGCCGCAGACGCCTTCTAAAACATTCGAGAGTCCCATGGTTCACCACCTTTGTCTATGCAAGCACTCGTATCATCATCTCCCTTCACAATCCGACACAACAAGCACTCCTATTGGCACCTCCCCTACCAATTCGACTCACAAATACCTCTCGCATAAAACTTCCTCGCCCCTGATGAAGATCATGGATCAGACCTGGTAGAGCTATAGTACGATAGAACAAAGGACACTGCCCACCTATCTACATCTATCTACACGCGGACTACTATGTGCAAATGAACAATTACATACGTCTCGATACTCTTCATGTCATGGTCATGGAAGTGGGGAATTTGATCTTGAGATCCAGATTCACATTCGGAATTGCCAAAGCCAAATCCTCGTTGTACTCTCCTGATGGCACACGGAGATAGGCTCTAACGCTTTCAAGTTGAGCTACCCCCTCAGCTACATGTCCCGTTCGAGAATGGACCATTTTGGCGAGAACACCGTCGCGAGAGCGACAATCCCGAAGAAACAGTCTCTTGAGCTTGGGAAGTAGTACTTTATTCTCCGAGGAGGATCCATCGGGATCTGAGTGAACGGATTTTACAGTCAACGTCTTCAGCGTGTTGTCCCCGACAGTCGAACCGAGCCTGAGTTCTGAAAGCTCGGAGAACATTGGGGACGTCAGGTATCTTGCCGTTTCTTCGTCAAAAAGGAAGTTGAAACTCTCACTTTCGCCGATCTGCCCCATGTCCAAGTTGTAGGAGCCCTCCCCGAGCTCGAAGGCCCTTAGTCGGCAGTTCGATCGCTCTCCAAGCTGGGTAATATCTCGCCAGGTAGTGTTGTGGAGGGGAGAATACAGGGACTTGATGGCAATTTTCTCGAGTGAGGGCAGAGCGAGGAAGTTCAGAACCTTGGGGTGTCCCTCAACGGTGCCGAAGGTGATACTACGAAGGGTAGGGACGGTTATGGGATGAGGAGCTTGTCCTGGCAGTTGGAGTGACAAGAAATTGACATCGAGCTCTGCAATCGATGTGCATTTCGTCAATAATTCGACTAGCCTCTGGGTTTCAACGCCTGAGAGGGAGACGGTCGCGAGTTGGTGATAAGGGAATCCTTGTAGGAGAGTTGGGTAGATGCATTTAGGGTCGAAATGTACCTGTGAGATCTCCTGGGAGTTTCCTAGTACTCGATAGAAATCGTGCGTGGTATCATGGGGAAAGGAAAGAAACACTCGACACGAGCGCAAGTTAGGAACGGACAATGATCGCCACACTTTATCCTCGAATGCTTGTCCTGTGTACTCCAGCTCCAGCCTCCTCCACCTATGAGAGTGGGAGCATGCCATTTTGAGGATAGAGTTTCCAGCACTCCCAACCTTTCGCCCAAAGTGAAGGCCAACAAAGCGCAGGTCGAGCAAGGTAGACTGGGACCGTTGAATCCACAGGTCGAACAGCGCTATGTGGCAAGGTTTTGGATCTGTCACTGTAATAACTGACCACAAAGTAGGGGTAGAGTGTGCAATTGATCGCCAATGGGAACAGACTTGGCCTAAGATGACAGGTGTATTGGTGTGTGAAGGGTGATAAACCGACACATGAACTAGTCGGGTTTTGCTTATCCACTTGTGCTGCCCGCCCGAGCTGGGACCATCGTCGCTGTGAACGTACAAGGAAAAGACCTCCGCAATAAGTTCGTCTAAAAGCAAGAAAATTCCACTGTTTTGTGGCAGAGGACTCGTTTCGATCGTTGGAGACGAACTTGAAGATGTATCTTTAGTCGCCCACACGGCCCTGGGTGACGGCTGACTGCTCTATAGAGAGGGTTAAGCGCGATCTAGATATATAAAACCTTGAAGTTATGCTGACCAACATGACATGGACAGGGTATAAAACGTATTTAAGGAGGGCTGGTGTGGGAGGTGTAAAAGGACAGCATGCAATGCTTAGCTCATATTATCTGTTCCTGGCATCGCATTGTTCTTCAACTATAGTTGACAATTTCTGTCGAATCGTACCTCGATGTATTCCAACGCGCGAAACCTTATGCAGAGCGCCACTTCTGTCTTGAAGTTGAATTAGTTGACTCCGTAGGTAGATGCGTTAAGGACCGCAGCATTCATCTTGGACGGCCCCTATTCGGCCGCGGGCCATGGTGATACTGCGGAACTATGCAACTCCTTCGATTTTCCCATACTGCGGTTCCGTATATAAAAAGGTAGACCTAGTTGGAAAAGGGTTTCTTTAGGTGTTATCACGCAATCCAGCAACCTGACGGCCGGAAAGCGCGACAACAGAGCTCAACCTTAAGACTTCAAAATCTCTTGTTTACCTTCTCTCATGGCTACCGTCGCAATTGATGGCTCGAGTGATCTCCTCGGATTCCATGACCATATTGGATGGATCGACCACCAGTCCGCTGTCCTTATCGCACAGCTTCAACTTGAGGAAGCCCTCGAAATCTCCACGGGCGCTAAAGGCAAGGCTCGCGCTGATGCTCCTTTATCTGACCAAGAGTTCGCCCTCCGGCTTCAAGCCGAAGAGCTGTCTAGCTGGAAGCAGCTTCACCAGGATGCAACATTCGCCAAGAGCATCGACGCGGCTGTCGACCGAGACGCGAGCATCATAGAGGCTTATAGGCTGATGGAGGAAACGGCTGCTGCAGATCGACGTGCTGCAGAGCTGTTGCAACAAGGAGTTCAACTTCCGGAACCCAATGAGGCGCAGAAAACAGTTGGAGAAGACAAGGCTTTCTACAATATGGTATTCGAGGCACTGTAAGTTGGTTGGGTCGCCGACAGCGCACTCGAGTGCTAATAGTCCCTCTGTCGGATAGGGACATCTTTGGGAAGCAGAAGAGTGCTGAACCAGCTGAGTCCACAGCTTCCACTGACAACAAGAGATCTGTTGATGGAGACTCTATCGACTGGGGCTGGCACTTCGATTCCGCTCCAACGAGCACGTCGGGTGTTGGCCCTAGTGTTGATCGGTACAAACGGTTTGTACCTTCTCGAGTCATGCTTTAGTTGGGCAATGACTGATGTATTGCCAGTGTACCCTGCGTAAGCTGTGATGACAAGAACCGCATTGGAGACATGTTAAAAGCTGCCTGTGATCACTACTGGTGCTCTGGTTGTTTGGCCAGCGTCATCGAAGTTTATCTCCGAGACGAATCGCTGCACCCTCTCCGATGCTGCAAGAAGCCTCTTCCACTTTCTGACGTCGCCCATTTCCTCGGAGACAAAGCTTTACTTGCAGGATTTAACTCCAAACGTCTCGAATACGACGTTGCAGCTCAAGATCGAGTGTACTGCTCGACTCCAACTTGTTCAGCCTTCCTCGGGTCAGCCGAGGCACATTTGGCCAGCCGTGGGATCCCAGCGAATGGCGCCTCAGTCTCAGTGACATGCAAAGCTTGCCTTGAAGCGACCTGTGTCACTTGCCGCGGGCCTTCTCACATAGACACCTGTTCTCAAAACGAGGCGATCGAACAGGTCCGTGCTTTAGCCAGGGAATCGGGTTGGCAAACGTGCCCTGGATGCTCTACTGTGGTCGAGCTCCACCACGGCTGTAATCATATGACCTGTCGATGCCATGCCGAGTTCTGTTATGTTTGCGGAGTTCGCTGGAAGGACTGCCTTTGCCCACAATGGGAAGAAAACCGCCTCCTCGCTACGGCCGAGATTCGAGCTGAAAACGTCATGGGTGGTCAACAAGCCCGAGTGGAGCAGCCAGAGGTCTTCGTTCAACAGCTTCAAAGGGCTGTGGAGGATCTTCGAGTTGACCACAACTGTGCTCCCCACGATTGGAGGGGGAGGAGGGAAGGCGGTAACTGTGAAGAGTGCGGGGATTATCTACCAATTTACTTAAAGGTAAGTTCAAAGCAACAGTCCCCTGTGATACAGTGACATAGATTATGGCTAACGGTACTCCCTTGGATAGATGTGCCGCAACTGCAACTTGTTAGTATGCCGCCGCTGCTCGCTTAATAGGTTGTGAATACCGATAGTTTTTAAATTCTCTTTCGCGTTTAACTTGTACATTTGTACTAAATAGAACTGTAGTCTGCGTTGGGATATTTTGGTGAAGCCTTCTAGCTTCAATTCACACTTGTCTATTGATTCTCATTTGAAGAATATATACATTTGCTATGTACCCGGGCAGTGTACTCGTTGTATTCTCACTTCAGATATTTGTAGATACTTGGATTGTATTTAAGACTATCTTGTACTTTGGTCTTGATCCATATTGTTTTCGTCTTCATTGGTCACCTTCAACAGTCTGTCAAATGATGATTTGTGTTGTAGGTGCACAGTATCGTTGCAGAAACATATATGCCGCCACCTTTAAGTACAATCTAGACTTTCAAGCATGGGTAGATACTTTGCCCTGAGCTCCATATTCGTAAGTATATCACCGACAGCTGAACATCCGTAAAATGACTAGCTACTTGGGACGCAGCGGATGCCAAAGATCTTAGTTTAAACCGTTCACAAGCCGTGTGGTGAGCTCGCCGATCGGCTTTCACCTGGCTCGTTTGGAGCTGGTATAAACCTGGGGTATGCTCAGGATGGGTAGGAATGCATGATGGGTGGGAGGAACCTGGGTGTCACGGTGACAAGAAGGAAGAAAGAGAGACAATGAAATCGAAGACAGGTGGAAGGAGCCTGGGTGTCGCAGTGGCCTTGATCAGGTGTGGGAGCCTCCGGAACCATACTAGGAGTGGTTGGGATCATCAACATCGGGGTCTCGGGCGGCATCATCACAGTGCTCAGAGTCTCTGACACCCTCGGAATGGAGACAGAGCCGGAGTTAACATAGCTAACACCATGAGTATAGCCAGTATCCGATCCTAGGAATTATAGCCGCGTCAATACCTGGAAGGATCAAGGTAAATGCCACCATACCAGTATCACGACCAGAGCTATTGGAGCGGGGCTGAGCAATGAAAGTTGAGACCAGTCTCTCCAACTTGTGCAGGACGACAGGGTCCTCGGAATACTTAGACTTAACCGCAGCGTATGCTGCGCAGGAAAAGTAGACGTTGTGACCTGACTGTTCATACACAGCCAAGGACCTGTGATAAGCCTTCCTCTCTGTCCAGAGTCTCTGCGCAAGTATCCCTAATGGCAAGAGAGGATGCCAACTTTGCCACTACGGTTACCCAATCTGACCAGACTTTGCCATTGAGTCTTATGAGATGCACTGGAAAGAAGTTCCGGGGAGGGGGGGTGTAATGCACAGTACGCTCCCTAACATGCTTCCTCGGGCCCATGTCCTAAATCGTGAGTCAGATATGTGCCTGTACCTTTCTGAGATAAAATTAAATGCAAGAACTTACATCTGAGGATCTCAGGCTCTCCAACCCCTAGATGAAGTAGAAGACATATTTCGAGCCGCCGGTGGTCGTGCGATGTTTGAATGGGTGCGAAACAGGGTGCCCCACGATTAGCCGCCTTTTAAATGTCTTAGAGCCAAACATAAGCCAACAAAGTAATAGTCTTCGCTTGGCGTGCTGCAGAATGATTGATGTTTTTTTTAGATTTGCCTCAAGGCCAGTTTCTTCCGAGTCAAGAGGCCGTTCAATTTCAAGTTGTCATATCCTCAACAGCATGTTATGAATATTCAGGCCAAAGGTAAGTGTACGACTCAAAGCCGCTGGCAGTACGATAATTCAAACCTTGAAGGGAATCACATCGGCAAGTACGACGGTTCACAAGTGACAGAGCAGTGGTACTTCTAGTTCAAATCTTCTATTTCAAATCCAAATGCTTGTCGGCAATTGGTTCCATTTCAGACGTCCGCCTCATTAACAACGGCATGCCCGAGTGGTCTTGGTTCAGTGAGCATACATCTTCATAGCAAAGGCAGTCTATACTGGGTAGCCTTGCCAGTGACTTTGGCTCATGGGGCAAAGTGAAGGTGGGAACGTCATTCTAAGCACGACTCGGAAGAACGGCAGGGTCCCGGCAGAGGGGCACCTAAAATAACTCAAGCTTCCTCGTGCTTGGCAGAAGGTTCGATCCGACGTGGAGATACGTGCCCTGTACAATTTAGAGCTACGGCAACTGAGGGAGTTCTACTTAGCACTATGGGTAACTAGATCTTCGGAATCCGAGTCGGATTGTCACAGGTTGGATTGTCACTCCCATCAAGTGGGAATCAATCCGATCAACATGTGTGGCTCGTTCTATTCGTATCTCATAGGTTGGGTCATTGGTTGACCGGCGCTGCTGTCACAGAATTCTGGGGTCTCAAAAGATATTGGTGAATTTCGAGAGAGACACAATGAACGGATAGTTATTACATTCGTGACGCGACGCGACTTTAACGTGTCTCTTAGATTGCCGACCGGCACGCGTGACAATCTGTGACGTCCAACCATTATCTACCTCTACAACGTATATATATATTTTAGGAATAAAAAATGGCAGAATTTCATTCATAGTATCTACCGGAGGCTGTGTGAAAACTTACAGACCCAGCGACTCCAGGGAACCACTTGAATTCGGTCCAATCCGATTGAGTGGTAATCCGAAGATCTGGTTACCCATAGTAGTTCTGAGTCCTTATCAATGCCTCAACTCCGAGATTAAAAGTGAAAAATGAAGTCCACTGTGGGTTCCCGTAGAGGAAAGAATTTAATCTCGGCTGGATGTCTCAAACATTCCGCCTGCACGAGTCAAAAGAACAGCGGCAACTTAAAATTGCCAACTTAGCATGCCACACGAGGCGTCGAGGCCCTATGATAACGACGTTAGTGATCTTATTTAGGACTTGAACTTTCAAACATTCCGCCAAGTAATCAGAAATATAGTCGAAAGGACAGCGGCGACCTCTTAATTCATTTTAGAAGTTCTAGGAATTGACAATCACGACTTATTCCGTATACGATCTAACATTTCAAAAAGTCTATGTGCTATCCCCTCCTCCTGGCCCCTCCCTGACCAAATTGAGTCACCGAAAGTGCTTATTCGGGCACTCTTTTATTGAATGCATTGTCATGCACAGTACCCTCGGCTACATATAACTTGCTTCTCCATTCCGCATCCACCCCCTTGATCTCCCGTGCCCGCACCGTCTTGGGAGATGTTGATTTCGATGATGCTGGGCCTGATCTCTTTCACGTCTCGACTTGCCCTTGGAGGAGCTACCACCTTACAGTGTCTTCGGGTGGAGCCTCACTGAAACAGATGTGCAATTTGCCCGCGAGGCAATCAATACTCATGCTGAGAACGTTATCGGCCACCCATTACGGATGGGCCGTTCCCGGAAATACTCGATCAATTGAATTTGAATATACCAAGGCTGTAAGCTCCCCACGGCGAAGCATGTATTGGATGTGGAGGGGTACCATATGTTCAAGCTCATATATGAAATAGCATCCCTGTATTTCAAAGTATTCAAACGGCCTCAAAAGCTTAAATGGCCCGAGTTAGGAGTCAGGGTGTTGCAATGTGTGAGCATATTTGGCCTGTCCGACTCGGGATCTAGGTTCGCTCCGCGAAAGTCGAAATTTGTAGAGCGGAACGCATGGTGTTCTGCACCAAGGCCGACAATCATGTAAGGATACATACACATGAGCCTCTTTATGACATCGGAAAATATCTCCCGCAAGACATTACTCCACCAACATGGCTCGAGAACGGCGCTCAGCTCGCCTCCGGCTCTCTGGAACACTATGATTGTCGGGAGCGACATCACCGAAGGCTTACTCTTGGGCATTTCATAAGACACATTCGCCAATATTACTCCTTGTATCCTTTATTTGGTCTCGTCTGACGACACCGCTCACCTAAGTCGTCCTATAATCATGGACACAAAAATAGCGACGTCTGTCAGAAGATACAGGGATTATGAACAACTCAACGAGAGAGACGCCAAATATTTCTATCAGTCACGCTATGCAACAAGAAACTATGAAACTATGGGTAAAGTACATATCTCCCTCTGCGGCGGATATGCTCCTAACGTGCCACATGGCGGGAATCAGTATCTACCCCGTACTCAAGAAGCGCATCCATACCATAACGGAAGATGGCGGCGACATGAAGCCGTGGCTTTGAGTCATCATCCTTCCACTGTTCCGAATATTACATGATATGGAGCATGAAACACTCCATTGCAATAAATGTTATCCCCGTGTGTCCCATGCGCAAAGACACCGGTTCAGGTATAAAAGCCCTTCCTCTTCCACAACCAAGATCCCCACCCCTTCACATCTTTCGACTCCTAGCAATCCACGCTTCCCAGCGACTAGCAAACACCTCAACTTCCCAATCACAATGCAATTCAAGTTTTCCAATATCAAAGCCTTCACTGCTCTCCTCGCATTGGGTACCTCCGTCCAACTCAGTGTTGCGACACCCGTTGGCAATGGCTTGGTAGCCCGTGACGTGTTCGTTCCCCCGGTTGTGCTGCCCAATTCCGACAGCGTCTGGCCTATTGGCACCACCCAAACCGTCGAATGGTACGAATACCACGACTGCCCAGGTTGTACCCTTCTTGAATGTTAACCGATCTACACAGGGATGTCTCCTCTCCTCCCAGCGAAATCAGCAACAAGGAAGGAACCATCGTCCTGAGGAGTGATGCGACCGGTCTCCTTGACTTGGACAATCCTCTCGCAAGTGGCTTCGACATCCTCATTGGTTCCATCGATGTCACTGTCCCCGATGTCGAGCCCGGTACCTACCGTGCTGTCGGTAAGTGGTCTGCTCTTTCTACAATCGCGCCTCGTTCAATAGCATATGAATGTCACAGTCATTGGTAACTCGGGCAACTGGGGCGAGCCTTTCGAGATCGTTGCCTAAAAAGAGTCATTTGACGTGCTCTTCTACCTTGTCTAACGTTTTTCGATCCCCACTATTATGACTGTGACCTGTCATTATGTAGACCCCTAATTCAGTGGCCCCTTCTTGACAACAATACGGAAAGATGCTCGCAATATATTATTGAGGTTCCCGATATTTCGAATGAGAGTGGTACTACTTGAACAAATGAGGGGTTTCTGCCTCTTCCTTACTACTGGCAGTTATTGGAATCAGTACGCATGGTTAACAACTCGAGGTTCAAACGAGTGCAGGCATGTTCAGGAATCGAAGAGCTTGAATGTCGGTCCGAGGTGAATGCAGATTGAAGCGCCGAAGGTTAATCGGGGAGGTATATCTGGTGATGGTTGACAGGTCCCTAACCTTGCACTGTTGTAAATTCTTAGAGAACTTGGAAAGTAGGTTGCACAGTTCCTGAGAATCCGCGACGCTGACAACAATATTCTTTTAAGGGATTTTCCCGCAGCGCCTGCAGTAGTGGATTGCAGCAATCTTGGTCCAAAGTCACGCTTTGGAGTTTTGGTGTTTCGAAACCTTGAATCTCCAAAAGCCTCTAGCTGGGGGATCGAAACTGTATTCAATCCATTGCCAAGTCGGGACGAGTTCCAACAGCGTAACTTCAAGCTTCTCCAACAACGAGCGTCCGCAAGAGCTGTATTGAGGATCTTCTCGAATCGGGCACGCGATTCGTCAAGGTGATACGCTTGGCGTCCATCCATTAGTGTAATGTCACCAGACAAACTCAAATCTAGAAGAACCAGTTGAGATCTTTGGATCCACAGGCTGAATACTTCATTGTTGCTGCTACCCCTTCTGGGCCCTGAAACGGTGATCGTGGACCATAAAGCGGGCACGAAGTTTGCAATACCCCTCCAACAAGAGCAAACGTGTCCAGATCACCTTTTCCTTTGTTCAACGAATAACAAACGGGTCCCTCGAGGCAGACCTCATGGTGAAATACAAGGCTGGAGTGGCATGCCCTGTACGGAGACATGGCCGGATGTAGCCTCGCGCAGCCTATGGTCCACCTGGGCTGAGACGCAGTGGACCCCAATGTCGACCCATGGGCATTACAGGATGGTACTGAGCTCCAAATGCGTGGGTTTAAACCCCCCCCCCCCCCCCCCCAACTAGACCTGCCGTCTGACTTGAACGTGAACGCACTAAACCCCTTTCTCCGGTGTTCAAAGGGGACGACGTATATTTGATTGTCGACACGAGGGTGCGCTACGTCGAGTAGAATTAGATTAAAATCAATATTAATAAAGGATGGCATCTATATCCCCGATAAGCATTCAAATACAATTAAATCAAAAGGGATAACACACCAAAGGACGGAAGACCTCATGATCGTTACGACTTGCCAGCTTTCGCCTTCTTCGCATCCGGCTTTCCAGCCTTTCCCTTAACCTCAACAGCAGCGCCAGCACCCTCTTCCACAACAATCTCCCCAAAATCAACACCCAACTCCTCAAACCGTCTATTGAACCGCCCAAGCCTTCCAGTCGTCCCGCTCTCCTCCTCGACAGACCTACCACTCGCAGCAGCAGGGTTGTATATCGGGTTGTTCGTCGTGTCCCTCGTCAGCCGAACAAGCGACTTTGGAGATGTCGTCCAGTGCGTGAAAGAGGTCCCGTCAGACCTAATCACTTGTTGCGGAAACTTGGGGACGACGGGGTTGGGCAACACGGGTGGTCGGCGCTTCCATACGTGGGTCCGGCCATACGGTGAATTTGAGACTAATCGTCGCTGGCAGTGGTTATACGACCGTAGACATGTTTGGACTTGGGAAGAAATGGATTTTGGTTGGGCTCGGCAAAGGTTCATGGTCGTCTATCGCGGTAGGATGATGCCAGCCGGCAGCGAGAACCGTTTCGAAAATGTTTGTGTTTGGCTTCAGACCAAATAACGCGACTTGGCACAGCCACGCCTGGCGCGTCGGAAATTTCAGGGGCTAATGATAGGCGACCAGATGTTAAACATACAAGCTAATGTACACGGTAAATTGCAGAGATACAAATACAAGTGCAAAGAGGAGTGATTTGGGATACCAGTATACCAATTTTCATAAGCAGATCTCCATTCGAGCTTTCGTCAGGTACGCTCGCGAGGGAGGGTCGCCGAGAACACAATCCCGTCACTGTTAAAGTCAGGAGCGATGATTCCAGGTGCACCTGGCGCAACCTTTTTCCCAGTGTTAAATGCTTTAATAGAGGATTTCATCGCCTTATGGTCTTTGCAAGCTACCCAATCCAACGACCGTTAGTTTCAACCGACCAGAGCAAGGACGTCCGTTACCCACCTTGCTTATGGGCCTTCCAATCAGTCTTCTGGCACGCTTCGCTGCAATACATAACCTAATCAATAAACCGCATGTATTAGCTATGCTTTTCACAAGAATAAAGCGGAACGAAGCAAACCAAACGGCACGCAGAACATCTCTTGAACTCCGCAACAGACGTTTCAAACTCCTGGCAATCTTCCCGACTACATTTCTTCAAGAGGGTTTCTTTGATTCCTCCAATACTATCGACCCAGTTCCACACGTCTGGAATCATCCACAAGTCTTGGCCATACCATAGATAGTCGTGTGCATCTTCAGGCCCGTTCAAAGACCTTGGTCCATCATAGTGGTTTGCTAAAGATGTCATTCGTCAATGAACAAGGTGAAAAATTGAAGGGGACGATGATACGCACAAGGCCTGGTCTTCCTCCCCAAAATCTTAATCAAAACATTCGGACTCATCTTCGACGCAATAGCCAAGAACTGCCTCGCTTGCTCGTTATCTCCCCACAACTTAAACGAAGCCAACGCCGCCGTGAACACAAGCTCACACGGCAGCCTCGGATGGATGTTTGCTACCTGCCCCGCCGTCCAGGGCTGCTTGTACGGAGTACAGTAGATGGTACCCCCACGCTCAGGAGTTTTGGTTCGGCCTGGTTGAGTCCATTGTTGGGCAAAGTTTAAAGCGTCGGAGTAGCGACCACAGCGGATGAGAAGCGTTCCGAGCCATTTGCGCGCGTATTGGTTATCACCTGGACGAAGACGCAGCATTTCTTCGAGTGCACCCCTGTCATGATACCGATAAATAGTTGAGGATAGACGATGTTGTTAGATTCATGAGAGGGCTTACCCCGCTTTAGCCCATTTCCGATCCTCAAAATACAGCCTCTCCAAGGCTTGCAGCACCCGCATATATGGCCTCGTCTCCAAAATATCCCAGAACCTTCCAACCTGCTCTCCGTCATCGTCGAAGCATTTGGGACCGAATCTCTCTTTGAGCTGCCTTTTACCTGTCCGAGGAAAGCATGAAACATCGAGTGAGCAGAATGTCGAGTAAATAAAGCATATGCCAAAGAAATGGATGTACCCCGAGCTTCGGCCTCTTCAATAATTGTAATTCCCTTTCTGGTATTCCGCGCTAAATTCCCGAGCATAATCGAAGCGTCGAGATTGTGAGGGTCTCTAAGAGCAGCTGTAATACACTCTCTAGCTTGAGCGGGCTTTCCTTGCTTGAACAGCTCCGTCGCCTTGTCCAGACTGGATAGATGACAAGTATCGAGTATCCGATAACAATCAGCCATCGTTCCATTCACAATCCGCACAATAAAAGGAAAGCATAATAGAAAAGAACGCCGTCAGTTAGAACCAATCGATAACACAGAAACTAGTAGAAATGCATCACCAACGCACTTTGCCATGGATTCAGCGGTAACCATACCTCCTCCTACCCCAAATATGCCTTCGGACCCATGGAATCTGTTCATCTTTCCAGCGGAAAGTTGTTGTAGTGCAGCCATTAAGAGATTTGTAAGTACTTCTCAGGAGTTAGAGAATGAGTACCGGATGGTCAATAATCCTTTGTCGAGCAACGTGAGAAAAGGCCTATTGACTAGATGGGGCGTGTAGATGATAGAGGAGGGCACCAGTCGCTAGAGAACCAACGAGGTCCAAACCATGCTTTAAGTACCCTCCATTATTTCCAAGGCGGTTACAGAAGCAATAAAAATATCAAAAAATGCAAAGAATGCTGTGCGTTTACACTGAATTTAAAGGCGCTTCAGGGTCCACAGCACTTGCCAAGACTTGCCGTGGCCTGCCATTGGCTGACGGGGGTAATCAATGATGCGTGGCTGTGTCTCGAGGCCCTGTCGATTCTCCTTCCAAGGGCCGGAAGCCTGTCAACATTTCGAAAAGCTATGCGAATGAGGTATAGAAGGCTTTGATCTGCAAGATAACCTTTGGGTGAGTCAGAGAAATGGTAATTGATCTCGTATGCGAATATCAGTGCAAACAAATGTACAATTGCCCCTGCGATTTCGGCTGTCAAGAATAGATGCCATCCCGTTTGTAAACTAGGGCGCTTAGATAAGTTAATCTTTGGTTTATCACTGTCAAACTAGCTTACACCGCATCTAAGCCACGCCTTTGAACGTTCAGCCTTCCTGATCCTATTTGAATCGACTTTGAACGGATAGCATCGTCCCAAATGAATGAAACTGCTTTGTCCTATGCATTTTCGGGAGAAGGAAAGGGTCAACTTTGTCTACAGGCTATGACGCCTGAGCTCCGTCACACACGAGCCTGAAGGCGGTCCGAAGAATGCAGGCGTTCCAGAAATAGGTGTGTTGAGCCGTATATTTGCTGTGGGACTTCTTGCCCAAAGTGGAAACTTGAGTCCCAAGTTGATTACCGAGTGCGATGCCTGCCCGTCACCAGCCTTAATGAATGGAGGGATCAGACAATGGGCGTCGGCGCCAAAAGAAATTCGTGTGACGGTGTGTGCACTGGCGAGCCGCGAAAGTCGCACCGTTCCACAGAAACGGTAGACCCGTCTGTGGGTTTGCTGGTAACAGTAGTCTTCTGAAGGCTGGGCAGCATCGATCGTCTTCCCGTCGTGGCTTCTGCGGTACAGTACACGCAGAAGTTATCGCTCTGGTCTGCTGTCCATGGGAAAAGGGATGAAGCTTATTGTATTAACCGCATAGCTGTTGAGGTCATAGAGTTGTAGAACACCGAGATTAAAACAGTAGAGTCACCGTAGAAAGTTTTGATATAGCCAGCAAGGCCTCGTAGCGTTCTTCTCCACCGCCTCTTCCTCCCAACGCGGCCTGTTACCCCAATCCACTTCTACTCTTCTACTAGGTGACTAGGTGGTAGTAGCCTTTTGTCCACGTTTATAGTGCTGAGAATGTACAGAACATGAACCAGGCGGGTGCGTCGAGCCAGAACGACCGTGTTTCACGTATATGGTATCGTCGTACAAGCGTAATTTATGACCGCTTCGTTTGCCTTCAAATACATTCGCAAATCAGCCCAAAAAACAAAATTCTCGACGTATGTAGTACACACCTGAACGTGAACCTCTTCCTCGTATGCGCAAACTCTCCCAACTTGTGGCCCACCATATCCTGCGTTACCAACACCGGCACGTACTCCTTGCCATTATGAACGCCAAACCGAACTCTTTCGTACTGCGTCAGGAACCACTGCAAATGAAAGCCAATAGAGAAACGTACCCAACAAAGTTAGGCAAAATGGTGCAAGACCGTGCGGTGGTGTTGATAGTGGTATGATTCACCAACGCCTCCTTCAAATTCGGGAACGCAACAAAGTAGGGCCCTGTAGCCACCAATCCCCGATTCTTTACTTCAGTATAAGGACTTAAGGAGCAATTAATACGCACCTTTCCAAGCGGACCTTCCCTTCTGCAATAGCTGCGTCGGACGCATCTCGAAACTCGTAGCTGTGGAACAAGTGACAACCTGTGCTCTGCTGTACACGAACGGGAAGACCGGAGCGCCCCATCCGCGCCAGTTTTCCTATCACGTGCTGCCTATCCGGAACCGCTTGGTGGAGTGATCCGGCTTACCATCTGGCCGGTGATCCGCTCCGGAGACCTCCAGACAATCCTGAACTAGCCTTTGGTCACGGTGGGGCGATAGGCTCGGATGTCCCACCTCTGAAATCCTATTACCACATGGCCTCTGGACTGCTCTAAGAATGAACAGGCAAACTGTCCTGAACCTAAATCCTTCTCTGATAGCAACTTCATCCTCTGCACTGCGATTTCTGTCTCGTGAGGGCGAACATTGGACGTTGAACGGTGGAGATAGGGGCAATGGTTGTGATAGTCGATTTCTTGCAAGCTCGGAGACCACAAGTCGACATTGAAGACCCAAGTATCAACCAAAACGGCGGCAACGAGAACGGAGAGGGTCCGTCAAATAGCAGCGAAAATGGCGGAAGTCGAAAGGTCTGTCTGTCTATTCCAACTTCAGGTTTCGAGTTCCAAGTTCTTACCAAAATCTATACAGAACGCCCTCGAATACACATTCCTCGTATTCGGAATATTTGTAGTCGGAACTATCCTATTCCATAGGTACCCTATTCACTCCTCCCTCCCTCCCAAGTCCAAGGTTCAAGATCCCCACAATTGACTATATACCCCAGGTTCTTCTGGAAAAAACGACAAATGCGCACCTCTGTCTCTTCATCACAACCTCAACTCATCACAGTCGTCCGAAGAGCAAGGAGGAACCACCCCCGCCATCAATCCCAATCTCAATCACAGTCCAGATCATCCAACCCAATTACATATTCCGACCACTTAGGACTCTACACCAATAACCCAAATCCAAGTGCTTCGCTTCCATTTCCACCTATGGCCTATATCGGACATACCTCCTCGGATAAAGATGTCTTACCGCGCTACGAACAAGACGGAGGTCCGCCCAAGTATGACGAGCTTGAGATGCAGCAACGACCCCAGGAGGTGCACCGGGATGATTAACCTTAATATATTATTGGGATTTTCTTTAGGTCTCCCATGGTTCATAGTTTTATGTAGTGTGGTATACCCGTAAGATTGACACTGATCAGGGCGCTTAAATTTCATTCCCAAATGGCTTTAGCCACTCGGCGCCAAATAGAAGTGAATACGTCACAAGCATCCCTCCGAGGACAACGATCGCTAGTTACCAAACACATCAGTACAACCAGCTGGAACTTCCCTCTTCACCTTTCTTCCCAACCAAAAGAGAGGGATCTAGCAGTATCATATTCGATACATCAAAGAAAATATTGTACAAGAACCCTCAGTGTGCGTTTTTTCTACGCCAAAACAGTGAAAAAAGGGTAAATGGCTATAAAAACAAAAAAGCACCCGTAAGATAACACAACACAGAACAAAGTGACACTCGAACGCCCTTCAAATTTCCCCACCAACCTACGGCATACAAGGTGGCATAGAAGAACCACAGCCAGTGACACAGTCGTAATCCATCCTTTATCGATGCAATACTCCGTACAGCAAAGCGAGAAAAGACCGGACTGTAGGCAGAACGACGGTCAAGCATCACTAGATCTCGAAAATAGAATTCCAAGATACACAGAAAAAAGAAGCTCCGAGGGGATTAGGAAAAAGGAAGAAGGGAGTAACAACATGAATCGAAAAGAAGAGACAGGCGACCGTCAAAAAATACACCGTCAATTCTGTAGCATGGTTGTAGAAAGGCACCCACTAAAGCTAGAGAAATTGAAAGAAAGACAGCGAAAAAAAATGCAGTACAAAAGGCGAAATCCTGAACAAGGAAAAAGGACTAAGGAAGAAGCATTAGCGGATAGTCATGATGTCGTATCCTTATATCTTGAAATCGGTATATGGGAGATGGAAAAGATCAGACAGAAACAGAAAAGCGAAGGCCGGCTTATGATTGTTTCGTCTTGAAGCGTAAAAGAGGTGCAAGACCAGAGAGCTGGCAAGCTTTCTGCAGGAATTCATGCTACGTCGAACTTGGATCAGCATGTCATCATTCCTAGGGTTCAGTTGGAACTTACATCAAGAAGCTCAACAGCAGTCGCCCGACTAGCCACATCTACGCAAAGACACACCGCCAAGAAACTCTTCAACTCCTTGCTCAGAGCCTCGGGCTTCTTCAGTGTCGGCGTTCCGTTCGTGGCAATCAGATAGAGCGCCTTGAGAGGTTCCTCATCGAGATACGGCGGTTCGTTTTCAATCATCTCAATCGCCATGATACCCAGAGACCAGATGTCAACTTTGGCGCCGTACTCCTTCTGTTTGACGACCTCTGGTGCCATCCAGTAAGGCGTACCAACCATAGTTGCTCGCTTGGATTTCTGGTCTGTGAGCTTGGCGCAAAAACCGAAATCGGCTGTGAGGATAATGAGTGTGGTGTGGCAAACGGAGCAACGGCAACGAACTGATTTTAACTCTCCCTTGGGCATCTAGAAGTACATTATCGGATTTGATATCGCGATGGATGATGCTTTGGCTATGCAAATGCTGCAAGCCCTTACAAGTCTACAAAAGGCAACGAAAAGTCAACACGCATTCCCAGCGCGACAAAGGTGAACGCACCTCAAAGCAAATACTAGAAATCTGATCCTCCTCCAAGGTATTGTTTTCGATAATATCGGTCAACGCACCACCCTCCATATATTCCATAACAACCCAAAGTTCCGTGTTCTTTACCAAATACGAATTCAAGAAGTTGACAATGTTGGGATGTTGAGATTCCTTCATGACAAGAATCTCATTGACGATGAGCTCTTTACGTGGTTGATGAGAGAGATCCATCTCCTTAATCGCAACCTTCTTGCCGGTCGCAAGTTCCTTAGCGACATAGACGTGTCCAGAGGCACTAGAATAGTCGTCAATCATCTTTATCAACCGCAGCAGTATATAAGGTTCACTTACCCTTGTCCGACCTTCTTGATTTTGCTATAAATCAGCTTGGGATCATCATCCGACACAACTTGGCGCAACTTCTCCATGATCTGAACCTCAGTCATGGTACTGATCCTCTTCTCCTTCGGCTTCTCCAAGGCCGCAGCGGCGGCTGCAACACCAGTGGTAGTTTTGATAGGTTTCTCACCTGCTTGGATCTGCACCTTCTTGGGTTGAAGAGGGAGAACAGGGGGAGGACCTTCGAGAGCACCAGCAGGTCCAGGGGCAGGTGCCGCTCCAGGTAACGTTGGAGCAGATTTCGCAGGTGGACCGATAAGGGGCCGATTTGCCTCCTTCTGGAGGTTGGCCTGTCGCTCTTCTTGTTCCCGCTCACGCTGTTCCTTCTCCTGCCTCTCCCGTTGCTCGATCCTACGTTGCTGTTCTCGTTGCTGTTCGTGGTGCTGACGTTCACGTTCCTGCTGCTGCTGACGAGTTTGGCTCGTTGAGGGTTGAAGGCCTGGCGGCGTCGGGAGTGATTCTTTGCGAGCGGGAATGGCGGATGGTCCCTGGGGTTTCAGGCGGTTACGCAAATCTTCCGAAGAAGGGGTTACATCCTTGGGAGGTTGAGGAGGTGGCCTAGAAGCAGCAATAGGACGAGGAGGTGCAGGACGGCTGGCTTGAGGAAGAGCGGGTACGGGCAACGGACCTCGTGGTCCTTGCACTGATGACATAGTATTAGCAACGTGAGAGCCATTAACGTGTTCAGCAGCCCGAGCGGCCGCGGTGGATAGATTATCGCTGTCACTACCACTAAGGAGTGGGGGAGAGGTTTCGGTTCGTTTGGGTAGTGGGCGGATGTCGGAAGAACTTGACGAAGCTTTTCCGAGGCCTCCAAGACCAGTCCCAGCGCCGAATCGTGCAGGCGCCCCTGACAGAGAAACGAAATCAGGATCTGATCAACATTTCAATCGTGGGTGACAAACCTATTGACAGATCTTCCAATTCCTGTTTCTGCCGATCTGTATAGAATTCCAGGACATCAAGCACGGCTTGCGGGTCTTTAGCATAATCCTCGCGGGTGATTGCAGATTTGGTCAGCAACTTGCTCCATTGCTCGGGGAGGCCCTACAATTGAAGAGTTGAGGGAAAGTATCAGTCATCACGGCAACGAGTGGACTCACAGTGAAGGCGCCTGACACGGGGTCAAAACCGACATGGACCTTGTGAACGAAATTGGTGGGATTACTGAAGCCCATCAAGGGGCTCCTGGAGTACACATCGTCTTGCCAACCATAGAGCTCTGTGTCGTTCTTCAGAGATAAGAAATAACGCTTATCCTTGGTCTCGAGCAATAGACAATACGGCTTCAGATCTGTGCGCTCGATGTTGGAGATGTCGCGAAGTAAGATCACGCTCTGTTGCGGGGAAGTCTAGGTGCAGCGACGACGATCAGGCCAATCTTTTGCGGAAGGACGTACATGACTCACCTCGTTCTTGTGGATTGTCAGGGCCTGCTCTCGCAGGACCAACCACTTCCGCTGCCATAGCCAATTTCCAAATCCGTCCTCCTTCATACTAACGCTTCCGTTCCGCACGATGTTCATGTTCACCGAATCATCCGTCCCCCGATTAGGCGTGCCCCCAATGCCAGAGTAAGACTGCGAGTAGCTGGAGGTGGCGGGCGATGCTGACGAATACGCAAAGGAGGGGTTGTAGCCTGAGCTAGACAAAATATTGTTTGACGAATACAACGGCTGTGGGTCGTTCCGTCTCTGAGGCGCCTGGGGCGCTGGCCGTGACGGCGTCAGAGAGTTCGCTGTGACCTGATGGAAAGCCATGTCGCTGGATGAGGCTGAATGCTATATTCAGAATCGGCCGTGAGCCGTCGTCGTCGATGGTCACCAAGGTAAGCAACGAGCACAGAATCGAACGCGATGGCGAGCTAGAGCTCGAGAGGGTTGAGCGCAGCACGTAGCCCCCGGTGGCGTGCGTATTGCAGGGAGACTGTCGCAACGATCGTGTGGTTTCGTCGTCGTCGTCGTCGTCGAGCACGATGAGCAGAGGCTGAGAGCTGGTGCCGAGCCCGTTGTCTGAGATTGTTTACAGGGTTGTTTGGAAATTGCACCGCCACACGGATCTTTCCGTCCACCTTGGCTGGCACGGTTCAGAACCCTCTTGTTCTCGGAAAACGGTAAGTCAGAGAGACGCTTAAAATCAAGGAATCTCCAGGGGCGACGAAGCGGCTTCAGCTATACCATATACGCTGTCTTCCATTTCTATCATCATCCCAAAAAAAGCTAGGTTGATGGTGACAATAAATGACAATTATAATGAAATATAGCGCTTCTAACACGAACACCGCTTCCATTTCGCCCCGCAGCGATAACAAAACTGCTCTCCACACCGGCAAACCATATGGTTACACCCAGTAACCTTGTCGATAATAGCATGGCACCTCGGACAATCCTTCCACTTCTCCTTCTCAGCCAGCTCTCGCATTTTCTCTGTCAAATAATTCTGCTCGCAGTTCTCTCCAGGGTGTGCGCGGCTCCTACACCGTGTGCACACAATTATACCGCACGTCCCACACTGCACTGTCGGGGTCTGTCCCCTCGGACCAATAAATGACGAGCAATTTGGCGCGGGACAGTATATCCGTTCTTGTGGTGCCGTTCCAAATTCGTAACAAGTAGCTGCAAATATGGAACGTAGTTTGGGCTCGAGGTAGGGGCTGACCGCAGCCGGGTGGATAGGTTTCTTGCAACACTGCGGCGGAAAAGATGCTTCGTCTTTGATAGATGCTTTGACCAGCACCGCGACACATTCCTGACAGAAGTGATGTCCGCAAGGGACCTCCAGTGATTTTCGCTTGGCAATGGTGTCGCAACAGCCGGTGCATTCGACCCTACAAATCACGGTCAGGTTCGATGTCACTTCGAGACAAGACAAGAAGAATGTTACCTCGCTATCACTTCCACAGGACAAACATCCATTTGGCTCTGTGTGATTGGTGTTATCCTTATCGAAGCGCTTTCCCTGTCAATTAGCACCGTCACGTCGTATGGCAACAAATTTTAACACTCACCGGTATGCTTCCTTGACCACTGAGAAGAGTGTGATGAAAAGCGGGTGGTCCATCAGCACCTGACAAGGTGTCCTATCTGGCAGAATCTGTCTATTCCTCCACGCGAACATTTCCCTACTCGCATCGATATCCCCCTGCTTCACAAATGCACCAACAACTCTATAAACCCTATTCCTTGAAATCAAAAATAAGGCGTCAATCAGGGGATTCGACGAATATTAACGAACCGAATCCCAGTCCCATCATTCTCCGAATCCCCTCTATTCCCAATCCAATCCCCAATTGTTACCAACAAAAAATCAGTCATTCGGCACTTCCCTATGGCAAAGAAAAAATCAGGACCAAAAACACTCACAGTCCACTAATTCCGTCCGTGACCAACCGATAGAACCTTTCATTCTGCGCCAATCTTTGACAACGTGTAACATCCGGCAATGGGCGTCCGTCCTCCACCGCAAACGCAACGAGGTGATCGTCTGCCACTGCCTGCTCCCATACCCCCAGCGCAAGCTTAAACACCAGATTCTGCTCAAAGATTCGCTCCGCCCCAACGAACAACACCACCCCACTCGACACGGCGTCTAACGAAGCTTGCACTCTCCTCGCTTGGTCTTGCAGGAAACGTTCGTCGATGTTGCTGCTGGTGCTAGGATGGCCCGGCCATTCGCTATCTTGCCCAAGCTCCGGAGCATGGCCCATCGATATGGAAGAAGAAGCAGCAGCTGACGTCGACGATGATGGTGGGTGCAGTATCCCCGCCTTTGTCGCAGAAATAGAGTCGTCGACATCATACAGTGTGAACAGAACGTCAAGGAGGGTCGATGCAAGCTCGAGATGCCACAGGAGTTGACAGCCATCTTCGATGTAGGTCCTCGCCGCCGCCATCACAAGAACAAGAGAGGAGTGGATAGAAGACAAGTTGGAGGCGAAGAAGTCGACTAGTAAAGAGAAGGTACCGTAACGTTGTAACTGCATGGCATTGGTCCCGCTATATACACTCCTGGGTCCAAAATTAGGCGCTGAAGAACACCGGAACACATGAGCTTCATGCAACATCGGAAATTGCCTTAGGGCTTGACACCTTCCGAAATTGATATCAATTGTATAATGCGGTACCATCGTCGCACGCAGAATAAAACAGCCAACGTCACCTTCCGGTATGTGGAAATAGATGGGATCAGTGACAAACGGTGAAGGGCATGTACAAAGGTAATGTCGGTGTGTCATCACGTCGAAGGTCTGCTGCGATTTGAAAGGGGCGACCTTCTTTAACTGGCAGCCAACCCGCCAACCGTAACGATTGGGAATAACAAACAGGGTTCACATGCATCGACGCTCCCAACACAGTTAATAATGCCCTTGAGAAGTCAGAAAAGGAAACGTTCCGAGGCCTGAGGGCCTCATGTCTGCATCGTGGCCTAGGGTGAGGTCGAAAATGTATATCATCAAGGTCCGCGTCCATCATGTTGTCATCTACAAGTCGTCCCTTTGCACGATGACAGACAATGGTTCATTGAAACCCATCCATTCCTTGATTGAATTCGTGATACAGATGCGAGGTATACCCAAACGTCGTTACAGTTACAACAAACTAATATACGTGTAAAAAGGAGGTATAAAGGAGACAAAAACGAAGAAAGACAGTATAGGGGTTGTAGGGGATCAAGGTCGTAAGGCAATATGTACATAGGTCATGAACTTAAGAAACGTCAATCAATCAACAAGGCCCAGAAGGAATAGTGAAAGTGAAAATAAGGTTAAGGATAGTGACATACTAGGCATATCATCAAAACCTGGGAACATAAGTATTCAAACGAGGAAGAAAAGTCATGGGAAGACATATAATAGCGCATAAGCCATAACATACGGTGAGGCGTCGTAGCTTTGGTTTTCTCCAGCATCAGAAATTACTGTGGTTCATGATGTATCGGTAGAGCATGTTCGCGTCTTCGAATCTTGCGTATCGCAGACAGAAACTGGATATCTCGGCGCAATCCGTGTCTGAAGAAGGATCGACAATGCGATTCTTGATCAGTGACATGAAGAAACGGCATAGCTGCGGATTTGCTTAGGTTAGCAGGTTCCAGATCAGAGGGGGAGGTCTAAGCATACGTGTTCCAAGCCCTTTTCGAATCGATCATCGCTAATGAGGCCATTGATCTTGTCGCGTTCCGCTCGTTCAATCCAAATGATGCACTCGTGGATAAAGCGTCCCAGGACTTCGTTGCGAACGAGGTCACCAACGGTCGAGTACCCAGCAACCTTGATGTGGGATTGATCGCGCAATAGCAATGTAAGAAGATCGAACGTTGGAAGCGTGGGCGGAAGGAAGGGTAACACCTCGAGGAAGGGCATTGGGTCCGGGTTGGGATTCGCAACGAGTCCAACGAACAAAGGGTGAGCGATGCCGGGGTTGCAGGCGATGATGGGAGCCAGATCAAGGGAGGTAACTAACCGCGACGCAGTAACCTCCGGGAGAAGGGGCACCAAAGCACGCTGCTCAGATAAATTGAGAACACGGTCTCTTGCGGTGAGTAGCAGCTTCATCGCATGGATGAGACGTTCGTTCTGGCGATCCTGTTCGAGAGAGTACTCCGGAGAGATAACGCGAGAGGGTGCTTTGTTGATATCGTTAGTATCGGAGGAGGCCGATTGCCTGCGTTTGTCTTGGAAATAATGATAAGTCGAGTCGTCTCTGCGCGGAGTTTAAGCGGCAACATGACGGGTTGCGTGAAATAAACCCACATATCAGAGATAGTGTTACACAGTTCGTCATCAAGAACCAGATTAATTGCTCTAAGTTTCGGGGGTAGAGGAGACCGTGCCAGGGTGCTCGGGGAATAAGGGCCAATCTGGCGTTCGTTCAGTAAACAAAGAAGGGCGTTCAAAGGTTATACGCACATCATTGCCATCACCTTTCAGAATCTTCCACAACACCCACACAAGCTGCTCGTTGGGACTTACACCACCCTCGTTGGCAATGCTGACCGCCTTTTCCCTCTCATTAAGATAAGTAACATAAAGAGCTGACTTGAACGGGTTAACGGCAATAGGGTGTGGGATGTAGAGATAATAGAGGATGAAAGAAACAAGAATCCGACTCGCAAGCTGTCGATTCGATTTATTTAGCCGGCTAGAATAGGAGAAATTCTGGAGACTGACCTCGGCAGAAGTGGTATAGTCTAGAATGGGCAGCAGCGCGTCAAGAGCCAGCTGAAAGCGCGCGGTGGGCTGAACAAGTTTGGTGAACGCCAAAGCACCCTTTGAACATGGGACCGTGTGTGCCCTCGAGAGCAGGTTGACCACAGAGGCTCGAGCAGAGTCGGGCGATGAGATTGGCGGTGGAGGCGGCGGGAGGCTCGTCGAATGGGACAAAAACGTTTGCATCCCTTAACTTAAGCCAGGCAAGACCTGTTGAGAGTCGTGACGACCTCGAATCGTGGTACAGACCGTACGGAGAATGGCGGAGACAGCGAAAAAGAGGTCGTCGTCGCTGTCGAGAACGTTGAGCAGACCGTCCAGTTCACTATCGATATGTTTATGTAACATTTCTCACGCTGCCCCATTCCACCATCATGCGCCCCTATCTCGCAATTACTTAGGCGCGGGCTGACAGTACGATTAGTATGCCTGCATTACTGACTATGTAGGTAGATCAGGAACAAGAAATTTCTCCCCCATCTGTTGGGTCTAATGAGTGCTTAGCATCGCATTTACATAAACATCTTACCCCAACCTTGGAAGGCTACACACACACCGACTGGGTAGATCAGGAACAGGAAAGTTCTCCGTCTGTTGGGTCTAGTGAGTGGTTAGCGTCGCATTTGCATGAAAGATAGTAAACATACGTAATATCGGAAGTGGTGTCTTCTCAACTCGGTTTATTTGCTCGACTTCTTCTGGATCTAGTGTCCACTGCGAGGTCTCACTAGTAGAGCTGCGCCTGGGTTTTGCCCTATCTGGCTTGCCACTCGCGGTAACTACCCCGATCTTTCGAGCTTTGGCCCACAGCATCAGCACTGTGCCTGGCTCAATAGTAACGCCCCTGGAGGTACGGTTTCAAAGGACCTCCCGTTGGATGTTTAATGGCCGGAGTAAGGAGCCTGAGGGAAGTGGTCAAGATTCCGTATTTCTCTCCTGCAAGTCGAGGAGCGGTTGAAGATGTGCTAGAGTATAGGGATATAATTCAATCTTCAGCTGTCGAGTTCGCACTTTGGGGGTGATATCGTGCTTCCGCACACCTGATTGACGACTGGTTTATATCTACATTCGTCAAGGATGGCTTCTTCAGGGGTCGAGGAGCATCCCTGCCGTCTCGAACAAATGGCCAACACTGGTGGGATTGTTTAGGGGTTTCTTAGACAGAAACAGAGAGCCCAACGAACATTTGGACGTAACATACCTCCTCTTTCGGTACGCTGGATTGTCAAATGACAATTCCAGTTTCCTTCTCGGTTCCATAGAGCTGCGCGGTATCTAATTCCGGATTGCGATGCGAGTTTTCCAATTTCTATAGCATTCTCTTTGGATGATAGTCCGGTCCTAATACCCCATGCAAGCCGTGGAATTGATGTTCCGTCGGATAGTGCGAACGATAGCCGGGCAGTCATGGAAGATGTGGTCTTGGTGCAAGCTTGCCGATCAGATAACCATAACCTCCGTGCCCGGGAGCTTATGACATCGGGCATTCCTGATTTCACGAGGGCTCGGCCGATTTCTTTGAAGCAGACATATTGATACAATTGGTACTAGGTGTTACTGACAACATTGATTTATTCCCTAGGGAGATTAGGAAGCGGGAAGTCTTTTTCCATATGCTCGGTCTAGGATATCATGGAATTAGCTCGAAAGACGATTAGGGACAAATGCAAGGGCCCACATAATATCTGAAATGAATCGTCTTCCCAATGCGACTAATTTCCTCGACTTCCGATGGATCCAACTCCCAAGAACTCTGGTATAACTTTGCAAAGCCTTTGATCCTATCAGCATTTCCACTGGCAGTGACGACGCCGGCATTTCGAGCCTTAACCCAAAGCATCAGAACAACGAGAGAATCGATGGTTTCTCCGTATTTCTTCGACAGCCTTCCAGAGATTCGTTCAAGGATTGGTTTCAAGGGACCACCCGTTGGGTGTCGAAGAAGTGGGGTAAGAACGCCGTACGATGTCGTCAGAATGTTATGTTTCTCTTGTAGTTCCAGCAAAGGTTCAAGATGGGCGAGAGTGTAGGGATGGAACTCAAGCTATTTGTCGCGGTTAGCACCATTGAGCCAATTGCTTCAATCCACGAAACTCACCTGATTGACGACCGGTTTGTGGCGTGAGCCGTCGAGAATGAGCTCCAAATCTTGAGGTCTGAAGTTGCTAACACCAAGACTCTTGAGCTTTCCTTCATCCTTGAGATCCTCGAGGATACCCCAAAGCTCTTTCAGCTTTCCAGGTTCGGCTACAAAGGGGTTATGGACCAGATATAATTCTGGAACAAAGCCGAGTCTTTCTAGCGATCCTTGGACGGAATTACGAACGTCATCTATAGGCACAGGGTACTGTCTTCCCTGCTTGTAGATGCAAGACACTATCATCGGACGGTGTCAGAACTCTGAAATCCCAGAGGCAAAACCATGACGCACGTTTCGACGTTACATAGACCTCTTCCTTTGGAACATTCGATTGTTGGATAGCAATCCCAGTTTGCTCCTCATTCCTATACACTTGGGCCGTATCGATATGTCGGATGCCGGATTCCAAGGCCAATTTCCCGCTTTCGATCGGGTCCCTCTGGGCTCGTCCAGTACCATTGCCCCATGCGATCCAGGGAATCGAGGTTCCGTCAGATAACTTGAAGGCGATATGCGTTGTAGCACTCATGGTAAGTCGTAGTGTTGGGAGTAACAGGAACGATGGAAAGCGCGATAGAAGTCGGGACTTTTGTCGTCCTAATCCATGATATCGCACATGCCAGGGACAATCGGCAAACCGCGCTATTTTTAGCACGCCAATTGCCATAACCCCTAGGATAGGGTTACGTAGGTTTTCGGTTTTATTTTTGTATGTTTGCAAGTTCATCGTGTCAGGATCCCCTTTCGACATTTCTGAGACTGCAGCCTACTGTTCTTCAAGCCAGCTCCTACCAGAAAACCATGCAATTATTGGCGTTACGATAACAAGGCATTCCCACCGATGAGGCAGCCATATTGTTTATCTTGGCGATTTGAACCAAGAAAATAGGGCGATCAATAATATGGTAAAAGGAAGGTAAAAAGCTTTATAAATTACAGTCGTGACGAGTGCGGAAGCATTCTCCAGACAGTTCCCTCCACAACCTAGGTAAGTACCTCAATCTCGCTATTTACTGGAGCAATTCCAATCAATTATCTTCATAGCGCAGTCAAATGTCGTCTAATGGAGACGTCCGGCCATCTCCTAATACTGTGGCTGACAGACTGTTGGCTTTAAACGCGTGGCCCTTTGTCTTCCTGGACCTGCAAATACGATGTCCATTCTATAGTCCATTAGTATTGTCAGAAAACCCGAAGGTAATATCAACAGAGCAATGCTCAGTAGACGAACATCAACCCAAATGAATTGGCTGGTCCTGACGATCATATCTGACGAACATTCGAAGTTTCAGATCTTATCTTTAACCTGTCTTGAGCATGGTGGGTTTTGTCCCAGCTTCAAATGAGCAGGGAGGGTGAGGCAATCGGGGGCGGAAATTCGTGGGCAAGCCCCGCGGCGTGAGGCTTCAAACAGTGTCTACGGACATTTATATCTCCGGTCCTTTCATGCATATTCAGCTTTTAATGTCACTGACCACCTGATTGACAATTGTCCCGTTCCTTGGAGTCTCAGCGTCGCTGTTCAAGAAGAAATCCTATACGAATTGACACTGGTTCAATTAGATAAAAGTATCATAGTACATGATATATACTAGATACAGGCACTGCGTCAGAGGATAACCGATAAATATGGGTCAAGGCCCGAAGATAAGGTGAACGAATCTATTAATGAGCCATTATAACATCAATGGATATGACGGACAGAAGCGTACTACATACTGCTGCGAATAACGATCATGACTGGCTTGGCATTCAAGGACCAGCTGCGGGGGAGAACACTACTCAGAAGATCACACAATATAACGCTGTTCCTTTGCCTCCTTGTTCGAGGTCAATAGGAAGGTCGCGCAACTACTCAAGAGACGCAGGGAGTTTAGAAGAGGTAGCAGCTATAGCTTCGGCCTCTAGTATAGTCATTGCATTCTAGTCGCTGTAGGCGTCAGAGAGGACGTCGAGCGAGGTGAAGGTATCCATTGTGGCTAGCAATATCTGAAGTTGGCGTCGTTGATTGAATATTGGGGGTGGTATTCTGGGAGGATAAGTGAAGACTTGATGAGGCCATTTATACAGTCGGCCCATTGCTCTTGTGATAGTGTGACTAATTGGCCAGAAAATGATGGCCTTGGATAATAACCCATAGTTGCTGTCACAGCACTTGTGAGGTATTGAGGACAGGAGTAATTTGGGGGTCAGTATTCTAACATAGAATCATAAATGCTCGGGTATGTGGTAGATGATATGGCTAATGAAAGGCGGAAAATTAGAGGGTATGATATGGCTAAAATATACAGGTGGATTCCACTGTGCGAAGAATGCATCCCATCCTCAAGGAATACTATGAGTAACCAGTAGTTCGGACACATCATTGAGTCGGACACTCCGAATTCAGACCCCTTCTCGTATTGGGGGGCTAAAACTTCACAAACCAAAAATCAGACAACGTTCAGCTCCTTGTTTTAAAGGAAAGCCAACGAGATGCAAGTGGGTGAAATACGATGGAATGTTACGCTCTGCCCACCAGGATTATTGATCACGATCGCCATCAATTTGTAACAAACCTCTCAGCCAAAAATCTGAAAATTTGCCTTATAATGGGTGTGACACGGTACACCCTCTGTGACGTGCGACTGAGTGGTGTGTCCGGACTACTGGTTATAATTACTCATAGTAGGCGCTATTTACTCCTCCACCCGTGGCCGCAACAGCGCCGCGGGTGGAGGATCGCAGCTATTTTGGACAAACCAGGTCATGTCAAACCATGAACCAAGGAATGTATATGGATAGAAAATCCGTCGCCTTAGTGCCCGGAGACGAGCGAATTTAGAACTGCAGGCCCTGCCAGTTCATCAATTTCAATGGGTCCGCCGGGTAGCACTCAGGGACAGGTGCCCTAATAGATCGATGGCAAATAGAAAGCTTTGTTAAAGCACGTCCATGACCTGATAGGCATATCTGAGGAGTAAGCAATGATGAGCAGTCTTACTACAAGTTAGCGTGCCGCACATGAACCGTCGATCGCACCTCAACAGAGATGTCCAGCGCATCCCTATCGACTCCTAATATAGATCGGGCAACCCTTCTTGCTCTAAATGCAATCGTTGCGAGGTTCTGACCTTCCATACTCAATGTACATCTTGGAAATGGGGATCTCAGTGCATAAGTAAGAAGTCTCCTATCATGGACTTGCTCGGTTCCCGATCTTCCCGATCATCGATTAAGTCTCAGTGTGATACTTAACTGAAATTATTGGCGAAAGCTGCAGAACTTACGCAACTCCCCGGGTTGTAAGCCGTGTTCGATGGGGCCAAAGCCTAAACTGAATGATAGTGTGGATGTTCTGTCCCATATAATATGCCAGTCCACCAGGCCTAGTCAGTGTGACCCACTATCACTGGTTGATTATCATGGCCTTCTATTCGCAACCCATCTGTATAATAATCTAGTACTGTCACTTAAATTTGGAACGGTTTCACCCTTTGTCTTATCTCAGAAGCCATCCAACGACCAGTGCAGTGGATCAATTGACATCCGTCCTCTCATAGTTGCATATCTTGAAGCTATCTTCCCACAGCATGTCATGGTATGCAGCCTTTTAACCAGAGTATCTCAACGTGATTCTAAGACAGTATTCCCTCCACCCCCCTAAACTGATTGCCGTCTACCCCAATTGTGTACTCAAAGGAATGTCGGCGGTATCACAAGGTATAACAGAACGCTCTCATGGGGCTTTACTCATCGGGACAATCCTTTCGACGATGTAAGTAATAGTTTTGATACCATTTCGACGCGCCGCGGCGCCGGGCCCCTCGTGTTCATCTTGATAACTTGGATGTGGTAAATAGGTTCTATGGGTGTACTACCCAGCAAGCATATCAGTATTATCAACGGTACCCTAAAGACCGATTGACGTTGAAGCTTTTGGTGAGATTCCGTCTCGCTTAGCTTTCGGGTTAATTAAATCTCTGTGCCTACTCCAGGTTACCGTCTTATGGTCGGTGTTTATTCGTCTCGAGCATATGCTTTCCCTGCCACCTCGATTGATGACATCGAACACCTGAATAGGCTTCTGGACTCCACGTACACTGTGCTTGCGATACACTGGTGGTAAGGAACATGAATATGTTATAATTATACCAGCGAGCTGATTCCAGGAACTCGGGTGTAGCTACTACTATGTTGTCCGGAATTTTGGCAACCCGGAGGCCCTTTCAGAGACGATATGGTAAGCACGATCTCAAATTTGATTATCTCGCATGAGCATAACACGTAATTCAGGTCATTTAGGGTGAGATAAATCCCATCTCGAATTTCCTACGTCTCCGTACTTGCGTACCAGCACTAAGTCATTGATACTCATGCAGACAGCCCTTATAATCGCGGTAAGTACTCTTTCCCACCTTCACCTATCCGGTGTGTCTGAATGGATTTGTCTTGCTCCTCCTCCCACGGATAGTTCATTAGCGGAATGATTTCGAACTTGTGAGTATCGCGTGCAAGATTAAATCTTCAAACCTCACGGCAACAATAGCTTCTATATCACGCGTCTGTACATGAGTGAGTACAGGACTCTTGTATCTCCAATTTTGTTCTGACTTGCTCCCAGTCGGATTAAACCGTATAGCTGTCTTTGCCATACTCGTAAGTTGTGCTAGAAGAAAATTTCGCATCAGCTAATGCTGGATGTTGGCCAGCTATTGACTGTCCTTCCACGTCTCGGTGGGTCCTGTTTATTCACCAGTTGAAAGTCGTGGTTGCCGTCTAACATGCTCATTACTTAGGGATCGAGATAGGTAATATCATTCAATACCTCTCGATACGGACAATGACTTACACTCAGACTTCGAGGCCTTGCCATTAGCTTGTACGCGTGCTCTCACACTCGCTTGTGCTTAAAATATAGTTCTAACATCAACTTTTAGCGAACGGTATCACAAATTCACCGACATAGTAAACTACGTGGTGAGTTCAAGACCCCTGTTTAAATCAGATTCGAAACTCACCTGCGGCAATTCGAAATTCAGTGGATGGTTGAATGTTGCTTTGGCTTCGATGTCGCATCCAGTGCTGCCATCGCTGCTGGCCTTTGCTACATTTTGCACAAGCTCAGAACTGGATATAAGGGGTAGGCTTGCATATTTATTCCGCTTCGTGAGCCGTATTTAAAATGTTGGGTGACATTTAGGACTGACTCGAAGATTTCTCTTCTCATTGTCTACACCATTAATACTGGGCTTCTGTCAGCGTACGTTCACTCTCGTCGGAGTCATTATGGTTCTCTCATTTACTGTTTTTCATCCAGTATTTTAGGCGCTGTAGGGCTCGCAATTGTCAGTGGATTGATGAGCTGTTTTGATCTCGGGCGCTAACAGATGATACCATGGCTTTCATGTTTCCAGGCATTATCCGTGAAGGACAGCTTTATATATGCAACGGTAGTTGTGGACGTCTTGGCCAAGGTCTACATCAACTCAGTATTGGCTGTGTGAGTCGTAGACAGAACCGTACCTGATGATTATTCACTCATAAATTTCCCTAGGCTTACTTTTAGAAAGCCAAACCATGGAACAGATGATGCCATTTATGAGATGGCGGGCTTTGACTACTCTTTGAAGAGTCTTGCGAAAGAATCACGCGGGGATATGGCAATTCCAGGTGTTAAGGTATGTCCGGGAGTTGGATCTTACAAAAACACAGCTGATTAGCAGTCTCTACCACTCGCAGCCCATTCAAGTCCATGTGTCTGAGGTTTTGATCTTCCATAAAGACTCTGAAAGTGATATCAGTCTCAAGGCATAGGTTGTTGAACCATGATGTAACTGGGCCACTCCGTTTCAAGTACGCCATTCAGAAGCCCCAGCCGCTATCAGACTGCAACTTATCATGTTAACTCTTGGCTCAAAGGGGTTTGAACTCTTGAACAAATATTGATGTAGCACATCTAGCCCTATAAGCATCTCACTGTATATATAACAAAGAATTGAGAATATTTATGCCATCAGGAAAAGCCCGGTTTTATTACATCGGCCAGCTTGGAGCAATGTCGTCTAGATGCGGATGAGGTGTCATCGAGTTGCCATAAGTATCTCAATTTGTCAAGCCGACGGATCACATCGCATTCGCGTCAAGAACTCGCAATTATTACAACAGGAATTTAGGACTTTTCCGGCCAGTTCCATGAGGTTCCATGTCGGATATATCATGTCCAAAGATACTCTGCCGGCGATGTGCCGAGGGTGGATCCCGTCATTTAACTTGATGTCAACCGGACGAAATCAACCGTTACGGTACTGTTGCCGTGGGACAGGATGGTACAACACGGCTTGATTTTTGCGTGAGGACTAAGATTTCAATCATAAAGAGATAAAATAAAACAAAGATCACGAAAGGATGTCTTAAACGGCAAAATTGAGGTGAAATAAGTTGTGGATCCTTGGAAACAAAGAGCCATGGGGCAGAGTTCTTGCTTGTCCTCAATCAGACAGCCGGCTACAGTGTGATCTGATCTCGGGGCCATTTTATGTCGTTCTGGCAGAGTGTATCTTTGGACATAATGTATCCCAGGTGGAACTGGCAGGAAAAGCCCTGAATTCTCGTTGTGTATGGAGGATGGCATCAACCCTTTATGCCTTCGACGGCTTTCTCACGCACAACCACATTCAATTCTGATTGCTGTGTCACGACAGGCTTTCCCTTCATTCTACCACGGCAACCTCAGGCGCTCAGTCCATTGCGTGAGTCCCTACCTGACAACGCTTTTTACTGGCCTCATACCCCGGTAAAGCCATCCTCCCTGATATCTACTCTACGGTCATACTCTTCCCTCAACCCTTGTCGACATGCAAGCTCCATTGGGTGATCTGAGGAAGATACAGGGATTGAGTCAGGGACACTCGTGTCACACAAGTGCTTTCAAGGTGCGCTGTAGAAAACCTTACTTAAATCTGGCAGTGAATAGTAGAATGGTGCAGGAGGACTCCGAAGAAATTTTGGAGCGGCCCATGTCGCCCCACGGAATCAATGCTCTGCCGGGGGACATTATGGAAGGAATTTTCCTATTCTATGCTCTTAGCTCTTCCTCAATCTCGCAAGGGACGGAGTTGATGAGGGAAACCTGGATCTCCAGCAACAACAGCTTGCACGACAACACTCCAATGCTCCTGAGCCATGTTTGCTCGCGCTGGAGAAGCGTTACGCTTTCGATGCCAATTTTATGGTCGACAATCCATTTGTATTGGGATATCAGTGTCCACCCCCAGGTTAGGCCTACAGATTTGCTCAAGCTGTGGCTTGAGCGTTCCTGTCCCGCTCCCTTATTTCTTGAATTATTTGTATCATTTTTCTCACAAGCAGAGTTCAAAGATGTCACGGCGGAACAGAAGATTATGGACGAGATTTCACCCCAAATCGTGAAGCTTGCCGTGGATGAATGTGGTAGATGGCAACATCTTAAAGCATCCACCGACTTGGCCAAATTCTTTTGGACTCAAGATTGGATCAGATCCGCGCACCCAGTCTTACTTCATTTCATGTTCGACTTTCACAGCAGCAAGATATCCACAATTTTTACAGGACACTCTTTACGACTGTGACCACCGGAAATAGCCTTTGTAGTATCATTGTGGACCGTCGCTGTTACACTCCCTCCTTACTCTCCACCATTCCGTGGCATGGCCTGCGCAATATTGATTTGTGCTGGGAGACTCCTCGTTCGGAAGAGTTGTGGGAGCTCTTTAGAATGTGCAGGTCTCTTGAACAGCTGTATGTTTCCTAATGTGAGGCACTGCAGGGCCCACTCCCATCCAAAATCACTGTTCCCTATCTTCGGAGTCTACACATCCGCTGTTCCTGGGAGACCCACCCAGAGACCGTTGTAGACTACCTCGATCTCCCTTTGCTCACGGATTTGGTCACTAGGAACCATATCGTCTATGGTGGACATCCCGTTGAACTCGAGAATATTTGGAAATCGGTCGCCGACCTCGGTACTCGGTCCCAATGTCGGCTGAAGACGTTCGTGGTCCAGCCATGGCTGCCATCCACGGATAATCACAAAGGGACCACAGACATACTTCTCCCTATGTTTAATGACCTCACCACCCTACACATTTCGCACACTTCCATCTCAGATAAGACACTCCGCATCCTCACGTTCACCGAATCATCGCAGCCCTTACCAAGGTTGGAATGGCTTTGGTTGAGCGATTATTGCGAGTCGACAGACGGAGTCCTTTCGAACATGGTCAAATCTCGCACAATCAATGTCCAGAAATTTACGCTTTGCCGTGTTTATGTTCAGCTCTATGGAGAGGCTTCGCAGTACCCGATCGATTTGCTATTGCCGGATATCCCCAATGTGGCAATTAAAATTACAACGGTAAACGACAAGCTTACACCCGGGTTCGCAGTATTTGTTGGTGGTGACTGGTACTGGCGGAGTTAAAAATAATTGTACACTACTTAACCGAACGCAAAAGTAGTAGGTACCCGGAGCCAGAAGGTAGTAGGAAAGACTCGAAAGGTATCATTGTCAGCATTATTGGACGTACACGTTTCATAAACACATTCATGTAATGCGACCTATCAGAACGAACATGGAATCTTTTTATGGTGACAGTCTCTCTATCCATACTATAGCAAGTCGTTTCAACAGATCGTGACCAGTCACTAGTCACTACCACCAGCCAGTGGCAGGGCAAGATTATTCATTCCAGACAGTGGCCGCTACAGTGCCCTTCAGTCGTTCTAGATATTCTTCGTGCTGAAACTGACTCTCATACCGGCTATTCCGAAACAAGTCTAGTGACTGTATGTCCGAGACGTGCTCGTGATGACAGGACGGCCTACAAATTAAAGAGAGACACCGCGGTGAGATTTCCTCTTATGTGGAAATGTCGGAGACGAGGCAAGGTAGCAGCAGGGCATGTTGAGTCCAAAGAGATGTCGGGAAAGTCTGCTACGAACGACAAATCCTCCACTTCTTACACATTTGCTAATGCTTGCAGCGTCTCTTGGGTGTCGATTGAAATTGATATCCTGACGAAGTGGAACTTCAGTAACCCTTAGAGCAGTTGGTGGCAGGCGACCAAGTTGTTTTCTGATATACTCTGCAGTCCCATAAGGGCCAAGCGTCTCCAAGCGAGATACGTTCGATAGGGCTTTAGAGAATAGATTCTTGACATGCTCAGTGAGAGGCAAGATAGAGATGAACGCCGTTGAAGCGATTTCGGTGTGGTGTTCGACCGTATTTTATCCAGGCCCGAGAGCTGGGGTCTCGTCCGTTATATTGGACCATAGCTCTAAAGAATTCAGAGAAATGTTCCTCCACCAACGGCAAACATGGGCGAGGTTGACCCAGACTCTTAAAGATCTTGAGAAAGGATTTCCTCTGGTAGCTGCGCTATTGGTGCAAGCTCGTTACGCTCTGTCTTCAAGCTCGTATGCCTTCTCTCAATGAATCAAAGGCTGAGATATCCGGTCCGCAGGATATTTTCTCTTCTAGACTGCGTGTAAGATAAGAATCCATTTCCCTGGAACGGCTTTGCGGAGCGCCAATCTAGCGCCGATTCGAGAATCGATCTCGACGCGCACGGCCTCCGCTGACACAAGTTTACTCTCAGGCATTGGATCCTATCTGAGGGCGCAGAGTCATCATAATTATTCGACCCTTAGATAGGTGAATATCCAAAGGGTCACCTGCTTTAGGAGTCCAGTTTCAAATAGTAGTAAAAATGCAACCCCGAAAACCGGAGCCAGAGACCCTCAGAATTTGCACTACAAGCCGCTGCCAAACAAGCCGCATCACGGCCAACCCGTCCAACTCCGGACTCTGACCTCCCTCATCGTTCGCGTCAGCCTTTTCAGTTTCTACCAGCTGCTTGACCCATGTTTCGAGCGGCAGCCTCCCGTATAGTGCGTATACATGTTCATTTGTATTCGAAAATAAAAAGCTAATCAAATATTTTGAACTTTTGTACCTTGTTAAAACCCTTGGGATTCCGGACGGAATTATTGGACTTTTGGACGCGGAACGACTGGCCATTTAAACGGAATCATGTGGAATCTGAATTGCATATTTGTCTTGGAACCTTTTGAATCTGGAATATAGCCCAGGAGAGTGGCTTTGGCCACTGTTGCGGCCGGCACAGGCGTCGTCCTCGCTGAGCAACCTCGAGAAAAGGTCTGCACATTTCTACCTCTACAAACCGCCGACAGGTCCTTATAGATCATATTTCTCTCTTTATATGACCTTGACAACCAAAAGTTCTCGATATATTCTTCCCAAGACCCCAAAGTCGTCCTGGCCGAATCAACAAGCCCACTGTCATTACAGATAGCCGTCTACAGACGCCACCTCCAAAATACCTACGCAGACAGCCACGCTTACGTCCAAGGCTGGGTCTCCAAATGGATCGGATTCGAACAAGCCGTCGAATGTACGTACATATCATATAAGCCATCCCAATAAGCCGGTCAACTAACCAACATTGAATTGAATCAATATAGCCCGCGTTAAATCAATAATTTCACCAAATGAACAGCTCACACCGGGGCTACTGTACGTGGGTGTATCTACCCTGACAGGTTCCATCCTTGCCCGGAACCGCTTCATCCTCACCCGACTCGTCCTCCCACCTATATTCCTGATCGCCTCCACCAACCACTTCCTACCTCAAACCACCTCGAACCTCTCCGCCTACCTCGGCTCAGTCGAGGAAACCTACTTCCCTACCCTCGCCGAGAAACATGACATCGCCAAAGCGCACACCCTCATGACCTGGGAACTTATCAAGGAGTTCGGGGCGAACGCTCAGGAGAAGGTTAGGGAGGGTACTCTGAAGAGCGTCGATAAGATCCAGCAGACCACTGGGTTGAAGGTCAGGGAGACCTTGGGCTTGGGCCTCGCGAAGGGCGAGCAGGTTTTGAAGAAGGCGGAGGATAAGACTGTGGGGCTTGTCCATGCAGCGGAGAAGGTTGTGAAGGAGGCTGGTGAGGCCAAGACCATCGAACCCGTTGCTGTCGAGCCCCCTGTAGCGGAGAAGCAGGTCGAGCAACCACCCAAGCGTCTGGTGTAAACGGGCTATCTATCCCTTAGATTGTTATAGATTCAGCTTCGCTACCATCACGGAGGATGCGCTCGCTCGTACCGACTTTTCGAGAGTCATGTATGAAGATAAATTATAACCTGGGAACATCGTACAGGGTTCGTATGGGGGAAACTGCTATGCTACTACATAATTGTCAATAACTGTAAGTGTGCTATAAACAACATAAAAATGCGTCGGTGATACAGTGGAATGGGTGTTATGTGCTGGGCGACTGTAGTTTAAAGATGAAAATGAAACCGGGAAGAGAATGGAAACGCTTTCATGCTGACAAGCGAACAAACAAATGAATAGAATGATTGATGAACGGGGACATGAATGGCATAAGGATGGTTTGGTTGGCTGGGTGGATGGGTAAAATATGTGGAGTTGCAAGGGTTGAAATATACGGCAATATCCCAATTCGTATCCAAAACGAAAACACGGAGAGGGAGAAAGAAATCGGCCACCGTTACCACCCCTACCGCCGAGCAACCCTCTTTCGCTCCCTTCCTTCCTCCTCAATATCCATTGCTTCCGAAGGGCTCGGAATCATGTTATAATTCTGGTTCTGGGGCTGCGCACCATGCGCAAGGTTGCGGGTACTCCTTGTCCGTCGTCGGTTAAGACCAGGTGTAGGTGCACCTCCGATCGCGTTTCCGAGACCTAGTCCGCCCGAGGGAGATGAGGCCATCGAACCGGTTCCGTGGCCCACAGACGGTGATGTCGAATCCAACATCATCATCATCGCATGTCGTCTCTTCGACCCTGCGTTAATCATAAGTGGTGCAGCGGCCTCCGCCAAAAGTGATGCCGTATTACCCGATGCTGAGTCTGGATTGATGAAATTGAAAGTGGTAGATGATGGAATGTTGGATGTTTGGCTAGCGAATGGTATCGGTACCATTTGTTCAGCAGAATGTGGCGTCTTTGAGAGCGTTGTATTGGCTACTGTTTGTGCTTTCAGTTTGGAAGAACGAAGCTGGAGGCTCGAACGGATAGGATTCGAAGGCGGTGGGGAAGGCGATGAGGGTTCCGGCAGCGGTGAATTCGTGTGGATCACGGGCGAACTCGGTGTTGGTAACGACGACGACAACTACATTTCGAAACCATTAGACCAACATGTTCGGTACCAAGGAAATGGAGAGGTAGACTTACAGAGACTTTCGAAATCGCCGACTTGTGTGGGTCTGACTTGGGGGCGGAATGCGATGAAGCTCCGGCGGCGGCGGCGGCGCCAGCGTTGGAGGACACTGCTGCCGTTGACTTCCCCTTCCTCGGATCCTTCTCCTTTTCCCTCTCCTCGTCCTCGTCTTCCTCTTCCTCCAGCGCCTTGATCGCGTCTAGCCTCGCCTCTATCCAGTCCATGACTCGTCCAATGGCCATGCCTCCTCCATCCACATTAGCCGCACTAGAAGGCCCAGCTGAGGGTCCAGAGTCAAGACTACCCGCCGAGACACCTTGTTGAATAAAATTCAACAGGTCCTGACATGCCGCAGCATATCCAGTGTCATAAGCACGTTTAGCGTTCTTGCGCGAAGAACGGTACAGCGTCGTTATACTCAGCGCAGCCGCTGTAAAACAAGCACAGTCAGCAAATATTCAAGTCGACGGTTAAAACATACAAATCGAAAAGATAAAGCAGGAAAAAAGGGAAGACAAAATAAAGATCTCGTTTCTCGATAAGACAAAAAGATGAGAAATCCTCTGCACGTACCTTTAAAGTTGTTCAAAAGCTCCTTCTCTGCATTCTGCTGTCCTGCTGGTAGAGAGCTTGCGAGCGTATTCAGATTGAGGGATTCCATCAAGGAATTTGGGGGAGGCGGAGGGGAGCGTGCGTGAGGAAGGGGCGACTGAAAGGAAACAACCGACTTTGGGTCCGGCACATGCCACAGCAGCCACAAGACGATGCGTTCATGTGATGACTAAGTGGGCAGCACGTGCTTCGTCGGACTGATCCGAACCCAAGTCCGACTCGCATTTCGGTCGATGGGGCAGAGCAATACAAAGTGGGTAGAGGTGGGTTCTGTTTCCGTGGTATGCGGATGAAAGGGTACAAGCTCTCCAGGAGAAGCATGGGGCACCTCACACCCAAACTAAGCAAACGTAAAGAGATTTTGCATTCAACCGACTACTATCGGATACATGTCCATGGCTCTCAATTCAACAGAGGATGGGAAAGATTCAAGGGCGCCTAAATCACTTTACTCTAGATCCGTTCTGATATATCGGAACAGCAACGCGCTTAAGGTGCAGGGACGAGAGTAGGAAGCGGGCCTAATAATAGCACATGATATCAGCCGAGGTACCCGCTACAAGACGACGCAGTCCACATACCGGGAGCAACGGGGATGCTAGGGAATGGTTCTCCCGGGCACTATTTTAATCAATTCAAGAACTGTCCGGCTATCTGGCATTGATGGACTTACAGATGCGTCTATGTTGTCGAGGCTCAGGGTTCCGGGGATGGAGGGGAAGTTATTGTTGGGAAGAGGAACGGGGATAACATCCGAGCAGTCGGCGAGAGTGTTCCGGTCAAAGCCCAAAACGGACATCTTAGCCATGGCAGCACGGAATCGGATAGCCATCAACTGGTTGTTAGCTATTGGTTCCATTGTTAATGTTAACCCTCGGTCCGCATGCGGTAGAATGAATGGGTGGCTGTTACGACTTACTGGTCATAGATTGCCAGTGGCATGCAGTCCTGTTTAATTTGACAGTTCAGCTCTCAAGGATTCTCTCCGTGTTTACACGAGAACTGACCTGGGATCCCGAGCGAGCAGATGATCGGACCTCATCCTGAGCTGGCCCGGAATGGCATTAAGTTCCTCCGCAAATCCGCGAGTCGGTGCAGGAGAGAGTGTCCCGTTAAGCAAGGTCTAGGCAATTGAAATGAGAAAAGAGTAATATCTCGCAGTAACATCTTATAGGATGATCACCTCGATGTAAAACTGTGTATCAAAGACTTGAGGTGTAGTATCCAATGGAGAGCGCTATTCGAGTTGTGGGTGTCAGCATATGTACATTTTTCAAATCCACGGGTGGAGAGGGACGTACGAAGGCAGCAGGGTTCAGGCCTTCCTGCGAAGCCAAGGAGTGAGCAGCAAGCAAATCTACGACTTCATCAGGCGAAAAACCAGCATCGCCCATGCGGTTGAGAATAGCGGTAACAGTATTTCCAGGTCCGGGGATAAGCGAGGGAGGCGAAGGCTGCGAACTGTTGCTTCGACCTGCCAAGAACTCGAGTCTAGGGGCACCCGCACAGTTGGACACGCCGACAGCTGTGGCAAATTGAATCCTACGGACACCGAGAATTAGGTGAAGGTATGTCAAAGAGTAACGACGAACTTACAAATCACCAAACGATACACCGTATCGGATGCCGACTGCCCGAAGGGCTTCGATTGTAGCAGTAAGGCCACCATTCGCGGCTGAAAAGAACGAAATGGTCGGTACTTAAATTTGCCCTCGATCTTTGGAAATGCAGCTCGACCAACTTACGGAAGTTCAACTCGATATTGGAGTGAGTAATGATGGATCCGTCTTCAATGTAAAGGTTAGAGGTCATGTGTTGTAGTTAAGCAGAAAATTCATACCTGCACCTCCGCCACTTTCGATTTCACGTCTGTCAGTTCCCTTATGACCACAGGGCATAGTTTGACGTACCCAAACTGACCCGCAGCAGTCAACGCAGGGGAGAACCCAATAGCATCGTGGAAGACAATCTGAGGAACAGTCAATGTAATATTCTTTACCTGGCGCGCTCAAGCTAACTCACTCGAAGGATCTATAACAAGATGGATCAGACCAGGCGACGTATAGAAATATGAGCGCAACTAACCTTGCGAACAGGGCTCTCTAGGAAGACATTAAAGGACACTCGTCTCTGGGAGTTCACTCAATATTTGAATGCAAGGACTCACCACATTTCGACCCTCCATAGCTAGCACCCAAAGGTCAGTGTCAAACAGCGTCGGGTGATACTATCCACGTACAAATCGGTCTGGAGGTCGTCTAGGACATCGAACCACACACAACACTAGACGGAGTCCCAAGTGTTAGTGCAATTCTCTCCTTGACCCGGAGGGCACGTTACCTGGTTGTTAGAAGAACCGCACGGCTCCGATTCAGCTTGCGGAAGAGCAAGGGCGCCAGTAACGGCGGCGATGGTAGCAAAAATTGCGGCGAGCTTCATTGTTAGAGGTTTAATATTTAACCGTCAACGCAGGGAGGGGTTCAAAGGGAAAACAGAATTAAGCGGGAAAGATTCCTTGGTTCTTAACGTCGAAAGATCAAAGGTTTATATACGTCTCCCTCCCCACCCAAAAGGTCTCTCCGAGACTCAGAGGTCCTAGTCTATAGGAACCTAATCCCCGTACTGTACGTGAATCACCTTCGAAGAGATCGAGTGCGAGATGCAACTACTAGGTGTCCGCGTGCTGATTTCAAGGCCAAGCTCATATTTACTCAACCTATGGACACTTTTAAAGTGTCAAATCACTGGATCTGCTGTGGCTTATACTAAATGGAGATTTATGTGCATCCTTCAAGACGGTGTACCACATTTGGGAAGTCAGTATTTTCTTGATCTTTGCTTTACGATCATAATATGTCAACAGCTCGCCGCCCATCCCTCATCCATCGATTTGGTGTACGGCATAAACCACACTATAACGTAGTAGTAGATGCAAGCCAGTCTCATAGACTCATACCACTACTTATAGACTTTCATCACTTTTTCACCGATTGCAATGCATAGCGCCCAAGACAAGAGGCGAACCATCAAAAAAACTTGTCACGCGTAAAGCTTATATTACTTTTAAGCGCCCAAGGGCAATCTTGGCCGCGAAACAATACTTACGTCACTACATGGCATTTTCTCTTTTCCGGTCAGAAATGCGCAGCTTTAGTGAGAGAAAGCACCGTACAGCGGTAACACCTGCCAGTATACGAAATTGCTTATGCACGTAGAGAGGGCCAAGCCTTCCCGAAAAGATTTAAACTTACACACGAGCGGAGGCAAGCTGTATGAATCTCTCAGGGGGACGGCGTTTTTGAGTACATAGAGTAATGATTAATGCCGATCCTCAGGTAAGCATTACATGGTGAATCGCACACCTTCCGGGATGTGATGACTGCGGCGACTTGCCAATAAATTATGAAGATGTGCCCACAGGTTAATCCAGCATATTAACTCCAAGTCAACGAGGTTACATTCTTAGTCGGGAAATAGAAGCAACCTAAATGGCAAAAAAAAACAGTCAAATCCGAGCATCATGTATTGGCGTTCGACCAAGTTCCACACGGAGATGGTTCGCCAAAAGCTGTCCAAGTCCAGTGCCTTGATAAGAATAGTGTTATGATTCAGACTGCGTTGCGTTTCTAGAAGATTGCGAACCGGGTTTCCAACACAACATAACAAAGTCAGAGTTGCTGTTGTAGCTCCGTTCCAACCGAGCTCCGAGGGGAGGAGATAGCGGCGATATTACTACAGCCTACAGGTGCCTTGCTTCCATTTTGTTCAGGGTGAATTCGACAACAGTGAGAGATAACGGAAAAAGTCCATACCTTCGGGTGTGTAGTATTTATTCAGCTAGTTCGAGTCGGATACCGGTCGATGACCCCTCTCCCAAATAGGATTAAGCACTACTCACGGGAAGGCGTCAGAATTAAGGACATATCTTGCCTATAGTAGCCTTCGAGATCTCCGAATAGCTTACGCCATTAAAAATCAAAATCCAACTTCTCTTACCACACCAATACGATGATTATCAGTAACCGTAATAATGCAGCGCAGCAGGAATTCAGAACCACTTCTTAGAAACGACCTCTGAATACAAGAACAGTGCTTACGAGGGTGTTATTTTAGTCACTGACTAATTGCGACCGCACCCTTTGGAATGTAAGAATCGATACCAGGAACCAACTACGGGCGAAGACGCCGACGTGTTTCACCCCGGCGCTGTTGAGGTTGATTGAGGGCCATTAGCCAATACAGGAGGAGGATCGAAGGCCCGCTCTCCCGGTAGTATCAAGACAAATATACACCTAATCCCTACTGTGATCATTGATTCTTTGCCAGCTTGCAGTTGCTATCATTGACAAAAGTACTTGGAATATACTCTGACAGTCTGTGAGAAGATGTACTACTAGGATTGCTGTAATAAATATGTCTTTTTTACGCCGGTTATGCGCCTCCAGTCTTGGACTCTTCCTCATCAACACTCCGTTGGCTATGTGCGTATGCCAAAGTATGGCTTAACTCTTCTGAAGTCGCATCAGACGGTCCTGACCACGACTTTCCAGTCGCTACTTTGAATATAATCATTTGAGGTGACAGTGCCTACAAGAAAGAGATAAATTAATTAGACGGGATGATGGGCGAAAACTTACCAAGAATGAATACCAAAGACCCGATACAATTACCTGGGCTGCAACGAGTCGACGAGCCGTTTCAAATGAAAAGTTGCCGTAGGTCTGGTAAAGTAGAAGAGCAGCACTAGCAATACCAAATATTGCCAGAGGCAAAGCAGACTCGATGAGGATGGACATGATACCTCTATAAAGAGGAATCAAGGCTGGTCCGGGACCAGCTTTCGCGACGTATTTCCGTGCACGGATCAGGCGGAGAAGAATAAGCGAAGTTATGAGGATGTTGGTCGCCACTATTAACAGGGTACCTGCGCTGTCTATGCTGACAACATTTTTCGAAGTATTGTCTATACTGTCAAGGACAGCACTCGCCACCTGCATACCTGTGGGTGCGTAAGTGTTAGGAAAGGACTTTAAGATGGGTTAAGCGCTTACATATCGATGCAAGATAGCAAAGTGCTGGAAAAAGGGCTATCCAGCGACGGTCGTACCATACAATGTAGCAACGATAGAGCTAAAAGCAGACACAATGAGAATGGCAGGATCTGAGAAACCGGATAGCCATTCACCATTATACCGTCAGCAAGGGCAATCCAAACAATGCTCAATGACGTATTCACGACATTCACCCATTGAGCTTCGTCCTCCTCTTGATTGAATATAATTCTCAGCACTCCCGACCAATCTGATGCGTGGGCGAGGGTCGAAAACACCCAATACCCATCGAAGGCCGCAGAAATTGATGATAGTAGAAAAACGAGGAGGCTGACAGCAATATACTGCGGGTCTTCCTCAGTGGGTAGGGTGCCTCCGTGTACGAGAAGAGGATATAGCAGCAGATGAAGCATTGAATTCCTACGATAGTCAGGTTAGATAAGGTATAACTTGGGGTGAGAGCACGTACCGACTTCCACAAATGTAATCATAAAGTTGGCATACAGTGCTGAAGCATATGTGAAGCCAAAAGAGGTCAGCTCTTCTCGAGTAGGCATCGTTGTCGATGTGCATAATTCAGCATACCGGAGAGGTATGGGACTTTAAAGGATTTGAGCCCTGCAAATGTGGCTTCCAACACGTGAAAGAACTAATTGTTTAATCTAGATTAGTATCAGCGGAACGTTCCTAGCGATTGTCTTGGGATACCTCTACACTTCGATGATGGTCGACTGAATACACGCCCTCACGGAAGGTATGTCATAAGTCAGTAGAAGATGATGCATTCTCCCGGTGAATGATAGAACTTTCAAAGAAGCAAAGAACGTAGTGCATTACGTACGACGTTCCAGGCACTCAATACTAGGTAAGTATCAAGAAGGGGAACCGAAAGTCACAAGCTAGAATACGAGTCCTGAAGGTTAAATGGCGCTACTTAGTATGGAAATAGACATCGGAATCCACTACGCCAAGTTCAATTCAATGTCCGTAATACAGGATAAGTCTTGATAAGTCTTTATAGTTTAAGTGCCTGTGGGTGCAAATCCATAATTAGCGCCAAATGATGATCATAACATACCTCGGAACTCACAGGGACAGGTATCAATACAGGCCTGTCATTCAGGCCCAGGTTTGACATATCAAAGACTTGAAAACGCTAGGTGAAGACTTGAGCTTGAGGAGGTCTCGGCAAGTGAGACTACATTTGACGAAGTACAGAACGAAAACATCCCAGAACGACCGACTTGTTTTTTGTCGGGGGATAAGTAGGTGTGTACATACATGGTAGCACATCGAGGTTACCCCCGCATTCTAGGACTTGCGATGCAAAGGGTGTTGAGCAGCCCCAGACTGGATGACCGTCCAGGTTGTCTTTCGAGCAAGGGCCGGGATCGTCGAAGTTACCCGGTCCTCGCGCCGAAGATCGTCGGAAAGTCCGGCCCGGGCATTCCAACGTTTGTGGCGTTGCCGGCTAATTCTAACACCAATCTAACGGCGTGCCGATGTTCCAACCAGGCAGACATGGACCTTTTCGTAGGTTTCAATGTGAGAAGCATTGCTGGAAGCACTGATGATACTTTCCTCATGCCTTTAGGACCATTAAAAATGCCCAATACGATCCAGCAACCCCAGAAGTTATGGGATCAAGCTGGGTGCTTCCCGTTATCGGCTGCTTGGAACAGTGATGGAATGCCTGGCAAGACTTGTCGTCGCTGTTCTTGCGGCAATGAGTCTTACTAAGAGAGTTCTTAAGGAGATGATCGAGGTTAGGATTCTAATAGGGGACTCGGAGGTCAGAGCTTGGATTATAGGGTGGATTCTGAGGCGAATTATGTATAGCAGATTATGGGGAACTCTCCGACCCGCGGGTGACCCATGTCAATCCCTACGCGGCGGCATGTAATCCATTGATTATAATCCAGTTGAAAGCGGGGAGGGGGGTCAGAGCAGAATCACCTTTGCATTGGATTCTGGCATCTAAGAATCCATCCCATAATCCCAAATTTTGACCTCCCATTTCAACAGGACGTCCTAACGCCTTCATCACATTTGGTTATCCCTGTTCAGCATTATATTAAGATAAATATACAACCAATCCGTCTACTGTCATGATCACTGATACCACTTCTCCCTCAACCTCTTTCTCTGCACCATCGGTCTCGTAAACGCAATTGCTAGCGCAAGCGCGGAGATAGTAATCACCAGCTGCGCTTTGTTAAAGTTCTCACTGAGCACATCGAATGTGTTCGATGGCGCAACTCTTGTTAGGAATATGTCCAGTCCGAAAACGAAGACCATTGATGTCGATTCCAGGACAGCAGGCGCGGTGACTATTTGTTTCACATTGGCGACCTATGAAAGCGGAACGCTTAGTTGTCTTGTGGAGAAAGCTAGATGAGGATAATACGAACCTCGTAATTGTGAGAAATGACTCTCTTGGGGTCATCAGGGATAATAGGGTCGTACTGGATGAGCCCCTCTTCAAGTTCTTGAGTGGTAGGTTTTCCATGAGGCCGTCTAGGATCCAAGAATCTACGAGGGAAAGATTGTATCTTGCGGTTCTTCGTCGCAACTGAAACACCAAACGTCAGTCGGAGAAGATAGGGACCCTGTAGTGGCAGACCGTACAGATGAGATCTTTACTCGTGATACTGAATTTTGTCGAGGTAGGAGCCACGGTGGAGACAGCATGAGGGAAGATGAATGACTCTTCAAAAGTTGTCAAATCGGTTGTCGCATTCGAGAATGAAGACATGTCCGAACTATAAGATCAAAAGTCGTAAGCGTCCATCCGCCCGGGTTAGCACACTGAAGTAACGGAATGCTTGCCTTCTCGTCTTTTCATCAGGGCCCTGGCCTTCGTAGAATTCTACAGATATCAATCGATATCCTTTAGTGCCTTTTACGTTCCCGCTGCCAGCTTCACTTTCGTAATAATGGTACACCAGCCAATTTTCAACTAACACGGCTTGGATGTCGCATGCACCGTTATGAGCTGAGACTTCGGCATGGTAAAGAGTGGTACCCTTGGCGCTGTCAAGCACATAGACACCACAGAGATTTTTTGTGGGAGTTGCGGTTAGAGCCGTGAATAACCGAGGGTTGAGGTACTTGTACAACGTCGTACGGTTTCCGAGCACCTTACCGAGTGATGCGACTGGTCCTTTGGCCGCTGGAGGAAGGATGGTCTGGACACCTTCTCCATCAGGCAGACTCAAAGTCCAGATGGGTTTTGCAACCGCATGCTCGTCGTCAGCCTCGGAGTCAATGACAAATTGGTGCCCGACAACTTTGTAACCGTCTTGGGTTTGCTGACGCAGAGGGAATGATAAGCGAGCATACACGTCGTTGAAAGCGGCTTGAGATTCAGATGTTTTCGGATAGAGGTGAGCCTGGGATGATATTGTCAAGACATAGTTCCACGACGGAGAACGAAACGGAGTATACCTGCAGTGATTGGTCCAAAATAATGACTACTTTCTCTTCTTGGCCCAATAGGAAAGATTCCACATAAGATCCGTCAGCAACATCAACTGCCTCTAAGAATTCAGGCTTAGTGGAAGATCCAGTAAGATCTTGGCCATTGAGCGCATTGAAGTGGTACAGGACTGTGGTGACCACATTCTAGAGAAAACGATTAGGAGAATCGAATGATCAGACGGAAGCACGACCTACAGAGGGAGTACGCCGTTCAGCAACGATAACAACTTCAGGATCGGCTCCGTCACTGACAGTCTTGAGAACATAGATCTTCTTAGGTGTGATCGTCCCACCAACAATGAAAGCAGTTCCCAGCCCGAACATACGGGTCCACAAGGTGTTCCCATTGCTCGAATCAATCCCAAAGAGCTTGCCGTACATCGTCGCTGTGACAATGACTTGCCTGAATCCAAATGTATCTCGGTAGAGAGAGTCTCCCGACTGCGGAACAGCGGATGACGTTGCGGATGCGTAGGAGCCGGTAACGAATCGCCGTACGAAGTTGATCAAGTATTGAGGGAAGTTTTGTGCTTCAACGGCATGTCTGATCAATCGGTCGACTACATTTTCGGTCTTGTTTACACCGGATTCAGTTGCGATTCGCTCGGGAAGTTCCACGAATTCAGCAAGAACAGCGCTGGCGAGAGATTCTGGACGGGACCACTGGATGTCAGTAGCGTTGAATCCTTGAATGGCGCCAGAGCTTGCTGTAGTGATAATTGTGGGTTGGTTGTCTGCTCCGATTTGGAAGGCGATATTTTCAATCACACCCTCGTTCTCGGTGTCGAAAGGAATAGCATAGCTTTCCGTTTTTCCGTTGCCGACGACTTCGAGGACAACTTTCTGAAGGACCGTCAGCGAGTTGGCCTCCTCAAGAATTCGGTATGACCTACGTTCAGGTCGAAGGACCAATGACTTTGTCCAACATAGGTCGTTCCATTGTCATCAATCGCGCTGGCAAAGTAAATGCCGACGCGTCCTCCTTCAAAGTCGTGAAGAGTGGCGAGAGACGAACCGTCAGGGCTGAGTTCTAAGATTTTGGCGTTGCCGTTCATGAGTTGACCAAGGATTTGGCCGACCTTGTTCAGCCCGATGTCGATGAGGTAGGCGAGGGTTATTTCGATGGTAGTGACTTCGCTAGAGAGCGTTGGATCTAAGGACAAGGTTTTAACTACTCCTTCTTCAACCCATACAACGAGATGTTTCTGAAGGGTCAGGGCGAATACGTCCGTCACGGCGTTGAGGATAGCTGAAGGAACCTCGCGAGATTGGGTAGCCTCTCCTGTAGTGGGCGAAAGTGCAACGATGTGTAGGGTATAAGATGAGAACCCTTTCGTGACTCCAACAACGTATAGAGCGTCCTGTGTTGAAAGTAGTTTGATGTAGATAGTTTTGGAGGTTTGGTCTGGCGATGACCACGTCCAAAGCGCAGAGCCTTTGCCGTCTATGCGTGTGACCGTATAACCGTTGGTCAATGTGTAGATGTCGTCTGTGTTTGAGTCGAATACAACATGCTTGCCGAGAATGTCGGGTTGAAGAAGGATTCCCAGTTCATTAGGATGAAGAGTATGTTCAAGGAGGAGGTCTCCCGTAGTGACATCGAATACTCGCGCAACGGCGCCTCCTGGTCCCGATAGAGATGCCACAGCTGAATTCAATGTAAGACGACCATTAGAGATATTCAAAGAGCCCGCTCACCGCCGTCATTGACGTAGAAACCCACTATCGGGTCTTCGGGATCGAATACATATCGCCAAACTGTACCAGGTTAACCGCCGATTTTAAGGAGAATATGGCGGACGAACCTATAGACCCATCCTTGGTCGATATCGCCGCTAAAACATTGCTCGTAGTCGCTGTTATCGTGATGTCCTTCCCGACGAACTTTGGGTGCGACGTCACCTGGGGTACACCGATTAGCTGCTTGTACCAGTCGGCGACGCCGACGTCGCTTTCATGCAGCGCCGAGCACGATATCGAAAGACAGCATAGGACCCAGAACCACACGAGCAGCCGCATACGGGCGAAGAGGATATGGAGAAAGTTACAAGCTCGTCCACGACAGCGACGGAACGACGTGACGATGGGCCGCGAGGTGAGTTACCAGATGAGGAAATACATTCCCATGTCCATTTGAATCCCGCTTGGCAAGCAGGCTCAGCTCCTTGCCATTTCCCCTGTTCTCCTCTTTTCCCGTAAATATCTACCTCCAGGATGCCATTTAACCCAGATGAATGGTTAGAACAGCTTCGACAATGCCGCCACCTCTCAGAAACAGACATGACGACGTTGTGCGACCGGGTGAAAGGGATTCTACTAGAGGAATCCAACATCCAACCCGTCTCCAGTCCTGTAACAATATGCGGCGATATCCATGGGCAGTTCTGGGATCTTATCGAGCTCTTGCGCAAGGGCGGAGATGTCCCAGAAACCAGCTATATCTTTATGGCACGTAGGTTATCCTCTGTTCGACAGTGCTGTAAAGTGACTGAAGCATTGTTGCAGGGTGATTTCGTCGATAGAGGCCATTACAGCTTAGAAACTGTCTCAATGCTACTTGTTCTCAAAGCAAGGTTGGTTCTTCTATCCCTTAAGACGGCTCTTATACTCAAAGGCGTGCAGATACCCCGATAGAGTGACGCTGTTGCGAGGAAACCACGAGAGTCGGCAGATAACCCAGGTCTATGGTTTTTATGGTCCGTCGTAGCTGTTTTCATTGACAGCGAGCTGCAATCTGACTCGGAATGTAGATGAATGTCAACAGAAATACGGAAGCGGAACAGTTTGGAAAGCTTGTTGTAGTGTTTTCGACTTCCTCAGCATTGCAGCGGTACGCCCACCCTATTCAAATTGTGACTACTGGAGTGAACCTGAATGAGCCAATAGATAATAGACGGCACGACGTTCTGTGTGCACGGCGGTTTATCCCCTGACATACGTACTCTTGACCAAATCCGCGTCGTGTCTCGATCACAAGAAATTCCGCATGAAGGAGCCTTTTGCGGTACGATAAAGACGGCTTGTTCCATTCTACTAGTATCTCAACTTTCATTCACCAGATCTCATGTGGTCTGACCCTGACGACATTGAATCGTGGGCAGTAAGCCCGAGAGGTGCTGGGTGGCTGTTCGGTGGAAGCATAGCCCAGGAGGTGAGCCTATGTCGCCTATTTCGGTGACGACCGCACACCTACATTCATTTCTTGTATTTCTCAGTTCAACCATGTCAACAAACTAAATGTCATTGCCCGTGCCCATCAACTGGTACAAGAAGGGTACAAATACATGTTTGACGAGCAACTGGTCACCGTTTGGTCTGCACCAAATTACTGCTATCGCTGCGGCAATATGGCTGCTATCATGACTGTTCATGAAGATGGTTCTCGGACTTTTAATGTATACGACGCTGCCCCGGAAAACGATAGAGATAAAGGACAAGGGAGAAGAATCGTGAGTAGCTCCTTTTTCTCTTGAACATCCGTATCGGGATGCTGACGATGGTTCAGGGAAATATGCCCTACTTTGTATAATAGATTGCTGTGATGATTTATTCTTTTACATTATTCAGATATGTAATCTCACGAAGACCTTATATTCGCGCAAGCCTTTCTAGAGTGCGAAAATTATATGGGGCCCCCCGTCATTATACGGTTGTACCTGGGGATATTATAGGACATTCATGGTAAAGTTTATTCCATTTACGCACAACTCCTCATTACAGCAGCCATGACATATGGAGGTGGCACCGGGCAATGAGTGACGTCGCGAAGGATCAACTGGGTCTATGACGCATATCCACCTAGTCTCCAACCACCAAAGGTATATCACAACCCCCAGCGATCTTGTTCCACTATCGATCGACTCACATTCTAAAACAAAGTCATGGACGAATCAGTACTGCACAAAGCGAAGGGCGTTATCGACACCCTACCCGACGTCAACATCAACATGAGCGATTCCATGCAGAAGGTCAACGAAGTAGCCCAGCAAGTGGGTGATAACATGAACGACCCTCTACATAACCCCTTGCGAACGGCCCAGAGGACTATGCAGGCGACGAAGAACGTCGTTTTGCAACGCACCGATACTCAGCGTCGAGGGTCGGGCTCTGTCAAAGCACAGAAGATAGTCCTTATGAAGGGATTCTTCGACGTTTTCTTGTCCTTGTCCCTTATTTTCTTCCCCTCGTTGTTGTACGACGGGCCTATTCCTCACTTCATATCCACTATCACCGCCTTGGTGCGGACGCTCTCTATTAGTCCAAGCCGTCTTGTGCTGACGCCTTGCTGTAGCCTCAGCCTAGCTGGGAACTTGACTCGTCCTCTGCCTATGCCTTGTCTGCTCTGATCATGGGTGCGGGGGTCGCAGGTATCTGTGCTGGAGAATCCACGTCCGACGACGCCTATAAAATCATCGGTACGTTCCCAATTCGCAGTCCCACTTTCAACTCTTCAACTATCTCATCTTCTGCCATTAGCAACCCTGAACGGTGTATTCGCAGCAATGTGTATGTTAGGCTGTCTCCTTACGCCCCACAAATTCGGATCAACGTTCCTTCTCCTGGCCGGAGTGCAAGACGTGTTCTGGTTCTCCGCCATCGTCAAAGCAGGCAATTACGACATACTTGACACCCTTGGACTCTCCTTCAAAGCTATCGAGCGTGAAGGCAATAGACTTTTGAAGAGAGAGACCGAGCATTTTGCGAAGGAGGAGGTTCAGAGCGGCGCTGCGAAGCAGTCGATGAAGCAGGACGAGCATAGTGTGGCTTATGATGGTGAACAAGTTTCGGCGTTCAATGATTATAAGACGACTAAGATTAATTAATGTTTTGTTTTCTACTTCCATGGAACTAAAGGACCTGTGTAACTATAGTATGAGTAATAACAGGCATCGTCTTCGATCTCATCATCTAATTATAACCACGAAGCGCCCCTTTACCGTGTGAAGTCGCCTTTCCCTAACTTATATATCCGGTTAATAGTTAACGTTGAACTCTCGTCGCCACATTATCAGTTCTTTTCGAAATTTGCTTCAAAGCAGGTGAGCCATTGGATATTCACTTCACCAAGTATCAAAGAATGTTAATTACTTGGCTATCTTTATAGACTCTCCATTTGTACAATGCTTGAAAGCGAAGTATCAGCAGAAGCCATTCGCGATGAGATCGATTGGCGTATTGCCGCCCTGAATGCCCAGCTGAAGGAGATGGAACCCCGTTTGGCACACCGTCGGGGAGGTGAACCTGGTATACAAGCCCTCGAGTCATTGAGAACGGAAGTACGGGCTTTGAAGACCAAGCGCAACGAGCTTGCAGCTATTTCGAAGCTACCAGGGGAGATTTTTCTCAAGATCTTCATGACTCACCGAGCATGCTACCGGGAAACGGGATCCATGGCCTGGGTCAACATCACCCATGTTTGCCACTGTTGGAGGACAATCTCTGAATTTTCCAGAGTTATGGTCCGATATAACGGACGAGAGCCCCAGCTCTCGTGCCTGGATGGAAATATCACTCATACGGTCGAAAACTACACCGACATCGCTTCAACTTTCGCCCCAATTTCAGTTTCTCCCTGAGCTTGTCGACCTACTCTCGAAAGCCCTATCGAACACATCTCGTTTGCAGATGCTTCGTCTTCGGGGGACTCCCGAGTATATTAGAACCCAACTTGGTCGCCTGCCACCGACTGCTCCTGTCCTCCAGAGACTTCTATTGACTGCCACGCACAGCCTGGCTCCTGGAACTAGCCCACGTCTGCGAGAGGTGGTAGAAGTCGGCGAGTTCTTGCGTGGGGGTGCGCCGAGATTGCTCAATCTGTACCTATATGGTTGCGGAATATCACCACAGTCGACCCTACTCCGGGGATTAACGAAGTTCTACTCAGTCAGGAAAGCAACTTTAATCGACAATAAAGAGATGCTACAAGTATTAGCAAATATGGAAGCAGCGGAGGATTTGTCACTCATAGGGGACTTTCAACCCGACGTCTCTTTAACCCCAACCTTCCCCACTGTTACCTTACCTCGTCTCCGATATTTCCACATGAATGGAAAGCTCGCAGGATGCGGTACCTTCCTCAAATATCTCAAGCTTCCAACTAGTACACGACTCGAATTGTCTTTCCACCATGCCGAAAACGATGGGATACGAAAGTTCAAAGAGGCAGTGGAATCGCTATGGTTAGACTCGCCACTCGTTACAGGATGGGTCCAGCCCCACGTTGAGGGTTTGATAACTTCTATGCACATTGGAGTCTCTCTGGCGTTCACCCTGTGGCAACCCACAGCTCTCCCCGTTGAACAAAAGCCTCTTATCATGGTGGAAGTGCAAGGTCGTGGCGACCTTGCAATCACTCTCTACCCCTTCCCTCTGAACAGAATTCGCTCTTGGCGCACTCAAGGGTTTATTCAGTTCGCTCACCTACTCCATCACTTGTCGACAATTGAAGTGCTTACACTTACAACACCCGCCGCGTTCCAAGACTTTGTCGCCACAATTGCAAATGACCCTGGTTTCAACGTTGGGAAGGTCACCTATCTCACTCAATTGGAGGAAGTCCAAGTCGCACTGGCATTTGACAAGATCAAATACATTCCGTTTACTGATCTCAGTTCTGAATGCACCCTCACTGTCAGGTCTCTCTCCGGTTTGGCTGACGCCCTGTCGTCGCGAGCACAACTCGGGCATATGATTGCTAGGCTTGTCTTTCTCGATTGCTTTGCAAGCAATCACGAAGAACATTTGGAACGACTGAAGGGCCTTGTATCGGACGTTGTCTGGATGGAATCATAACTCAATACATTCCATCCTGGGTGGTTGGCAGTGCCGCCACAATCCGCTGAAATGAGAGCTTCCTTGGAACGGCTAAGTAAGGATATACTATCAAAAGACGTTCATCATGAAAAGATTCTGTATTATTTCTGATTGAAGTTTCATTTAGCTGTCTGGAAAAATCAAGTAAAAATACAACCTTGTTAGTTCCTGCTACTTCCTACTTCCTTCTTGGTGCCTGTAATTTGGCGTAGGTTAGTGCGCGATCGCTTTAAACTCAAAAGACCGACTTCGGCATTTATAGTATACTGTGGTCAACGATCCCGATACCAACTATCCGCGCTAGTTATAGCGCTGTGGATCGTAGTTTTCACGGCCACATTGCAGTCACATTTCGAATTTTCCGAGTCAGAGTTAAATGCTGTTTGTATTGGGATGGATTCCGTTGATAATCCGTCGAGATGAGCATAGTTGTACGTAGTCAATATCACCGTAGTAGAATGCACTTCGGCCGGGCGTCACCAAGTTGCGATGCTTACTGGCAGACAATCATGACCGGAGACCAACGCAATACAGAATACTTAAGTGGGGATGCTGGCGCGAGAGCCGCGAGAGATAGGCTTGCTTGTCATCATTGGCGTCAATTGCTCATGACAAATACGTCTCGACTGCTCAGCACCTTTTACACGACTTCAACCCACTATCGCCAAACTCATTCTGACCGTGTAGTGGACATACTCATCGGGTGAATGCTCTTTCGGGGCTTGTCGGTGCCGTCGTACGCAGCCCACTCTTCGACTCAAAGGAGCTGGCCGGTGCCGTCGTACGCAACTCTTTCACCGTATCCCCCATCATAGAAGCTGGGTGTCATCGTACGCAGCTTCCATGGTTCTCTCACCGGCGTTGGACAGTGCCTTTGCAGTTGTCGCTTGCCCCATCACCATCTGGTCGGTGCCGTTGCACGCAGATGTCCCCTCGTCAGTGCCGTGGTTTTACTACTTGCCTAAATTATGGTCATCTAGCTGGTGCCGTCGTACGCAGGTGCCCAAATTATCCTCGTCACTGTCAGCGCCGACGTAAGGGAGATTGTCACTGTACTTTCATAGGTATTCTTAGAGGACCTTGTTTGTGATGGAGCCTCGTGCACCCGCAAATTTTTTTTCGCTATGCGGCACGGCCACACGCCATTTATGGAACATTACCCGCCGCTGCTAATAGCATTTGTCAAAGAACGGACCGAATATTGTGACGTGTCCGAGACCCTAACAAAGGCGAACATATCCTACAGGTAATATGCGAGTTCAATTAACGGCATAGATAAATTGCATGGCATGCCGCGCGTCGTCACGAATATCCGTTCGCCAGTGTTGTTACGTCACGGTTGAGCGAGACTCATGTAGGTCAGATTCATCGTCGACCCTACTCTCGTATCTACTATGGGCAAACGCCAGGGAGCGGCTCAGGGCTTCTCCCGAGGCGTCTGAAGGCCCTGTCCATGATCGCCCAGCCGCAACTTTGAAGATAATCATTTGAGGGGAGAGTGCCTGGGGTAATAAACGTTTGCTTGAGTATCCTTTTCCAGAGAATACGGGATGATAAACACACACCAGGAACGAATACAAAAGCCCTGAAACGACTAGATCAGCCGCCTGGAGCTTCTGAATGGCTCCCACTGATCTATGAGCAAACACGTTCCTTAGTCGAATGGAACCGTAGAGAGCCGCACTAAGGATGCCGAGTAAAGCAAGCGGGACCGCCGATTCGACGAGGATGGTGATAATACCACTGTATGGTGTAAACGTCTGACCAGGAATCACTTTTGCCAGGTTCTTGCGGGCATAGATAAGACGGATGAGAATGAGGGAGGTGATGAGAATATTGGTGACAACAACGAGAAGGAAATGCGCAGTGTCGAGCTTGAACATATCGCCTTCGCCTCCTTGAGCAAGAATAATAGTACCTGCCATACGGGTAGCTATACCCATAACCACCATATTTGAATTGAGGGGCTTTGTCTCAGGAAGAGGGTATCCTTACACACCTATGCCTGAGAGGTGTAGCAGTCCAGGAAGGACGACTATCCAGCCATATCCATACCATAAGATATAGCAACGATAGAGCTGTGAGAAGACAAAAATGAGAAATGGCCTTCAGAATAGAATAAATATCTCACCAGAATCCCGTCTCCAATTGCAATCCAAACAGTCGTAAAGCACGCGCTAGCGATTGGCACTTTGAAGTCTTTATCGCCTGGTGACATAAGGTCAAGGAAGTTTAACCCGTCTGAGCTGCGGCTGAGGAGGGAGAACATCCAATAGCCGTCCAATGCTGCGGACATAGACGACAGCAGAAATATGAGGATACTAAAGACAATATAAGGTCTGCGGCCTTTTCGTAACGCGGGTGGGGTCTCCAGGAAGAGAGAGAGGATATAGAAGCACATGAAGCACTGAACCCCTGTGTCAGAATATATTTTCGTTAGGGGTAAAGAAGGTAACGAGAAAGGGAAATTGCCATACCTTGCGCAACAAAGGCTAGCACCACATTTGCATACATGGCGGCGCCATAGGTGTGGCCAAGAGCATTCCACTCGGCTTGCGTCGGCATTGCAGTGGGGAGAGGCACTGTTATGAGTTTGAGCAACAAAGGATAGTTGTCAGTGCAACAGTCAAATTGTTCATTCGTTGTTGAGCAGTCCTCTCAAGGACTACCAAAGGTAGACTTATAACTAAGAGTAGAGATGTTTGAGTAAGAGGGGATCTCAATAGTTGGCTGAGGAACATCTACTACAAGGGTACCATATTTATAGGTGTTCTATAAGTAAGTAACAAGTCAGAGAGATAGGTAGATACAGGTAGTTTGGGAGTATGATGACAACAGATATTCGAGAAGATAGGAATCGGATATACGAGAAGTATGGATATACGGTGAGTACGGAATAATAATAGTAACAACTGTTAAAAGAAAAAGAGTGTGAATGTAACAGGCACTGAGGTAGATCAGGACAATCTCTGAGACTTTAAGTCTCTTTTCAATCGTACCTTGTTGGAAGGGTCACAGACATCGTTTTCTCGAGCTTTCCCTCTCCTCGGTCGGTTCTGTGTCCTATGTCTCAGTTGGGCCATCATAAATCTTATCAGGAAGGCGCAACATGGGCGGTGATGTGGGCTTTGAAAACACAGAGCAGTGCTTCCTAGCCCTCGCATGCTACAGCATTCCACCTTTATTCTGATGGATACTAAACTTGTCGTAATCGAATCGCAGGATGTCCATACGACGGTTTATTAGTACAATAATACCGATGGCTAGACCTTGTGCCTTCCGAAATCGTACTCTTCGAAATGGCAATATATTGAGCGGATCAAGTGTAACACGTTAATTAAGCGGAACCGCTCTAATGATACGGAATCAACAACTGTCTCCTGGAGCCTGTTAACAACTTCCGTCAAAGATAAATCTGCGAGAAGTAGTGATGTTCAGGGAAATCACATCAATTTTCATGTACAGCCAAACGAAGTTCGAATAGGGAGATTGGGCGAAAGTTCGGGGTAACGAGAACATCGCCTATGTTCTTGCATGATGTCGCATCACGTTCGAGCTACTATCGCATCGAACAAGGCCACCGGAACGTCATGATGGGCGAAATGCGGAGATGCGAGGGCGAAGAGCTCGAGCTCGCTGTCTATGCGTATAGAGACCCAGCAAGCTCGGTCCGTTTGCAATGCGTAATATATGTCTGGAAAAACATGGCTTTGGTTAAGATCTGAGCGTTACACAAGCAGGTAGAACTTACCGTAAGATGGAAGATGGGACTTGATGAGGTACTTTGTCGAGATCAAGAGTCAAAGTCCAAGGTCCGTTCGAAGATTTCGTCACTTTCAGACGGTTCTTACTTGCGACATATTGGAGCTACAAAGCGAACGGATGGCGTATAGGGGTGTTACCCTTCCTTACGAGGCGCCAGCGCGAAGGGGTATCGGGTCGCAGCACGGGTGTGGTGCTACATGACCTGCGAGGCATTCGTTACAAAAACCAATAAAAGAAGTGAGAAAAATAGTAAGACATACGATTGTATATCTCCATCATCCACTTTATATTCACCCACTCATCTTTCGTTGTTCTGTCCGTCCAGGAGTCAGAGAACAATCCGGCCCGGTTTGAAAGGTCGTAGGCCCAGCAGTGTGTAGAACCTCTCGATAAGTGATGACCGATTAACTGAGAAGTGTAGTGGTATTGTATCAGGTCGTCTACTGTCTGCCAGGTTAGGCCGAGCATAATCTTACACATTCCTTTCGTCAGCACGGACAATTGACGATATCGGCAGTAAGATTGAAGGGTACATGCCATCGTAGTTTCGATTTAGAGTGACTGCCTACATCGCATTGGGTGACAAGGGGCAAAAAAGTGTTAGGTTGGTGCATAGCCCAAGTAATCTAGAGAAGAACAGCTGTTGTCAGTACAGCTTACGAGCACCGTGCAGGAGAATACCGCACTGGTATATAAATGCCTGTCATGCGCAGATCCACAGTAGCCTTATTGTTCGTTTGAACCATAGAAATGCATGCAGAGTATATCCAACAGTTTAGAGCCCATATAGGAGTGTCCACTAGAATGATAAAAAAGCCGCTGGAGGTAGGGACCCACATTAAGGTGCGTAAACACAAGCAAAGAGAATTCAGGAGAGTACGCCATGCGATTCGAGATAAACCCCGTCAACACAGCGCCTCATATCGTTGCTTTCAAGACGCCCAACCACCAGAGAGGAACGTCATGGAATTGGCAGAGTCGGCTTACATAAGGAGAATTTTCGGCATTCCCGTCGGATGTGAGTGTATGTATGTACATGTCTGTACATGTTTGATCTTGAAGTATTACATAACCCTTGATCCGGCATGTCTGAAGCTTACAAATTCGGTGTCGGAGTTGTCCACTACTCAGCACGACTGGAATTGCGGGGAGTATATACGAGAATAGTGTGGTGTGATTAAG